>CM041776.1:478639495-479064898 GCA_023374045.1 Limonium bicolor
GACATTTGGAGTTTGACAAGTCATATGTAGAGTCATAACCTTAGCATAGAGTATTGGTACGAGTAACAGTATTAGATTCACCAACTTTGAGGGCAAAGTTCTTTAAGGGGGGTAGATTGAAATACCCTGAACTTAAATATGGTGATTATATTATTCTAATATAGTATTTAAGGGCCTAATAGTGCCTAAGTAATTTTGGTAAAGAAAATAAATCCAAAAGGAAATGTGAAAAACGCTTAGAAAGCGGAAACCGCTAAAATGAGCGTTAAATAACCATAGGAGGTACGAGACCTCGGTTATAGTATCATAAGTATTCCTAAGGCTTATTCATGCCTAATTAGTATACGGGAATGATTCCCGAAAACGGATCCAAGAAATATATTAAAACGCTAAAAGAGCTTTAGCGCACGTTTTTCGAGGAAACCCGAAAACGTGATTTTTAAGTGGTCAAACGAACCCGTAGAATTATAAATCATTGAATAATAATTATTAAGCATTTATGGAAGCTTAATAACCAATAAAAATAAAGAAACGAGGAAACTCCGGAAAACGGGCCCGGTTAGTGAATAGTATCAAAACCAGGTAAATAACGAGCGTTTTCTGTAAAGACAAAAAAAAACGCTCCAGCTAGTGTAACAGTGGGGGCCGGTTTTTACTAATGTAACAGCTCTCCCTCACACACACACAAGTAACAAATAAGTAAATCAAAAGCAAAAGGGTAAAAGTACAAAAAGTAAAATAACACTCTCTCACCTCTCATTTCTCACTTTTCCTCTTCTCTCTCCCCCATTCTCTTTTCTCTCACCGTCTCCCTCCTTCCTTCTCTCATTTAGGTGATTTTGAGAGCTCTTCCATGGCTTCCATGGCTCTCCTTCCTTCTTCCTCAAGCTCTAGCTCCATTTGAGCTCCAAATGTAAAACAAAACACATATTTGAACTCCCCTCATCCTCCTCTACATTTCTATCTTTTCAAAATTCGAAAAGGGTGAGTTTCATCTCCATGGGTTTTCCCCATTTGAAGAGAAAAGCACACCATTGTGAAGCTTGGAGTCTCCTCTTTCCAACAAGGTAAAAATCCCCATGAAAGACCTCACTTTTCTCCATCTCTTGGTATGGCCGATTTTGGTCTCTCTTTCTTACCTTGTTTTTCCTCTTGTTTTGGAGCTTTGCTTCAACCCTCCAATGGTGGTGAGAACACCTTCTTGAACCAAGGGCTAGAAACCCTCCTAAAGCACCCCAAAGGTAAACCCTAGAATTTGCATTTTAAACACTTCAATGAATTAGTGTTATTATGAGGGTTAGTAGATTAATTATGTTCTCTTTGTGTAATTTGGGTGTTGGGATGGAGTTTGGTAACTCCATCCCCCACAAAATCGATTTGAACAAGAAAGAGAGGAAAGAGGAGGAATGGAAAAGAAATGAAGGAATCAAAAGCTCAAGGTAAAAGCTCATTCCTAATGTTAAATTTTATTGCATTAGAGTAATGGGAATGGGTAAAATATTTAAAGAACCCAAAACCTTGTACTAGTATTGAGAATTGTGAAGTTTGAGTATTTAAGAGCAAGTATGTGGATTGTAGGCCTTAGAGCCAAATAATTGTGTATGAGTATTTGTATTGTGGATTGAGGAAATATTGGTGTATTAGGATTTTGTATGTGTGCTGGTAGAACCCTCGTGGTTTGGCTAGAATAGGGATGGATTTGATGAGAAAGGATGTGTGTGGATAAGTAAGGAAAGTAGATGAGTTATGGCAAAATTTCGGTAGGAATTGTGCATTAAGGAATGACTTGGTGAATGGGAAACCAAGGTATGTATTGGGGATAGTAGAGATGTTTAATGACCATTGGGATGGTGATTGTAGTATGAGAAATAGGAAGTGTAAAATCTGTAGCAAAATGTATAAGAATACATTGGAGAAGTTAGGAGAATTTAATGTGCAGAATTTTGTAAAAAGAGTATTGGAACTTGGGTATAGGTAGTGCAAAGGCTTGGAAATGAATTGGTATGGTAAGGAGAGGTATTTAGAATGCTAGGAATGGCATTGGTGAGAAAGTATTGGATGGGAGAATTGAATTGTGAAATCTGTAGCATAAGTGCAACAAAAACTGTTACAAGTGTTGAAAGAAAGTGAGGAGAAATTGAGTATGTGGATGTAGAAAAGAGTAAGGGATTGTTGGATGAACTAAGGCAAATTGGAGGGCCTAGATAGTGTTTAAACATGTGGGATTACATGTAGGAAGATTGGGGAAGTAATGGGTAAAAGAGAGGACTGAAAACAGATTTTAAAACTGAAGTACTGGGCCGGACCGGACTTGCGACCGGACTTGCAAGTTCGGTCGAGCCCAGATTTACAAAGACGGGTAACCTTCTGGAATCGACCGGACTTGCGACCGGACATGCAAGTTCGGTCGGACCAGAAATTTCACCCGTCAGAAACCTTCTGGAATGGACCGAACTTGCGACCGGACTTGCAAGTTCGGTCGGCCAGAAAATTTCCCGTACTGATAGCTACTGGAATGGACCGGACTTGCAAGGTCGGTCGCAAGTCCGGTCGAGCAAAAAAAAATGTTTTATTACATGATTATAGTAATCATATGTATATATATATGCCTATACACACATATGTATATATATGTGGTAATGCACCATTAATAAAGTAGTAAAGGTAAGAAAGTAAGTATATGAGTAGGAAAACAAGTATGGGAAATAATCAAATATGTTGAGAGTATGAGAACATTAAGTACACCGGGACAACGGGGTAAGTACGGGAGTAGTAATTATTTGTGTATCGTAAGAATGTAGTATTAATAATAATGTTGGAACATTATCAGTGGAACATGTGTGTGTAACACCCCAACCCGAAATCCAATAACCTGAACGGCGATCACTCCCAAATAAAATACAACTGCAGCGGAAATAAATACAACAACCGGGCGGTATTACAATGCCGTTGGCCACCCTTGTGACCAACAAGGCTAAATCCAAATACAATCTCCAAAAGTCACGGTCTGAATACGAATACAATCCGAGATACTAGGAATCAAACTCTAATGTAAAATACTTAAGTAAAAACAAGTAACTATAAGAAGACTCCCATAGCTTGAATCTACCCCACCTACACTCGGTGTGGTAATCTTCTCAACTTCAGGTACCTGAAAAATGGGGGTGCCCCCAAAGGGGCTCAGCAAACAATGCTGGTATGGAAAACGTGCAGCCCATCGTCTACCGGGCCACACCAACTACTTTGTCGAACACATGCAGTTCATTTTTATAAAGCTGTAAACAAGCATAGTCTGATAATAACAAGTATCCATACAAGGACAATAATGTCACATAGAACAAGACACAGAAGGTCGTGTTAGCTGAACTGAAATTCTTTAATGATAGTCGGTCCACACAATGGGACTGACAGGTATAACTGAATATCTTAAATAGTGGAGGTATAGTGACCTCGTTAAGATTGAAAGGTTGGGTATAAAAACCCCAGGAGATAACGTAGTTAAACCCTGAACTGAGAGGCGTGAGAAATAGAATCCCACTAGAGGAATGAAGTCTTCCTCAAACTGAAGGGCATTAGAAACCCGGAAGGAATAGAGTCTTCCTCCCAACTGAAAGTTCCGTCGCGACGTAGATAGGAGACGACCTGAGACAGGTACAACTCCTGTAGCATGCATGGCCAGATCCAACTGGGCTCCTCGTCTCGTAGTATAGAATTGTTAAGTGTCATATAAGGACGTTAAACAAGAATACAATGTGTACTGTCAATTATCACGTTTAGGATAATGACGTTTGTTATAAACTGAAGTTAGTGAGAGACTTGAGCACAAGTCCTCGGTATACTGAAACACAGGTATTTAATCCACTGGTATAGTAGTGTTTGTATGCGTGGGACATACACGTTGTAGTCAGCAACATTCACGCACATAAAATAATACCACAGTGTGCAAGAGTAAAACAACATTTTACATTAATTATCTTGGTCGTTAATTCAAACAACAGATAGCACACAAGCCGGTGTAATCCGGTAGAAAACAGGTTGCAAGAATCCCATACCGTTCACCGTAGACTGTACTTGTAAATTCCCGGTCAACGTCTGGTCAAACAAGGTCCTAGAATAGGATTAACTGAGAGGGTTAATTTTGTTACCCTTATATAATGATTCTTTGAATCTTTTAACAATCTCGTATTGTTATTTCATGTGAGGTTTATTTCTTTTAATTACCTCATGATTTAATGTATATCTTATTTGTTATTCCTTTTTGATTTATTTATAAATCCTTTGATGTACATATATGTATTCATACATTCACGTACTATATTTGTTGTTTATTTTATTGTCTAAGTGACACAACAACTTATAATATTCTTAACTATTTTATATGTCACATGGACATAAGATTCTTATAGTTTTCATTATTCCTCCTTTAACATAAATAATAATGATTGGTTACCTTTAATTTCCTTATAACTATATAAGTCATAGTTTTTACCTCGTAATCCTTTAATCAAAGTTCTTTCTTCTAATTCCTCCAAATATCCATATAGGACCTATATTTATTCAAATCTAAATTATTACCCTTATATTTTGGTTATTTACAAATCAACCATATTAATTCATAAACTTTACATTTAAATTCTAATCTCTTATATTATAGAGTTTTAATTCTTATTAGCTAAATTACCTAGTCACACTAATATTTTGGTATATAGCTCTTAAATATATAACTTTCAAAAATAGCAACTTAGCCCCTTAATTTCTCGGCAATAATAATTTATTTCCTATAATTACAATTTAACCATAAAATCTTATAAACTTTACATAATGCCTTATAAACTATAGTTTTAATTTTAATTCTCCATAAATGCCGAATGTATATATATAAATTCTTAAATTACCAAACTAACCCCAAAGTAATTCGGCTTTGTCATTTATTCTTCCTTAATTACATTTTCACCCCAAAACTTTATAATAGTTTCTTAATAACTTATAAACTAAAGTCTAAATATTTAATTCCTCAAAATTTCGAAAGTGAGTCTAATAAATCTCTTAATTATGAATTCGCCCACTAATAAGTTCTAAACTTTCATAACAACTTTTATAAATTACATAATAGCCCAAAACTTTATAAAATGCTATTTTAACACTTGTTTAAATTATCTAAAATTCATGAACTTAATTCCTAACCTTATATTATTTCATAATTACACCAAATACCCCTTTAGCTCTCGGCTTTCACAATAATCCACTAAACTTTGTAAAAATTACATTTAAACCACATAACTTAATTAATTAGCCATTTAAGCACTAATAAAATATTTTTAACTCTCCAAACTTTATAATATAAGTTTATATACATAAGTAGCTCATATAAATCTATTCTTCACTTAGGCATTCGGCCATAATAAATAGTGACCATATAGTATATAAAAGTGGATTTATATGTCATATAAATGTACATAAATTCCTATGAGTCATATAACTTATGTAAAAAATTGTAATGTCTTATATTGATTCTTAGCTCAAAATAAAGTATTTTTGCCCTTGATATTTCGGCCTTAATTAATTTGTAACATAAATAAATTTTGACACAAAAATGTGTCTTAAGGTAAATATTTTCTATATATGTTATAGATTATATTTTTGGCATATAAACCATATAGTTTCGGTATTAATTAACCTAGGAGGTATACATAATTTTTGTAGAATTTTTAGAAGCTTAACAAAGCTTATAACATAAAGATTTACTTAGTAAACTTACTTCTTAACAAAGGTGGTTAAGTGCTTGAACTTCTTCTTGAATCTCCAAGCCTTCTCCTAGGTAAACTTGATGCTCCTCTTCGGTTTTATGCAAGGTGAAGGTGTTTAGGAGTTAGATCTTCAACAAAGACTTAAGTAGATTTGTAAGTAGTTTTACAAGACTTTACCTTAGACTTTTTCTCCTTATAATTCGGCACTCCTAAGGTAGATGAAGAACAAGTTTTCCTTCATCAAAATGAAGAAGAAAAGAGACTTAGAAGAAGTAGAACTTGGTTACACATAAAAATGTGCTTTAAGGATTTTCAAGCTTAAAACCTACCTTAAGATAACCTTGAGATGCTCCTTGGTTTAATGTTGGTTTGGACAATCTCCTTGGAGAACTAATTGATGCGAATGCTTGTTAAGCTAGGAAGAGTTTTGCTTCAAGGCTTGCCAAGAAATGCTAGGAAATTACCTTAAAGATGAAGATAGAAGTTAAACTCCATTAATGGACTTAAGAGCTTCAAAGGAAGAAGATGAAGCAAGGAGAGAGAGCTTAGAACCTTACCAATTCGTGAATGAAGAGTGCAAGGAGGGAAATGAGACTAAACTTACGTATAAGGTAAGATTGCCTTTGGAAATTGATTTTTTGTTTTGTCAATTTTTAATGTCATTTGACTATTCTTTTCCTTAGTTTATTACATAGATTATTGGCTCAATAAAAGCCCTTTTACTGCATAAAACCGGCCATGTGGTGTGACTAAGCAAGAGTTGGAAAGAAAATAATGTTGGCTAGAACAAGGTAAGAAAAGGTAAGGTATCTTCTTTTGATTTTTCTAAGTTTTGCTTGTCTTCTTCTCCTCTTGTAGCTGGACGAATTCAAGCTCAATTGGGAGGTCTCCACCGGTCATGAAGAGCCAAGGAAGAGCTAAGGAAGGTCACATGCTTAAGAAATCAAAAGGCAAAAAGAAAAGGAATCTACTTTTTGCTTTTAGTATTTGTTTTGTATCTAGCTCACATGGCCTTATTCCATGACCTAATTTCGACAGCTATATGGTCAAATGAGACCTACATACTTTGATTAAGTAATATAACACATGGGATGATGAGTCATCATGTTTTAAGCCTTTTATAAACTTTTAAAGCAAATTTTATACTAGTTTTTGCTCTCAAAATCGGCCCCTATAGAGAGTCTTGTTGACTAGTCACACCAACTGATTTAGAAGGTCATTTTAACCCTATTTAAGATTACCAATTCGTGGCATGTCAAAAACTACAAGGCAATTGCGTAAAACGCGTTTTCGTGACACCCGAAGGTGTGTTTTTGTGCTCTAAGGAAATTTTGGGAAACAAATTGTTTTTATGAGTTCCAAGTGTTTGTAAACACTTATTATGTAAATAAACATATATTAAGATGTTACATTGGGTTATATGGGGTTATATCAACCCATGACATAATTTACGGGCCATCGGGACACACCCGGGCAAAAAGGAGCGCTAAGAAATCCTCCTGTTGTTTTTGCTGAATTTTGAGAAACCACTTCGTGGTTCTCTTTATAATGGTTAATAATGATGTTAGGAACTCAAGGAATTAATTTTATAGGAGTTCGTGCCACCTCGGCACTCCTCCGGACTTTTCGTGCTTTAAGGGGCGTGCGTGAGCACTCCCGAGCGTTTTGCGTTTTTGACTGAATATAGCTTAGGGAATATGTTTATATATTCATATAATATTGTATGACCATTTTTTGAATATTAGAGGGTCATACAAGGTCATGTTTGACCATATGCTTCTAAGGCGTTTTAGCGTTTATGGAGAAACACTGTTTTTACGTAACGTTCTCATGCATGGGTTTGCATGCGTACGTGAAATGATTTATAATAGATTATTTTCCATTAAATAATGGTTTTAATATTATTAGATTTGGGGTATTTCAATCTACCCCCCTTAAAAAGGACTTCGCCCCGAAGTCTCATATCTAAATTATAAGGTTGTGGGGAATCAAGTTCCACTAAGTATCCACAACTCAATCTAGTTTTTAGGGATCAAGTCCCAAGTCTCTATATTCCTAAGTTCACAGTGTACATCAAACACAACAGGAATACTTTGGAACAATATAGTGTAATGTAACACACAGTCACTTTTCATATCAAATAGTGCAGTAGTGCACATAAACTTTCATTGTAGTGTAACAAGTACACACCAACAAGTAGAAGTACAAAGTACATTCAATATAGTGTTACAGAAGAACATAGGTAGACAAAGTGTCACTGAAATGCACAAAAGTGCAGCAAAATGCACACAAAAGTGCGACAAAATGCATACTAAATTCACAAATGAAAAAGGCTCTACCCCCCCAAAAAAAAAGGGGTACGCCCCCGTACCCTAGACTAAAGTGTCTAGTCGGTAAATAAAGAGGGAAATTTCGCTCGCATATCTGCTTCTAATTCCCATGTGGCCTCTTCCACATCGTGGTTCGACCAAAGAACCTTTACTAGACTCACAGATTTGTTTCGTGTATCTCGTGTCTTTCTGTCTAAGATTCGTTGTGGTGTTTCCACATACTGCATTGTTGGTTCTAATGAGAGTGTCTTTGGTTGTAGAACATGTGAAGGATGAGGCATGTATTTCTCAAGCTGAGACACATGAAAAACATTATGTACTTTGCCCAACTCGGCTGGCAAATCAAGTCGATATGCCACAAGGCCCACCCGCTCTATGATAGCGTAGGGTCCTACAAATTTCGGGCTTAGCTTGCCCTTTTGCCCAAATCTGAATACACCCTTCATGGGTGATACTCGTAGAAATACCTGGTCGCCAACTGCGAACTCAAGGTCTCGTCGCCTCTCATCACATATGATTCTGTCTGTCTTGTGCTGCTTTCATGTTACTTCTGATTTGTTGTACTTCTGCCTGGACTTGCTCTAAGTACTCAGGCCCAATGATGACGGTCTCACTAGACTCGTCCCAGCACAATGGTGTGCGACATGGTCTGCCATATAAGGCTTGGAAAGGTGACATCTGTATAGAGGCGTGATAGCTGTTATTGTATGCAAACTCGATGAGATGTCTATCTATCCAGCTGCCCTGGAAATCCAAGGCACATGCTCGTAGCATGTCCTCTAAGGTCTGAATAGTCCTCTCTGACTGACCATCTGTCTGAGGATGAAATGCTGTGCTAAGCTTCAACTCAGTGCCAAGTGCCTCGCGAGTAGCTCGCCAGTATCGTGAGAGAAATCTAGTGTCTCGATCTGAAACAATAGTCTTAGGTACTCCATGATGTCTGATAATCTCCTGCTCAAATAGTTCTGCTAACTTTGGCACTTTCCAAGTGTCTTTCATCGGAATAAACCTAGCAACCTTAGTCAGTCGATCAACAACAACCCAAATCATATTAAGGCCTCCTCTCGTAGGTGGTAGTCCCACCACAAAGTCCATGGAGATATCATAAAACTTCCACTCTGGAACTGGCATAGACTGTACCATACCTCCTGGTCGTCTATGTTCGAATTTCACTTTCTGACAAGTGAGACATCGAATCACATATTCTGTCACGTCGCCTTCATACCACTCCACCAGAAATACCTCTTTAGATCTTTGTACATCTTAGAAGCTCCTGGATGGACAGATGTGGAAGAAGTGTGGGACTCTCGGAGAATATGCTCCTTTATATCTGTGCTGTCTCTGGGAATACACAATCTGCCCTTCAATCTGATGAGTCCATCATCATGTAACTGGAACTCATATTTCCACCCTCAAATGTACCGTCAGACAACTTCTGACTGATCTCCATCATTCGCTGATCACTCTGCTGTGCTCTACGTATGTCGTCCATAAGACTCGAGCTAGCCACAATGGCATTTAGAAATGTGCTCGTCGACTCAGTGCGTCTGCTACAACATTAGCTTTCCCTTCTTTGTACTGCAAATCAATGTCATAGTCCTTAAGAAATTCAACCCATCTTCTTTGTCTCATGTTTAACTCCTTCTGGGTGAATACATACTTCAAACTCTTGTGATCCGAATATACGGTCATCTGGACACCATACAGGTAGTGGCGCCAGATCTTCAATGCAAAAACAATAGCTCCAAGCTCCAAGTCATGTGTGGGATAGTTTTCCTCATGTTTCTTCAACTGTCGGGAAGCGTAGGCGACTACCTTCCCATTCTGCATGAGTACACACCCTAATCCCCTGCCTGATGCATCACAGTAAACTTCATAACCCTCTGTGCCTTCAGGTATAGTCAAAACTGGTGCTGATGTCAAAGCATTCTTCAAAAGCTCGAATGAGGTCTCACATTCAGTAGTCCATGTGAAAGGTGTCCTTCTTCATTAAGCTGGTCATAGGTTTGGCTATTTTGGAGAAGTCTCTGACAAACCTTCTGTAGTATCCTGCTAAACCAAGGAAACTCCTGATGTCCGTAACTGTCTTTGGCCTAGGCCAAGTGCGAACTGCTTCTATCTTTGCTGGATCCACTGCGATCCCAGCATCAGAGATAACATGTCCTAAAAAGGAAACTCTGTCCAACCAAAACTCACATTTGGAGAACTTAGCATAGAGCTGGTTCTCCCTTAAGATCTCAAGTACATGTCGGAGGTGACTCTCATGCTCTTCCTTAGACTTTGAATAGATGAGGATGTCATCGATGAATACAACCACGGTCTTATCCAACTGCTCTCTGAATAATCTGTTCATCAAATCCATGAAGACTGCAGGTGCATTTGACAAGCCAAAAGGCATAACTGTAAACTCATAGTGGCCATACCGTGTTCTGAATGCTGTCTTTTCTATGTCTTGCTCCCTGATGGGTATCTGATGGTAGCCTGATCTCAAATCGATCTTCGAAAACACTTTTGCTCCTCTCAGCTGATCAAACAAATCATCAATCCGTGGTAGTGGATATTTGTTCTTCACCGATACTGCATTAAGCTCTCTGTAATCAATACATAAACGAAGGCTTCCATCCTTCTTCTTCACAAAAGCACTGGTGCTCCCCAAGGAGATACGCTAGGTCGTATGTATCCCTTGTCCAATAAATCTTTCAGCTGCTCCTTCAGCTCAGCCATCTCTGCTGGTGCCATACGGTACGGTGCCTTAGCTATGGGACCGGTACCTGGTAGTAATTCGATGGAGAACTCTACCTCTCTGGATGGCGGTAAGCCTGGAAGTTCCTTTGGAAAAATATCTGGAAATTCCGACACACACTGGCATATGGATCAAAATCAGGGTCGTGCTCTACATCCTGAACATAGCATAAATACTCCTTCTGCTTCCTGACGTGCTTGTACATGGACATAGCAGATATAACTTTTATGACGGTGCTCTAGGGCTCTGACGGTAAGATACTGTCACTCCTGATGGGCTCTTAAGCAACAGTCTGCGCTCTGCACAAAGAATGCGGCCTCTGTGCCGCCCCAGCCAGTCCATCCCGGCTATAACATCCTAGACCTCTGAACTCAATAAGGTCAATAGGAAATCCTCCTCCTTAATACTGATAGTGGCTCCTCTATAAAGACGAGTGCAACTGATCTTCTCCTTAGACGGGAGTGCCACCTTAAAATCAGGTAACTCTACAGCGTCTAGCCCCAACTTCCCCGCAAGCGAAGGCGAAACGAAAGTATGTGAGGCTCCGGAGTCAACAGTACTAATGCATCCACTCCATTAACCGGAAAGGTACCAGTGAGGATCGCGCCGCCCTTGCTGGCCTCCTCCTCAGTAAGTATACTTAAGGCACCTTCCGTCTCCTTAGCAAACCTAATAACAGAATCTGAGTAAGTACTTTGATATATGATGGGGTCTAAAGACATTCACTTTCATAACAATAATGCTTCATTGATGAGATGATCTCCTTTCAGATGTCCAAACAATTACAATACTAGTACTTTCTAAAAGTCAAACTTAATCTTCCTGGTTTCATGTGAGTGGTGTTTATCACTGTCGAAGGTGCTGTGTTTAATTTAATCCTTTTAATTCCATGGTATAGCAACCTTGACTTTCCACCCATTACTAAAACATCTCCTGAACTCAATATGATTTTCTTTGCAAGGTCCACACGCTTCTGCTCGCCATAAAGGAACTCTGCGTCATCTCCAATTGACAAAGACAATACTGGTATCCCCTGTTCAAGGGACCCTTTTGTTTCATCATTGTCCTGGTGTAGTCCTAAGCGGCCTCCTTCTTCATAGAAGTTGATGATACATAGATCAGCCCTTAAGTTGGGAACTGGATCTTCTTCTAGTTGCTGAGCTGTATTAACTGCTTGTTCCACAATTTGTAAAAATTCTTCTGGGATTTTTGGCACTTGTGCTCCATCTCCATTTCTTGTATCCTTAGGTCTTTGAGTAAGGATTCCAATCCTTTCCTAAGCACATCATTTTCAGCTTCATCTTTGATCCTCCTGGAAATTCTGGAGTGTAGAACCCTCCTGGTCCTGCTCCCAATTCTGACATTTCTATGATTGCAATTTGTGTCTCCGGTGTTAGGTATCCTTTGAGTAGTATCAAACCTGGTTGGATAACCTTACATTGTTCGTTCCCTGGTTCTTGTACTTTGATAATGTTTTCTCCCAGGGAGGGCGGTGAGGGGATAGGAAAGCATATCTTATAGCTTCCTACGTGGTTTAAATTTTACTAGTGAGTTTTACTAATTCTTTCCTACTCAATTAGGCAATCAAGGCATGCAAGCACTCATTCACATCATCCATTGCTCAATAACAGGTTCACATGGTTTAGAAATACCTGGGTTGGTAGAAGGACCAGCCTCATCTGAGCGGTCCATGACATGTAGGGCGGGTCCCGATGCTGGGCCTTTGCCCTTATACCCCTGAGCCTGGTTTGTTGGTGGAGGGCGAGTATCGCTAGCTCCATTCTTAGGGCCGGTGTTTGGCTTTGCTCCCGGGCGGTAGTTCCTGCTCTCCGGGTTTCGGATACACTCGAAGGCACGATGTCCGAGTATCTGACAGTAGCGGCACTGGACTTTCTCCCCTTGGCAGTCTACGCCGGGGTGATCCTTTCCCACTGCTTACAGTTGAAACGGCGGACATACTTCTGGCCCGTGTTTGAGCCATGTCCAGAACCTAATACAATCAAGGTTAATTATACATTCCAACGGTACTGAAGTAATCACAAATTTCAAATCTAACTGTCTGATTAGAGTGCCTACCCTTAGATGGGTAGGTTTTCTGTGAAGTTGCTGCTCCATGGGTTCCTGACTGGGGGTTCCCAGTAGTTTGGTTCCCCTTCCCTTGATAGGACCCCTGTCCTTTCTGATAGGGTTTGTTCCTTTTGTTGGAGTTCCCCTGCTTGGCATCTTCGCCACCAGGTCCGTCCTTCCTCTTTTGGGAGCTCAAAGCATCCCTTCTCTTACAGTGATCTCCACGGAGGCAGCATGATAGCATTCCTGAAATCTCAAGGTATCAATCTCCAAATCTCCCATGACGGGGTATACTATGTAATAAAATTTTCAACTGTTTGTGTCTCCTGTTTTACCTGTAAACTGGTGGGGATGATTGGTCCCATCCCAAACTGAAGTCGAGGGCTCAGTCCCCCGTAGAACCGGTCGACCAACACTTGGTCTGAGTATCCTATACCGGGTAGTAGCCGGAGTAGTGAAGTAAACTTGCATAATACTCATCCACGGTCATTTTCCCCGTCTGCTCCAAGGCGTCAAACTCCCTAGTCTTCACCATTCTGGTGTGGGCCGGGTAGTATTTGCCTCTCAGTAGTGCAGTGTAATGTCCCCAAGTAAAAGCTGGGTCATCCAGGTGGTCGGCTTTCACCATGTTCCACCAATCTCTCGCTGCATCCTTCAGATAAAAGGCTGCAAGCCTTACTTTTTCCCTAGCTGGGACTGCAAGCGTCTCGAACGCTGTCTCCATCTCCATGATGTATGTCTCTAAGTGAGCAGGGTCAGTCTGCCCCTTGAATGCAGTTGGCCTCAGATCAGCCAAACTCTTCACCCAATCTCTCTCCCTGGGTGGTGGTGGTGGAGGTAGCTGCTGCTGCTGTGCAACCCCCGCCTGTGCAAATGCCTGAGCGATTAAAGTAGCAATGTCTGCCAGCCTGATGTTTGGCTCCTCATCAGCCTGTCCACGGCGTCCTCCTCTTCCTGACATCTGCAGGATGTTGAGGTATATTAGATACTGTGGTCACAATCTTGGTCTTGGATAGTAGTCTAAGTAAAACTAACTTAAACTCCTTTCAATACTATCACTCAACCCGTAACCTAAAGTCTTAGATATCCTAATCTCGGTGTATCCTTGTATCCAGAGCGTAACTACGCTCTGATACCACTTTTTGTAACACCCCAACCCGAAATCCAATAACTGAACGGCGATCACTCCCAAATAAAATACAACTGCAGCGGAAATAAATACAACAACCGGGCGGTATTACAATGCCGTTGGCCACCCTTGTGACCAACAAGGCTAACCAAATACAATCTCCAAAAGTCACGGTCTGAATACGAATACAATCCGAGATACTAGGAATCAAACTCTAATGTAAAATACTTAAGTAAAAACAAGTAAAGAAGACTCCCATAGCTTGAATCTACCCCACCTACACTCGGTGTGGTAATCTTCTCAACTTCAGGTACCTGAAAAATGGGGGTGCCCCCAAAGGGGCTCAGCAAACAATGCTGGTATGGAAAACGTGCAGCCCATCGTCTACCGGGCCACACCAACTACTTTGTCGAACACATGCAGTTCATTTTTATAAAGCTGTAAACAAGCATAGTCTGATAATAACAAGTATCCATACAAGGACAATAATGTCACATAGAACAAGACACAGAAGGTCGTGTTAGCTGAACTGAAATTCTTTAATGATAGTCGGTCCACACAATGGGACTGACAGGTATAACTGAATATCTTAAATAGTGGAGGTATAGTGACCTCGTTAAGATTGAAAGGTTGGGTATAAAAACCCCAGGAGATAACGTAGTTAAACCCTGAACTGAGAGGCGTGGAAATAGAATCCCACTAGAGGAATGAAGTCTTCCTCAAACTGAAGGGCATTAGAAACCCGGAGGAATAGAGTCTTCCTCCCAACTGAAAGTTCCGTCGCGACGTAGATAGGAGACGACCTGAGACAGGTACAACTCCTGTAGCATGCATGGCCAGATCCAACTGGGCTCCTCGTTCTCGTAGTATAGAATTGTTAAGTGTCATATAAAGACGTTAAACAAGAAACAATGTGTATTGTCAATTATCACGTTTAGGATAATGACGTTTGTTATAAAGTGAAGTTAGTGAGAGACTTGAGTACAAGTCCTCGGTATACTGAAGCGCAGGTATTTAATCCACTGGTATAGTAGTGTTTGTATGTGTGGGACATACACGTTAGTCAGCATCATTCACGCACATAAATAATACAACAGTGCACAAGTAAACAACATTTTACATTAATTATCTTGGTCGTTATTCAAACAACAGATAGCACACAAGCCGGTGTAATCCGGTAGAAAACAGGTTGCAAGAATCCCATACCGTTCACCGTAGACTGTACTTGTAAATTCCCGGTCAACGTCTGGTCAAACAAAGTCCTAGAATAGGATTAACTGAGAGGGTTAATTTTGTTACCCTTATATAATGATTCTTTTGATCTTTTAACAATCTCGTATTTGTTATTTCATGTGAGGTTTATTTCTTTTAATTACCTCATGATTTAATGTATATCTTATTTGTTATTCCTTTTTGATTTATTTATAAATCCTTTAATGTACATATATGTATTCATATTCATGTACTATATTTGTTGTTTATTTTTATTTGTCTAAGTGACACAACAACTTATAATATTCTTAACTATTTTAATGTCTACATGACATAAGATTCTTATTTCATTATTCCTCCTTTAACATAAATAATATGATTGTTTCCTTTAATTCCTTATAACTATATAGTCATAGTTTACCTCTAATCCTTTAATCAAATTCTTTCTTCTAATTCCTCCAAATATCCATATAGGACCTATATTTATTTAAATCTAAATTATTACCCTTATATTTCGGTTATTTACAAATCAACCACATTAATTCATAAACTTTACATTTAAATTCTAATCTCTTATATTATAGAGTTTTAATTCTTATTTAGCTAAATTACCTAGTCACACTAATATTTTGGTATATAGCTTAAATATTATAACTTTCAAAAATAGCAACTTAGCCCCTTAAATTCTCGGCAATAATAATTTATTTCCTATAATTACAATTTAACCACAAAATCTTATAAACTTTACATAATGCCTTATAAACTATAGTTTTAATTTTAATTCTCCATAAATGCCGAATTATATATATAAATTCTTAAATTACCAAACTAACCCCAAAGTAATTCGGCTTTGTCATTTATTCTTCCTTAATTACATTTTCACCCCAAAACTTTATAATAGTTCTTAATAACTTATAAACTAAAGTCTAAATATTAATTCCTCAAAATTTCGAAAGTGAGCCTAATAAATCTCTTAATTATGAATTCGCCCACTAATATTCTAAACTTTCATAACAACTTTTATAAATTACATAATAGCCCAAAACTTTATAAAATTATTTTAACACTTGTTTAAATTATCTAAAATTCATAAACTTAATTCCTAACCTTATATTATTCATAATTACACCAAATACCCCTTTAGCTCTCGGCTTTCACAATAAATCCACTAAACTTTGTAAAAATTACATTTAAACCACATAACTTAATTAATTAGCCATTTAAGCACTAATAAAATATTTTTAACTCTCCAAACTTTATAATATAAGTTTATATACATAAGTAGCTCATATAAATCTATTCTTCACTTAGGCAATTCGGCCATAAATAAATAGTGACCATATAGTATATAAAAGTGGATTTATATGTCATGATAAATGTACATAAATTCCTATGAGTCATATAACTTATGTAAAAATTATTGTAATGTCTTATATTGATTCTTAGCTCAAAATAAAGTATTTTTGCCCTTGATATTTCGGCCTTAATTAATTTGTAACATAAATAAATTTTGTGACACAAAAAGTGTCTTAAGGTAAATATTTTCTATATATGTTATAGATTATATTTTTGGCATATAAAACCATATAGTTTCGGTATTAATTAACCTAGGAGGTATACATAATTTTTGTAGAATTTTTAGAAGCTTAATAAAGCTTATAACATAAAGATTTACTTAGTAAACTTACTTCTTAACAAAGGTGGTTAAGTGCTTGAACTTCTTCTTGAATCTCCAAGCCTTCTCCTAGGTAAACTTGATGCTCCTCTTCGGTTTTATGCAAGAGGTGAAGGTGTTTAGGAGTTAGATCTTCAACAAAGACCTTAAGTAGATTTGTAAGTAGTTTTACAAGATTTTACCTTAAACTTTTTCTCCTTATAAATTCGGCACTCCTAAGGTAGATGAAGAACAAGTTTTTCTGCCATGATGTATACTCTGCTGCAGATTGATAAGGTGAATTCTCAATCTGTTCTTAGTAGGTGGTGCAATTCTTATGTTCTAAAAAATGAGTCAATTTGGACTGTGAAAGTCAAGGGTCATCATGCGTTTTGGTGGAGAAACTGTCTTAAGCTTAGGGATGAGTTTGGAAGTAAGAATTTGATTCCTGAAGTGAAGAGGCTTATGGAGGAGAAGGATAAACTTTCTGTTCGGGATATTTTTGGATTTCATCCTCCTCTTCCTGATAACACTTGGGATCAGGTATTGTGGTCAGCCTATTGCACTCCGCATTCTTCTTTCGTCTGGTGGCTAGCATGTTTGAATAGATTGGCTAGCAAGGACAGAATGAGGAAATGGATGAGTATTGATGAGGATTGTGTGTTCTGCAAACAACCAGAAACTCGGAACCATCTGTTTTTTGAGTGTGGTTTCAGTTGTGATGTGTTCAGGATAATACTGCATGAGTGGTTAAGGTGTAAGCTTCCTTTCACTTTCTCTGAGTGCATGTTTTACCTCTGGAACTCAAGATGTAAATCTTCTCTGATTTACAAGCTTAGATGCTCTGCGGTGGGAGTAACAGTTTATCATATTTGGAAGATGAGGAATGAAGCAATTTTTGCGAATACAAAACCTGATAGTAAGAGATGTATAGTGAATATTCAGATGGAATTGAAGTTACGTTGGAGTAGATTTTCTTTTCCAGTCACAAGGAAAAATTATAGAATTTGTAAATGCTTTGGTCTTATTGAGTTTCTGGGTAAATAATAGTGATTGATGTTAGCTGCAGTATGTTGCAGTTGGTTGCTCTTTCGGTTAGTTTAGGCGTGTAAGTATCGGTTTGTTTCTTTTAATACAAGCTTACCCTTTATCTTCAAAAAAAAAAAGAACAAGTTTTCCTTCATCAAAATGAAGAAGAAAAGAGACTTAGAAGAAGTAGAACTTGGTTACACATAAAAATGTGCTTTAAGGATTTTCAAGCTTTAAAACCTACCTTAAGATAACCTTGAGATGCTCCTTGGTTTAATGTTGGTTTGGACAATCTCCTTGGAGAACTAATTGATGTCGAATGCTTGTTGTTAAGCTAGGAAGAGTTTTGCTTCAAGGCTTGCCAAGAAATGCTAGGAAATTACCTTAAAGATGAAGATAGAAGTTAAACCTCCATTAATGGACTTAAGAGCTTCAAAGGAAGAAGATGAAGCAAGGAGAGAGAGCTTAGAACCTTACCAATTCGTGAATGAAGAGTGCAAGGAGGGAAATGAGACTAAACTTACGTATAAGGTAAGATTGCCTTTGGAAATTGATTTTTTTGTTTTGTCAATTTTTAATGTCATTTGACTATTCTTTTCCTTAGTTTATTACATAGATTATTGGCTCAATAAAAGCCCTTATTCACTGCATAAAACCGGCCATGTGGTGTGACTAAGCAAGAGTTGGAAAGAAAATAATGTTGGCTAGAAGACAAGGTAAGAAAAGGTAAGGTATCTTCTTTTGATTTTTTCTAAGTTTTGCTTGTCTTCTTCTCCTCTTGTAGCTGGACGAATTCAAGCTCAATTGGGAGGTCTCCACCGGTCATGAAGAGCCAAGGAAGAGCTAAGGAAGGTCACATGCTTAAGAAATCAAAAGGCAAAAAGAAAAGGAATCTACTTTTTGCTTTTAGTATTTGTTTTGTATCTAGCTCACATGGCCTTATTCCATGACCTAATTTCGACAGATCTATGGTCAAATGAGACCTACATACTTTGGCATTAAGTAATATAACACATGGGATGATGAGTCATCATGTTTTAAGCCTTTTATAAACTTTTAAAGCAAATTTTATACTAGTTTTTGCTCTCAAAATCGGCCCCTATAGAGAGTCTTGTTGACTAGTCACACCAACTGATTTAGAAGGTCATTTTAACCCTATTTAAGATTACCAATTCGTGGCATGTCAAAAACTACAAGGCAATTGCGTAAAACGCGTTTTCGTGACACCCGAAGGTGTGTTTTTGTGCTCTAAGGAAATTTTGGGAAACAAATTGTTTTTTTATGAGTTCCAAGTGTTTGTAAACACTTATTATAGTAAATAAACATATATTAAGATGTTACATTGGGTTATATGGGGTTATATCAACCCATGACATAATTTACGGGCCATCGGGACACACCCGGGCAAAAAGGAGCGCTAAGAAACCTAAGGCTAGGCTTGTGCATGGATGGGATGAACCCTTACGGTACTTTGAGTAGCATACACAGTACCTGGCCTGTGCTTTTGGTTATTTATAATCTACCGCCGTGGTTATGGATGAAACCAAGACACATCTTGTTGTCTCTGTTAATATCGGGTCCAAAGCAACTGGGCAACAAAATTGATGTATTCCTACAACCTTTGATAGAGGATCTACAACTCTTGTGGAATGAAGAGGCTACGGTTTACGACTCATTCAATAAAGAGGACTTCAATTTACGTGCAATGTTGTACTACACAATCAATGATTTCCCCACCTATGGTAATCTTTCAGGTTATTCAATCAATGGGGCATTGGCGTATCCGATTTGTGGTGAGAACACTTGTAGCATTCGCTTGAAACATAGTGGCAAAAACATGTACATGTGCCACCGAAAAATGCTTCCAAAAGGACATAAGTACCAAAAGATGGCGAAAGATTTCGATGGCAAAACTGATCACAGCGTGGTGCGCCAGCCTTTGACAGGTACAGAGATTTACACAAAGTTGGATAATATTGTCAACAACTTTGGGCCGCCAACCAAAAGTGATGAAAAAAGTGTCTGGAAAAAGAAATCAATATTTTGGGAACTCCAGTACTGGCAACATCTGGAGGTTTGACATTGTATTGATGAGATGCATGTCGAGAAGAACGTGGGTGAAAGTATCACTAGCACCCTTTTGAACATAAAAGGAAAGACAAAGGATCATTTGAAAGGAAGGAAAGATTTAATTGAGTTTGGTATACACACTGAGCTTAGCCCGCAAGATTGTGGAAAACGCACATTCTTGCCTCCTGCCTGTCACACTCTGTCTAAAGAAGAGAAACATAGTCAATGCAGTACCCTTTACAACATCAAGGTGCCTTCAGGATACTCCTCAAACATAAGAAGCCTAGTTTCCATGACAAATTTAAAATTAGTAGGAGCGAAATCTCACTATTATCATGTCCTACTTCAAGAAATTTGCCAAATGCATTGTGTGGGATCTTGCAGGATGCTGTCAGACACACAATCACAAATGTTAGTGTCTTCCTCAAATCCATTTCGTCTAAGGTTCTTGATGCGGACACTCTGACTAAACTAAAAAAGGATCTTATTGTGACAATATGCCAGCTGGAGATGTATTTTCCTCCCTCGTTCTTCGACATAATGATACATCTCCTCGTGCATCTTGTAAGAGAGATTATAATGTGTGGTCCTTTGTACATTCGCAACATGTATTTGTTCGAAAGGTACATGGGTGTCCCAAAGAAGAAAATGAAGAACCGTCATCACCTAGAGGGCATTATTATAGAGGGTATTGTCATAGAGGAAGTTGTAGACTTCTGCACCAATTACCTAGAAGGTGTCGATACCATTGGACTTCCACGTTCTAGACACGAGGGCAGATTGAAGGGTGTTGGCACGGTTGGACGAAAACTGAAAAGAATTGATATAGACACTCTTAACAAAGCTCATTTAGTTGTGCTGAGTCATCTTGAAGATGTTGAACCATACTTTGATGAACACTTGTGTGTTTTAAGAGCACAATATCCAGACATAAGTGACATTAAACTACCAAATGAGCAGAATAGGACATTTGTTAGATGGTTCAAAGACAGAGTGTTGTCCGATCAGTCCACGAATGTGCCTGAACTGATTAAAGTAATTGCATTTGGACCAAATCTGGATGTAATTTCTTATGAGGGGTACGATGTCAACGGATTCACCTTTTTTACAAAACGTCAGGATCTCAAGTCAACAAATCAAAACAATGGCATAGAGCTTGAAGCTTATCAAGACTTATATGACATCAACGATGTAGGTCATAGTTCAGTCTCAGTAAAACAATCATATTTTGGTGTTATACTAGACATCTGGGTATTGGACTACAACAACTACGAAATGTGTGTTTTCCGGTGTAACTGGGTTGACAACAATCATGGCTACCGTGAGGAGGACATGGTATGAAACTGGTTGATTTGTCTAGAGCTACTCCCACGGTTGAGCCATTCGTTGTTGGGACGAAGGTTAAGCAGATATTTTATGTAACTGATCCCCGTAATCCTAGATGGTCTGTGGCGCTTAAAGGGAGAAGATGAATAGTTGGTGTGAATGGTGTGGTTGATGAGGATGAGTATGACGCAAAAGATGAACCTCCAACTGTTCCTATTTCATTGGAAGAGGTTGAGGTCACAGGTCATCATGAGTATATACGATCAGACCATAAGGAGGGAATGTGGATTGAGAGATAATGGTGTATGTAAGTTATTACCATTAAAATTTATAAGTAATTAACAATCTTTTATTTCTTGCTTGTATATGACCATTGCTAAATTTTGTGTATTTTTTGTGTCATTTTGAAATGCTTAATTTTATTTCAAATTTTATTTTAATCCTTGCAGGCATGGCTGAAGAGTTCGAGTTATTTTGCCGCGAGTTCGAAGATGATTAGTAAAGGGTACTAGTTCCTTCTACCAGTGCCGCTACTGCTGCTGACCCATCTACATCTGCCGCTACTGCTGCTGGCCCTTCTACAACTGCCACTACTGCTGTTGCCTCTTCCATGAGTGAACCTTCTACGAGTGCTACTCAGAGACCCAGATGTAGAGGCCGGATCCGTGGGCTGAAGTTGTAGAAACCGGATGAGTTCAATCATGTCTGGGACAAGTATGGGAGGTATTGTGGGGGCAGCAGGTCAGAGTTCGCTAGTATGCTAGGGACTCTGTCCAGATCTCATTGCTCCATCAACCACAAATGGCCACAAGTCCCGAAAGAAGTTAAGGAGACCATCTGGAAGAAGGTGCAAGAACGATACAAGATCTCAGACGAAGTGAAGAAGACCATTCTTTCTGCAGTGGGTGGCAAAGCTAAATCATTCCGCCACTACTTGGTGGAGAACTGGATCACCAGGGTGCCCCCACGCGAACCTCTGCCGTTTGTCGTGTACAACGGCATGATCACCGAAGAGGAGTGGAAGGAGTTCGTTGAGCACCACTCCACCCCCGAGTTCAGGGTATGTTCGAGTGTACTCTTTTCTGAATTAATGCTCATAATGTTTTATCCCTGATTTTCAAATTAATTTTTTGCTTTACTGTCTTAACATCAAAGACAAGAACAAGCATTGCGATATTGTGAAGCTAATCTCTACCCCCACACCATGGGACGAAGGGGATATGTGAGCAGCCTCGATCAGTGGAAAGAAGCTGGTTTGCTGACGCAGAGGAATGAGGATGGCAGTGAATGCCCGATCGAGGATGTCTCTGAGGCGAGTAGGGTGTAGATGTACCTACTGGGACGCCAGAGAACGACCAGCGAAGGTCAGAGGATATTTCCTCATGCTGTGACGGAACAACTGGCTAACCAAATTGTAAGTGTTTGGAAGTAACTGTTAAATAATTTACTTATATACTCAAGTGTTTGTTGATCATAAATTTAGTGCTAACTTCTTTGACAATTGGATAGTATGAAGCGACACAGAGAGGAGAAGTAGACTTACACGCTCCTCCTTCTCAAGATGACACTCTCAATCAAGAGCTTGGGATGAAGGATCACCTGGGGCGTGTTAGAGGATTTGGGGGAGAAGTGCGTCAGAAGCACGTATTCCCACCATCTGCTAAGAAGGGTCAGATGAATGCTGTTGACATCGAGGCGATGGAAGAGCGTAATCATTGCTAAGCGCCAAGCTAATGAGGAGAAACAGGCTGTTGAACGCCAAACAAATGTGGAGAGGTTGGCTGCTTAGCGCCGAGCTTACGAGGAGAGGCTACAGCAAGTGTTGGATGCGATCGCACATGTGACTACTCAGCAGCAGCATGATCCTCCTCGACCATCTTCCTCGTCTAGTTGTGCTCTAGCCGCTGACCCGTACCCATTTGCCAACATCCAGGTTAGCTTTGTTTAACTATTTTTCTCCTTAAATAAAGTCCTTTAAATAGTATTAGATTGGACGCACTTATTTATTTCACCCAATATCTATGTTTATTAAAAGAGCAAAAAAAAATACCGTCGATAAATACCATTAGACGGGCACCCTGTAGATGTGGCTTACGGGTCAGTGTTGCCATCAGGTCCACTCATGCTCATTAGTTTCATACGTCTACCCGCATTCTACGCGCGTGTGACCTTGGACCTGATACTCAAAGGATTTGAGAATGCATACCTTCCGATGGCGTTTGACAAAACATGCACGCTGATTGAAGCGAAGGGAGACATATTGCCTTGGCCAGCATGTTATATTATTGTCACCGAGGTAAGACTGTTTGACAACCATTTAGTATCTAACAAAATCCATTATATATCATTAAGTGTCTAATATAATCCATTATAGATCCCTGAGCTTCCTCACCGCGTATCCAGGCCCAGAGAAGGATCAACGCGCTGGCGGGTCCTGTCCGCAGTACAAGGGTATATTCTAGATAAATGTTTAATGTTACTATAATAATCAATTAGTAATTATCTTTACTTTCTTATACTTTATTGTTTGTGTGTGAAGGGTAAGAATCCAGTGACCCGGGTTGCGAAAGGTAAGAATCCAGTGCCCCGGGCTCGCACCAGGACTTCTGAGGCGCCGACAAGTAGGTTCTCACTACCAAAAAAACTTATTAAACACTTGGGGCCTTGTCGGGTCAATCTCTACGACAAAATCATTGCGAGGTCACCTCAATGTATCAACTTCATGATGACTCTTCCAAAGTCGTTGTTTCACTACGAAGAAGATATGACCACGACGATCAACTTTGGGGACATCAAAGAGATGATGTGTTGAGATTACCTGAACATTAACATTATTCAAGCTTATCTAAAGTAAGTGTTCTTTCCTTATACTATAAAAATATATAGAATAAGTATCTATGAAGTTGCATTGGCTAACTTTTTATAGTACATGTGATATAGTAGAGGTCTACTTGAGAGATGTCATGAGAAGAGATCACCTCCATTTCTACGGTGTGCCCGGAGCGTTTGTCGTTCGACTTAGTCACTAGGGACCCGAGGAGGTTTTGTGAATACATGAAGCATTGCTTCAATGTTGCTAATGAATAGAATAATTTTTTTTGCTAATGCCGTATCACCAAACGTGAGTTCTGATATAAATTTACATACTAATTAGCTACCTTTTTTACCTTCATTTCTCATTTCATTTTGTATTTGAAATTGTAACCACCACTGGGCTTTGTTTATCTTATGCACTACCACCGCTTCTCTGATTGTTCTAGATCCACTAGGGCAGTTGACAGAATTCAACACTTAAGACTTAATCAAAACGTAAGTTTTTATTACTGTTTAATTATTTGTAGGTTTTTTGAACCAAAATTAATTTACTCGTTCATTGTGCTTAACACTTTTGTTAATATGTGACAGTTGTTACAGTCAAACCGCTCAGTGTGGAGGGTGATTTTTCGGTATGAGGGGGGTCCATCTATGATCTGACTGAGAAGCCTAGATCCTAAAATGCCATTCTGTGGAGGGTGAAAACCCATTATTCTGGCATCCCTCAAATACCTACTAAATCGTCCATCTTTCCCAGAAAGCATAAAGGGGAGTGTAAATGAACACTACACCCGCTCTCAATGGGCTCCACGCGGACTTATGCCTCTATAAAGTGGAATTGACTAGAGTCGCCACCTAGTTTGACCTATGATAACTAGGAAGGAAGGGAAGGAGGGTTCTAAGAACCGTTGGTTGACTCTGAAATTGTTGCCTATGGATAGGACTTATCTGGTCATTTGTAGAGATTTTATGTGGGTTCGCACTGGGTTACACCCCTTAGAAGTGGCAAAGACCACGACTTCGGATTGGTGCCCGAGGAAACCTCGGTCTCCAATTGTCGGGATTACCTTCTTTCAAAACCATTTTAGAGAGATTCATTTCAAAGCCAAGGATAGGATTAGGACGGGAAGAGAAAAGAAGAGTGGATGAGGTGAGCTTTTCTGCCAAGCTAGTGCCAAGAAGAAGAATTGATGAATTCGGATGAGTATAGACTGAAAGATTTGGAATTTGATTTTGAGAGTTGAAGAAGTCGAGGGTTTGTGGAAGTTAGGAGGGATTTGAATGTTTGATAGACATGAATACAATCTTAAAGTTGGGAAAAGGGTTTTTTGGATTGGAATGGGGTCGCACCCTAGATGGGCTTCCTACGTACTCAACTCCATGTTGAGATCAGACCTTACATAGTTCAGGTTTTTTGGATTTTTGGAGATTTTAGGGTTTTGAAGGTTTTTGAGATGTTTGAGAGATTAGTCTGTGAGACGCTCGGGTCTATGAGACATTAAGGGTGTTCAAGTAGTGGGAGGTATGGGATACCAAGGTCTGTGAGACGCTCGGGTCAGTGAGACGCTTGAATCTTAAAATGGTGGAGAAATTGAGATGTTCAAGTCTGTGGGCACTCGGGCCTATGAGACTATAGAAGTTCGGAAAAAGTTGGGATTCACGAGATGTTTCGAGTTTGGAATGATTTGAGTTTGGATAATGATTTGAGTGTGTGAGGCAATTGGTGTTTGGGTTAAGATCCAGGGTTTTTTAAATTTGAGGTTCGAAAGCGGTTGAGGAAAATCATTTTGTTGTAAAAGGACAGATAACCCCGAGGGATTACCCTATGTACCCCCTTGAGCGCGACACTTAATGAATGGTAAGTGCCGAGGCTCGAAAGATGGGGCAATGAATTTATGTCGAAAATCAGGGTTTAAAGAGAAACACCATGAATGAGATGTTCTCGGTCAAACCCTAATAACGTCTCTAACTCCCGGGTTTTAAAACATTGAAAACTGAAAACCTTGAAATCGAGCGGAAGGGAGTTAGACGATTCAAAAATCCCGGCTGCAGCTAGGAAGGTCGTTACTTCCCTAGCACCCTGTCTTGTAAAAATCTAGACTGCAATTAGGGGAGGTTTGTCACCCTAATGCCCCGCCTAAAGAGATCCAGACTGCGACAAGGGAGGTTACAACCCCAGTGCCCCGCCTCAGATTTTTATTTTGGGAAGGGAGACAAGTGATGTTCTAACCAGGGAGAAAGTGTTTTGAAGGGGTCAGACATCTCTTGTTCCTCGAAAACAATTTATTTGAGTTGAAAAATAAGTTGCAAAACGTTTTGAAGTTGTTCCGAATTCTCAATAAAGAAACACTGACTTTGGGAATGTTTTAGGAGAAAACTTTCTGTATATGTGAGAAGAACTTTCTGCGTGTTGAGAAGAGTTTTCTGTGATGTGAGAAGAGTGTTTCCTTTAAAATTCCACCAAATGGTTTCTTTGAAATCTAAAAATCTTGATGAAACTAAAATGATGGTTTGAAATTCTTTTGGATTTTTGGATTTTGAAAGGGATTTACAAGTTGGGTGTGGATTGGATGAAATGAATTTGGGTTTGAACAGAACTGGGCTGAATGAATTAGGTTCGGATTGAATTTGGTTTAAATGAATTGAGTTTGAATGAATTGGGTTTGAATTGGATTGAATTGGTTTTGGATTGAGATATTGAGTTTGAATTGGATTGAGGTTCAGGCTTGAATTAGATTGAAGTTTGGATTGGGTCAAAATTGGGTCAAGGTCAACATTTTTTGGGTCAAAATTTGGTTGGTCAAAGTTGGACCGGGTCAAAGCTAGGTCAAGGTCAAAGTTCAGATCAAGGTCAAAGTTCGGGTCAAAGGTCAAAGTTCAGGTCAAAGGTCAAAGTTCGGGTCAAAAGTCAAAGTTCGATCAAAGGTCAAAGTTCAGGTTAAAGGTTAAAGTTCGGGTCAAGGTTTGATTCTTGTGGACTTGGTTTGATTCTTGTGGACTTGTTTTGATGCTTGTGGGTTTGGTTTGATTTTTGTGGGTTTGGTTTGTTTTTTATGGGTTTGGTTTGTTTTTTGTGGGTTTGGTTTGTTTTTTGTAGGTTTGGGCTGATTTGGGGTTGGATCGATTGTGGGCTTGGGCCGATTGTGGGCTTGGGCCGGATTGGACTTTGGGTCGGTTTGGGCTTTAGGTCGGTTTGGACTTTGGGCCGGTTTGGGTTTTAGGCCGGTTTGGACTTTGGGCTGGTTTGGGCTTTGGGCCAATCTGGGCTTGGTCTAGTTTGGGCTTGGTCTGGTTTGGGCTTTGGTCCGGTTTGGGTTTTGGGCCGGTTTGGGCTTTGGGCCAATTTAGGCTTGGTCCGGTTTGGGTAATTTGGGCTAGAACATGGGTGAGAGATTTTGAATTAGGAAAAATCTAATGGTCTAAAACCAAAGGGAGAATATTAATCTATGTACATACATATACATAATTTTAGGTGCATTTTAGGGTTTAGTGTCACCCACACGAGATAGGCCAATGGTCTATCAGACCAGGGGAACACCCTCTATCCTAAAGGAATCGTTATTTGCTTATAAATAAATGTGTGTTTTAAGGTTTAGGATGTCACCACCATGAGATAGGCCAATAGTCTATCAGGCCAGGGGGACCCCACTATCCTAATGGCTAGGACCTAAAGGATATAACTAAGGCTTATATAGTAAAGAAATGTACAAGAGAATGAATCAAAAAATGCAATGAAATTGAATATACAATATGTACACGTATAACACAGAGATAATCTGACCAAAAGGCATGGAAGAAACAGTGATTTCTCATATCCAAATAATCAGACCAATAAGATAGTAACAACCAACTAAATAAATCGAATATGTTCAAAGTTATTGGGGGCATGGTTGGTATCTTGGCCAAATTCAGAAATTGCAACCCTAGGACTAAATGAAACACTAATTAGATTTGAGTTGAGACATTTTGGCAGTTTAATTTATCTCTCTCTGATATTTGAAGAACAGTAAAGGTTCAGGCCAAGATGAAACTGAGGCCTACAACTACTAACTCGGACAAGGAAAACAGGCTTAAATTACCACCTCAGACTGCATTCATTTTCTTTTGACTTAATCAAGAATTTAAGTCGGGGTACTCAAACAAATCACAACACGATCGAGTCCATTTTAAACTGGACATAAAGTACTAAAGAAAACAAAATCAGAAAAGAGGGTGAGTAACTTGATTCCTGAACTGGTGTAACAACCTCACCTATTTTCTTTATTCCTCTTAGTGATCAAAGCATATAAAGTCTGAAACTAAACTATATACATAGCAGAATCCTTAGACCAGCTCTCTTCCCAATGGTGACTAGCAATTTCACGAGTGTTTAAGAATCACAGGATTATACATTGTGACCAAATCTCTACAGTCATTCACCTTTAAACATGATCCAGGCAAAAAAAGAAAACAGATTAACAGACCGTGAACAATGGTGTCCAGTAGTAGAAAGAGAATAAACAATATTTTCAGACAGGATAGGAAGTAACCAGTCGGAACACAACATTAAATCCAGAACACAATTATGTTATCAACCAAGGAAAATTTGAAAATTACATTGGGACAAGAACAAATACCAGACAGAAGAATACTTAAGCATTTCCTGTAAAACAAAAACACAATGAAATGGATAAAGAATGTCAACCATCCGAAGGTTATTTCACAATCAGAATGAAGGAAATTTGGTAAACACGATGAGGGTTTAGGGATACAAACTTCACTTTTGCAACCACAATTTCTAACGGTGGGCCTGCTTTCAACTCACCAGAATACTCGGACAGAATGAACTCAGGGAATCAGTGAACAAGGGAATCCATGAGCATGAAAGTGTAAACAATAAACTAAAGTAATAACAGAAAGAAAATAAGGTTATGCTATGGCATGAGCTCCCGATCACCTGTTGACTGCAGGAAGGTTCAAGGATTTTTCAGGGATATTAAGAGAATGCATAACCAGTAAACCATTAGTTAGCTCGCATCATCCAGGAGATAAACAGATTAATAAGAGTTGGGTCATCAACATAAGAATCCTGACCAACTTCTATACTCAACATGATAATAGAAATGCTTTGAAACCCAACCTGAGATGCACATGAGCCATCCAGTATCGGACTCATACAGATTTTATAGCAACAGAATCAAACCGGTACCTGAACAGATTTTAGGGTATCGATGCTTCAAACAAAATTCAGACCAAAGCCATATTATCAACACGTAACCGACATATTAATAGGATAACCCAGTTCGAACTTATTCCTGAGGCTAGAATAGCATTGTGAAAACCCAGTGCGTATCAGCATCTCAACAGAATGACGAGTATATGTGTAAAGACTAAAACAATTTCGCAAACGAAATGACTTAGTGAAAAAAAAGGTGGACAGAACAAGAATAAGAATATCAAGGGGCTTGAATCTCGTCTGTGATGGAATACACAACAAGAATCAAAGGTTTTTATAAGTAAAACAACGTCAAAATAAACGAAATGCGGACGGGGATATGAGGTAAGAGGTAAACAACTTGACCGACTCGATTCTCGGAACCAAGGCCCCGAAAGAGTCGAACCTTCTCTAGCCATCACCGGTTCTGGTTCCTTTGGCGACGAAGGGATTTAGCAAACAAAAATGTGGTGTATCCGAGAAATTGGAGAAGGAGTGGGGAAGGAGGTGACAACACTTACACTCTGTCGATGACGGACTGGATTCGAAATGGTGAGCAGTTTCCGGTGGTGGCGATGTGGGAGCGTTTTCGCCGTGATTTCGAAATGGAAGAGGGCAGGGGAATATGAAGCCGGGAGGATTTCAGGGGGTTTCTTCGCTTACGAATTTGATTTCGAGAAGAAGAAAGGAATGAGATTTGACTCGCTTCTGGGTTGCAAACTCGCGGGAGTGAAGAGAATATACCAGACAGGGCATGTACTTCATTGTTTGCTTGTTGGTTTTGCAAAAATCACGAGAATGAAGAGAATGAATCAAGGTGAAACTGCCAATGGGGAGAGAAATGAAGAGTAGTGTGTATATTTCTTGGTGTGCTCAAGGAAGAAGAGTAATACCAAATCATCGGAAAATGAGAGAATTGGCCGTTGTGGGAATTATGCCGCTGTTCCTCCCCAGGCTTTATGTTTGTCGCTACTGTTGGTTTTTAAAGGGAATAGTAGGGTTAACGGTTGGCCTCAATTCCAGTGGATTAGGGTTGCGTGTTAGGAATAAGAAGGTGGGGCGGGCAACACAAGACAGCCTTAGGTGCAACTATTGGTCGGATTGGGCTTTGAGAGTGGTTGGGCCGATTGGTCCAATGCTTGGAGCTGGAATGGGTTTAAGGGATTGGGTTAGATCAGACATCAATAAGTGTGGATTGTGTTTGTGAGTTGAAAATAAAAGAGTATAAAGTGAAGTGAATTGAAATGATAATAAAATCACTAAAGTTAATGGCAGAATAAAATAAAATATAAGAAAAATGGATAGACAAATAAATAAATAGAATATAAATAAGAATAAGATTGTAAAAAGAGTGAATAAACAAAAGGATGGGTTGAAACCGGATTATTGTTGGAAATTCATTTTTGAAGAATTTTGTTTTTATGAAATGCTCTGAAAAAGATTATAAAATGATGGTTTTGTTTTAGCACGCACGCTAATATGTTTTTGAAAAAGAAAGGCGACGACCCCTCTTATTATTTCGGAATTTGCTTTATGGGGTGAGAATTTTTGGTGTCTACACTCAGGGAGAGTTTACTGACATAAAAGTCACATACATCAAGGTTTGGTTTGTTAACCCGGACACAGACCCAGACCAGGCCAACTGCTCTAGAGTTGTCATTTTGCTCCCATTTGGTCTGGTCTTGATCTCTAACTTCTTGACACACATTCAAAGATCTTGTTCAAGCATCCAAACCGCTCTTTTTCATCATTCATTCATGCTTCAATGAGCTTTTACCTAAATTGTGACCAAAATGTATTGTTAAGTCAAGGACCTTTAGTTTTGATGATAGCAAACCTGTGGCGTTTATCTAACATGTTTGTCAAGCTTATCATTCAGATAAATAGGTGAATAAGTGGCTTAGCATACAAGGTTGCAAGCGCACTTAAGTCTTGAGTGGCTTAGCACGCAAGGTTGCAAGCGCACTCAGTACACGACATGTGCCCAACCAGTCGGGCACCTGTCTGCGAGAGCTCCATAGAACTTCTAGTAACACACAAGAAGTCAAGAACCACACTATCACATATCTCATGCATCAGACATTAAACAAGGACAAAAATGATTCAACATCGACAAACTCACTCAGATGTGTCACACCTGCACAAGCAACTAGCTCACGACAAAAGGAGTAGCTCATTAATGTACAATATAATAAGATAAGCAAAGGCTATTAATGAACACATTACATAGTTGTAATAAATTTAGAAGAGAGCATTTACGAGCATTAATGAACCAGTCAAGGTCAGACAAGTTGAAGCGTGCAAGTGGTGACCGACCACTTGGAAGACGCGCCACTAACTTGCCCAATCACAAGGCAACACGTGTGTTGATGGCTCCAGATCAAGTTGGAAGATGATCTGCAGTAGAGTGCGGCTATTATAATAAAAGAAGAAGATGTAATCTACTTCTAGAGTCTGCATATTCATAGGCCGTTAGTTACACCTTAACTAACGTGTATATACGAGCATTTATGTCCTATGTAATTCAAGCTTGCGAGATAAAAAGAGGAGAGACAATCTGAGCAAGTGTGAGTCAGACTAGAGTGTGTGTAAGTGCTAGAGAGTTGGTGAGCTATAGAGGATTGGGTTAGAGTGTCAATACTTTGGGTATTTAATAGACCGACAGGTCGGGGAGCGGTCGGTGAACTGTAGGCCGATAGCCAGGTGAGGGTTAAGGACTTTAAGGGTAAAGTCAAAACTATCCTGGGAGTCCATGTGTGGGGCGAGGGAGATTGAGTGAATTTCATGTGTGTAAATTCTCAATCGAAATGGAGTTTCCAATTTAAGTTTATCTCGTGTCTTCCCTTAAACTATCAAAGCTAATTTGAGTCAACGATACGTCCATGACCCGTCGGGGACGCATCAAGAGCGCTAGCTAGTTTCAATTGGTATCAGAGCGGGTCTCTTCTAGAAAGCTAACTGCTTTAGGAGAGGATCAAAATAAATCAAGCAAGCCTACTAGCGTCAGAAGAAGGTTTGCACCAAACAGACCACCATTATTTAATGGAGACAACTTGTGAGCCTCGATTTTTGAACCCTATCCTATGTTGATTCTGGCTGATTAGGATCTGGTCGAGTTCTAGGTCCACTTATAACCTAAGATTAATAACTATGTCATATAACATTAATTATTAAAACCTAAGTTAGCTCACTAGAACCTAATTAGAGTCACCACCTAATTTTGACCTAGGGTAAATTAAGAAAGGAGAGTTCGGGTTCGGGGGCTTGATATTCAACTTATTTAGGGTTCAAATTACTTTCACTACCCCTCGAAGTCGTTTTTCCTCTACTTAGTTTAATTACGGCTTATTACGAGTCATTTTAACCTAAGTGCGCGAGCTTCTGATTTTTTTTAGAGTTTTATCATTTTTTGACAGAGAATAAAAGTGAAAATTGAAATTACCTAAACTAGGGTTTCGGAGGCAGAATTAAGTCAAATTGTGTTTGCGTCCGTAGCCACGGACCTAATGTCCGTGCCCACGGACCCTAGTTATTTTAGTCATACAGAAAAGTCGAATTAAAGAAGAACGAAATTTTGAAAAGGTTCAGGGCCACCGACATGTCGTCCGTGGGCCCGGGCATGTCGTCCGTGGGCCCAGACATGCATTGTGAAAAACCCTTGAATTTGAAAAATTAAAAATCCCGCTATCGTCTGTGGGCGTCCGTGGCCACGGACAATCCGTCCGTGGTCCCGGACCATAGGTCCGAGGACACGGACGACCCACAGACAGGGGTTTTTAGGTGGTTCCCGACAGTGTTTTGGGCTCAAAATTTATGTACTTGTAGCTTGAAAGATGTACAAATGTTGTGATTAAAAGTTTTTTGTTTGAAGTCGAATAATGCACGAAACTAAGCAAACACATAACAAGGCAGTAGCTAAAACAATTAGCAATACAGAGGATGAGAAGAGTCGGTTTGAACCCAAATTTTGAAATAAGACTGATAAAGTCGTAAGGAGTTAGGAAAGTGGAATTCCTACCTGTTTTACCTTCAGATTTACAATGATTCTTCACGTCGAGATTCTTCGAGTGCTCCGTTGATGGAAGATCCGAAAGGACTTCGAACCAAGCTTCTGGTTGTTGGTTGTTCTTGCTGTTCTTCATGTTTTGGTGGTGTTTTTATGGTGTTTTGATGATTGTTTATGCTTTGGGAGTTGGAAAACAAGTTTAGATGGTGATTTCGGGGGAATTTCGGTATGATTTTGGTGGCCGGGTGTTGAAAAACGTGTGAGAGAGAGGTGAGGCAATGCTTTTTGACTTCCTCGGGTTCTTAAGCTTGTGAGATTCTTATTTTATCCATGGACTTGCTCCTTTTTATAGACTTTCTTAAAGATAAAGAAAATCTAGTAAAAGTGAGATTTTTTGGAATTTTAATTAAATGACTTCCCAAAGGAATCTTGTTGTGAAATTCTAGCCACATGTTAAGGATGGCAATTATGATTTTTCTGAAGTGGAATCTAATTTTTTAAATGTTGGAATATTTTAAAATTCAATTTCTCGTCAGATTCAATCAGAAATTGCTAGAAAATTATTGAAAATTCGAAAAACCAATATTCCAACGCCATTATGCTTAAAATGTAATCCTCTATCATGGATTAAAATTTCAAAGCATTTCAAGTTGATTTGAGGATCTTTTGGAGGAGAGAGAAAGCCTATAGGAGGTCTTAGGGGCCTTAAAAACTACGAAAATGCCCCCTAACGATGACGAAGCTGCTCCCGATGTCCCGGAATGCAATGATCGAGCCGGGATCCCTCATGACTTGGTTGAAGTGCCTCTTGTAAGACTAGAACCTTACAAAACCTAACTAGGGGGGTCAAAGTTTTGGGTATAACAGATTGCCCCCCGTCAACTAGACTTTGTAATGAAGGTGAAAAGGCTAGTTGATGCTTGAGTGATACCCCAAAATTTCAGATTTTTCCAAGTCCCCGCATGTTATTGAAAACTGATAAATTGTGTCGAGCTATTCTAAGGCGCTGACTACCTATAAGTGAAGTGAGGAGATGTCAAGCGATTCTAAGGCGTTGACTACCTGTAAGGGATGAGAGTAATGTTGACTACCTACAAGAAAAACAAAGATGATGTCAAGCTATTCTAAGGCATTGACTACCTGAAAGTGGGATGTAGTGACGTTAAGCTATTCTAAGGCGTTGACTACCTAAAGGGATGAAAATGATGTCAAGCTATTCTAAGGCGTTGACTACCTAAAGTGAAATGAAGTGACGTCAAACTATTCTAAGGCGTTGACTACCTAAAAGTGATTGAAAATCGGTGTGGGGTCGAGTTCCTCCCCTCAGGTGAGTTTGTCACTCAGGTGAGTTCTTCTACTCTAGTGAGTTCTTCTACTCTGGTGAGTTCTTCTACTTAGGTGAGTTCTTCTACTCGGGTGAGTTCTTCTACTCCGGTGAGTTCTTCTACTCGGATGAGTTCTTCTACTCGGATGAGTTCTTCTACTCGGGTGAATTCTTCTACTCGGGTGAGTTCTTCTACTCGAGTGAGTTCTTCTACTCTGGTGAGTTCTTCTACTCGGGTGAGTTCTTCTACTCGGGTGAGTTCTTCTACTCGGGTGAGTTCTTCTACTCTGGTGCTGGAAGGTGTAAGACTGTAGAGGTGATGGTCTTATGCAAATGATGGAAACTGATTACTGGAGTACCAAACATGGCAATGATGATAAGGTGTATGCAATCAAAATGTATGAAAGATACTTGTTCAAAACAGGAAACTGTTGGAAAAGGTGCCAAACGTGGCAATGTTGAGGTGTTATGTAGAAGTTGTAAAGTATTTGTTGGAAGCTTGTCCAAAACAAGGAACTGATGAAAAATATGCCAAACATGGCAATGATGAGGATTGAAAATTGTCCAAAGTAAGGCATTGATAGAATGTGTGCCAAACGTGGCAGTGCTTGAAGAAAATTCTGTCTACTGAAAAGGAAAGTGAAATCACCATTTCCTGACTAAAGATTTCAGACTTGTAATTTATCTCCTAGCAGATGAACATGCTACCAGTGGGGTGTAGTGTTTGATGTGGAGATCTTTTGAGTGATGATCAAGGCATATATGTGGTGTATGATGTGAAGGTAAGGGCTTGTGTGGGCCTGTGTAGTGGTGGTGCGAAGGTAAGGGCTTATGTGAGCCTGTGTGGTGAAGTGGCATTTGTGTGGAGGTAAGGGCTTATATGGGCATGAGGTGTTTAATGTGGAGGTAAGAGCTTATGTGTGCCTGTGGTGGGATGGTGGTGTTTAGGCTTTGGGTTTCAATTGGTGTTGTCATGGCAATTGTTGGAACCAACAATTGCCCTCAGTATTTTCCTTAGGACAATCTAAGCTAGAGTTCATGGCAATCGATCGGAACAATCGATTGCCCCCAATATTTTCTTTGATTAAACGTGCGAACAAGTCTCGTCCTCACAGGGTCAAGGCTTATGTTTTGATTTTGGTGCTTCCTAACCTACACTCGACGTGTTTGGTGTTTACACTTGTTTCTCACTTACGGTCACAACTTCTAGACCATTGAATTTGATATTTGATGAATTTACACATTTGATCTGTTACTTTCACGTGATTGGGTACACAACTACCAAGTCAGAAGTCTTTGAGGCTTATGACATGGCCATGGGGTGTGATGAAAGACAACGGGACCATGGAGGGATGTTTGAGGTATATGAAGCTTAAAGGGGTGACTAAAGCTGCACCTTGCGTCTTCTCTCGGATTCATCTTCCTTGTCTTGAAGTCGTCTAGCTGCTTTGTGTTGACGCTATTTTTGAGCTTCTGGACTTGGACTTTTGAAGTTGTCCTTTACACCATTTCTCTTCTTTTTGTCACTTGGATTTCCTTAAGGCATTTCGGGTTTACCTCTTTGTTTTATCCTTTCTTGACTTCGCCTTCGGGGTTCTTGTGTCTCCCGATTTTGAGTTTTAAGAGCTGTTTTTGATGTGAGCTCATTTGGATCTTATGTCACTCTGGGACCATTTGCGAATCACTTCGTCATGCTGATAGCGGCATTTCTTCTTTGGACCGATGAGAATGTTATCTGAGAGTTGGACTCCTCGCTTCCTTTGGTCACCGGATCGGACATTCATCATTGGCTGGGTTATTTTGTGGAGTTCATAATATAAAAAAGGGATATATGAAAGGCTCAGCGGGGGTGCCTAGGGTTTAATGCCAGGGTTCACAAGCTTTTGGCTATGTGGTGTTGTACCTAGGTGCTTCATCATTCCTGATAGTTGTGTATCCATTATTTGTTTCTTTTCACAGGTCTAAGTGTAAATCTACAAATTATCTCCTTCAATCGGAGTTTTGTCGTTTACCTCACCTTTGAATGTGGACTCACTAGAGTCGTGCAAAAATGACACGCTCGTTCACTCATGGTTTTTCCGCTCAAGGCACTCTCGCAAAATCTTTCACTCGGAGACTTGTTCACACAATTAAACAAAAGAAATAATCGTGGTTGGTCTTTAAACTCAGATTTCCCCCAGTATTAATCCAGGGTTTATGACAACAATTTGACAAATGTAGACTTTCAACCATTATGTGGTTTGTTTGGATGCTTAGGGGTGAGCTGTAGTGTTTGGTTGGACATGTTCATCCTTTTAGAAACAAAAGACAAGTCGTTTTGTTCAATTGCCAGAAAATGACCGTTTCGTGAACATTAGTTTTGAAAGATATTTGCTGATGAACAAGACGATTTGGTTGAAGGTGCAAAATGAACAAACATTTTTTATTTTCTTGAGATTTTAAATCGAAAAGACAAGAGACTAAAATCCAAACATCTAAACCTTATTAAAATGGAAATATCATACTCCTTACAAAATTGAAAAGAAAAATTAAGAAAGTAAAATACAACTAGACACTAGCCTACTCGACAAACTAGAGCCCTTGTTTGATGAGACCTTCAATCTTATGCTTTAACGTCTTACAATCGTCGGTACTGTGCCCTGGTAGTTGATGGAACTGGCAAAACTGATTGAGGTACTCTCCGGACTGGGTAACCCCGGGACAAGGTGTGAGAGGCTATAGTAGGTCCAACTCCTGTAGCTTCACGAGTGCTTGACTAAGGGGTCGACTGATGTCGGTAAACTGTCTCGGTGCGGGGAACCGCCTAGGTCGGGATGTGGCCTTGGTGCTCTACTTTGAACCACTGAGCTGGCGCACATTGTTCTCCTGTCGTGAAGTTGGGACTATTCTGGCTGACCCTGACTTATTGGTCTCGACACCCATACCCTGAGCTTTGGGTTCTTCTAGCTTCAGCTCGCCTTTGTGAATCTTTTCTTCCATGACTCTTACCTATCCCATCAGCATGTCAAAATTAGGGAAATATGTGCAACTCAGCTCGTTGTTGTATTGCATGTGCTTATTGTCCACAATCATTTGAATCTGTTCTTGTTCATCCATTTTCCTAGGCATAGCAGCGGCCTTCATCCTCCACCGTTTGATGAAGTCAGACATTGATTCATTGTCTTTCTGCCGAGTACTGGCAAGGTCGGACCTGGTGACTTCAAGATTCTTAGCATATTCGAAGTGGTGCAGGAAAGCTTCACAAACCTTCTCATAGGTTTTGGTGTTCATCCTCTAGGTTAAGTACCAACGCTGGGGTATTTCATCGAGGTAACGGGCAAAAACTTTGGCCTTCTGTAAGTCATTCAGCCTGAGAATGGACATCTCTCTATCGAACATCGCCAGGTGAACCTACGGGTCTAAGGAGCCCTTGTATAGAGCAAGTGTGGGCAGCTTCAGCTTTGGAGGGAGATCAACCTTAGGGTATGACGCCATGGAAGAGTAATCAAAACCAGCTGGCTTGCTAGCCTTTTCCATGTGCTCGATCCTTTTCAGAGCCTTCTTAAGTTCTGCAGTTAGTTGGTGGTATAGGGCGGCTTCCCCTACAAATCTTTGCGCATCCTAGGCCCCAACGGAGTTAATTTCGATGTTGTCGCACTCGTTCCCGGAGTCGGCAATCTTCCCCTGAATGTTTTCTTGATGACCAACCTCAAGAGAATTAATTTTGCTTTTCATCTCTTTGATGATGGTGACATACTTAGCCTCCATGTCATTAGTGGCGGACCTATGTTTCTGTTCCATGGCATCAAAGGCGGCCATGTACTTTTGCCCTAAGGCTGCAAATTGGGCCTCCATGCTGATTGGGTTTCCTCCTTCTGCCATACTTGGGATTCAGGCTTATCTGTTCCCAAAGTACTATCTGTTAGAAAATAAAAAGAGGGCTGAGCTAAAATTCTGGGCAACGAAGAAGTTTTAGGTTAAAACTTGTTTGGGTTGCAAGAAAAGCATATGAGCTGGAATGTTTTGAAGATTATGGGTAGCCACTAAGGCCCGAAATGAGTTGGAAGAGAGGCACATGGGCCGGAATGATTAAGGAGCTGTAATACCCCGAATTTTTGTAACCCTAATGGAAACCATATTTCCTTAGGAATTATTAGAGAACACGAGGAAACCATAGTGGTCGAGAATCAACCAAGAAACCTTGGAGAAACCCTAATTCAGAAAGTTCCGAAAAACACTGAAATTTCAAGGAGTTACTTAGAGTTCAATAAGCCTCGGTCAACTGTGGTCAAACCTTGGTCAACCTTGGTCTAACCTCGGTCAAATATTGGACAATGGTCAAACCTTGGTCAATGGTCAACTTTGACCATGATGATGCAGTGGTGATACAGTGATGATGCAGTGATGATGCAGCGATGATGTCGGTATGGCATAATGATGATGCAAGCGTCGAGGTGTCAAGAGATGATTAGTTACACATGGTCCAATCAAGAGAAGACTTGTGTCTTCTTCATTAATGACTAAACTCCCTTAGGTGTCACTTTATCATTCGACAACAGTTGGAACCAATGAGGGTGAAACACGTGTCCTAACCTTATTAATTATTCTTGTCCTTATATAATCATGAAGATGATAAGGCTTATCATCTTAATAATGAGGGGCGGCCACACATGGAGGGTGGAGATTAATCCAAGCAAAATATCTATGATCCAAGGGCTGTAAGTGAAGACATCTTTCTTAACCTCATCACTATTCACTATTCTTGTCTTATTCTCATTATTAGCCATGCCACTTGTCTCCTTCATTTAATATGGCCAGTTACACATGGATGGATGGGATTAGAGCTTGGCTAGGTGTCTCTCATCTAAGACCTCCTTAAGGATAAGGCTTATCTCTTTAATCATTACACTTAGTTAATGAACTAAAATGAACTCTTTTTGGAGTCCACTCACGCCATCTATAAGAGGGAGCTGGGTTCTGATTTCCTTGCCTTCTACACACACCCTCATGCCATTATAATACCATAGAAGCTCATAGAAGGCAACACCCACCATTAGAGAAGAGAATTCAAGCTAAAAATCAAGGAAAAACAAGATTTCAAGGAGGGAGAAGCAGCTGGTGACCATGGGTGAATTGGTTGGTGGAAGAAATTGCTTCAATTATCTAATGAACTTGTAAGGTCGTGCCTATAATGGCAAGGAGAGTCCAGGTAACACTTATGCTCACCATTTCTTTCTTTAAACCATGATTTTGAGCTTTAACTCTTGTTGATGGTAACTTCCGAACCCTAGCTTCTCTTGAGCTTAAATTTTGACAGTGTTCTTATATAGTTATTACTAGACTAATGTCAAAAATTCAGGCGAAAATAACTTTGGGAAGTAGGATAATTTGTAGGAAACTTTTAGGAAGGAAAAATGTGTTTTAAGACTCCATGATCTTGAGTTTGGTGTGTTATTATACCTATATTAACTCATAATAATTGATTATAGGTGGTGGCAACTCGTGTTTAGACATAAAAATGCTAGGTTAAGGTGGGAGGGCTTAAATGGTGCTTTAAGCCTTGAGACTTAGTTAAATAGGTTTCCGAATTCATCTTGCCTTGAACTTTTGAGGGTATTCTTATATGTAGAATTTAGATCCATGGTAAAAAATTCAGGTCGAAACTCATTTGGGAAGTCATTCGAATTATTAGGAAGTGATTTGGGTTAAAGGTGTGCTTTAAGCTTGTATAAGTGTAATTGTGTGTTAGTTATTGGATTTAATGGTTTATCTGGTCATTATAGTCTTAATATGACTTGTGTTTAAGTTTTATGAGATTGTGAAGTGTAAAATATATAAGGAAGTCCTGTAAGAATATGTATGTGTGTTAAAACTTGGAAAGAAGGAAAATTGTGTTTAAGTGTGGTTTTGGGTGTTTTGTTGCTTGGTTTAGCCTTGAAAGGTTTGGAATGATATTGGTTTGACTATTTATCAGAAAATATGATGTGGATATCTTAACCCCATTTCTAAGGATGATTGTGTGTAATACTCTTCTAGATGGTTTTGGAAATGATTTTTGAGTTATCCTTGTGTTGAATGTTGATTTATGACTGATAAGAGATTGAGCTGGTTTCTGGTTGAGCGAATGGTATATTCTTGGAAGGAGCTTATTATTATACTAATTCTGAAGAATCTATTCAAGAGTTGTACTAGTTATTTGATCATGATTATGAATGTTGGATTGGAAATTGTGTTGTGTGTGATACTATGTGATGGTGGACTTGTTGGTTGGTTGGATGGTGATATTGAGAAAGGCTATGGTTAGCCTCATTGAGAAAAGCTAGTTGAGCAAATGAATATTAAGTCATTTTATGGCTTGCCGTATTGGCGACTGATTATTAGACTCCTACCAATGAATTGGGGACGTCCTATGATCTACTCTTTGAGCTATGGTTAGCCTTAGGGGGTGTGCACACTTAAGGACATAGGGCCAGAGAATTGAGATTTGTGGATTTCACTTTGTGATTCCAGTGGGGTGTTGAGATTTAACCGATTGACGAGGTACGAATGTGATGGTATTCCAAGGGCAGGTAAACTCTTCTGTGTGATATACTCTTATTGCATTCCTCTGCTTGTGTGATGATGTTGGATGCTTATTGTTATGCAAAGAGTTTTAAAGAGAAAATGAATTTTACAGGGTGAGGTAATTGTTACTCAGTTTCGCTGATTTTGTGCAACCCCTTCGTGTGTTTGTTTGGATTTATGGTTGCAGGTGAAGTTAAATCTTTGTGTGATATTGTTCTTGAGCTTGGGACAAGGGAACACGCCGACATAGCTAGGAATTTTATTTATTTGTAAGTGGCAAACTCCTTGGAGCATGTTCCGAGAGTTAGGTTGTAGGTGGATTAGCCTTAGCATCCACACTAGTTGGTGTGGGTGTGGCGGTAGCACTCCGGTTTGGCTTAGGTGTTATTTAGTCTTCCGCTGTAAAATATTGTAGAAAGTTGTACAAAAAAAATAAATTAGGGTGTGAAAACCGGGGTGTTACAGGAGCTGTGAACTGGCGCCTAGGCTGAAATGTTTGAAGGATTGGCTCTTGGGCCGAAATACTCTGAGAATTTGGCACTTGGGCCAGAATGTGTTTGGGCTAGAAGTAAAGCGCACATGCCGAAATGATTTATAAACCATGTTCTAGATGTGAATTGGAATTTGGGCCAAGTAATTCTGATTGGGCCTAAAAGATGATACCTAGATCTAGGATTTTGGGCCAAAGCCCAAGTGAAAAGATTTTTCTAGACTAGAATGGGCCTTGAAAATGGAAAGTCCTGATGGATTTACATGTCTCATGGATTACTTTAGGTGGATTTGTTGTTCGTGGGCCTAGAATTAGATTTATAATTCAAATTGGGCCGAAAGAGAGAAAACACCTAAGTCTAAACTTTTGGGCCGAAGCCCACATTAAACCAAACAGGGCCTTTGAACCGCAAACAATAAAGCTGTAAATTCGGGTTGGGCTGAGTTGATGTAGGAGAAGTTCCTATCAATTCCTAGGCTGGGTAGTGGGCTAATCATACAAGCAATCAAGGCCCATACAAATTCAACATGTCCTCACTAGATGCTTAAATCAAACCGGGTATTGGATCGATCCGGAGAAGTGCTTGGGGCGTGGGCCCAGGTCACCACAAAGGAATAGGGCTTGCACTCTATTCTCTTTGGGCTTCCCCACTTTTTTCACATCATCCAAAGGTGTGTGTCTACGGTAGGGTCTTTGGATGACCATACAGGGCTAGGTAAGGGCACTGCCAGGAAAATGCTTGGGGCTAAAGCCCAGGTATTAAGGGGATGTGGTTAGACGACATCCTCCTCTTTCCCCCCACTTATTCACATCACCCAAAAGGTGTGAGTCCCTGACAGGGGACCCTCAAATGGGTCCCGGGGTGAAATCGGTTTGCATGGACCCTCGCTCTCATATGATGCAAGTTGCAGAAATTTAAATTGCGCACAAAAGCAAACAAACAATGTAATGAAGCCATAAATAAATAATTTTGAGTTAAGCCCTCTTTCTTAAAATTAAACAGGTTAAAATTAAGAATTTGTCCCCAGCAGAGTCGCCAGTCTGTGAGCCTCGATTTTTGAACCATATCCTATGTTGATTCGGGCTGATTAGGATCTGGTCAAGTTCTAGGTCCACTTATAACCTAAGATTAATAACTATGTCATATAACATTAATTATTAAAACCTAAGTTAGCTCACTGGAACCTAATTAGAGTCGCCACCTAATTTTGACCTAGGTTAAATTAGGAAAGGAGAGTTCGGGGGCTTGTTATTTGACTTATTTAGGGTTCAAATTACTTCACTACCCCTCGAAGTCGTTTTTCCTCTACTTAGTTTAATTACGGCTTATTACGAGTCGTTTTAACCTAAGTGCGCGAGCTTCTGATTTTTTTAGAGTTTTTATCATTTTTTCACAGAGAATAAAAGTGAAAATTGAAATTACCTAAACTAGGGTTTTGGAGGCAGAATTAGGTCAAATTTTGTTTCCGTCCGTAGCCACGGACCTAATGTCCATGCCCATGGACCCTAGTTATTCTAGTCATACAGAAAAGTCGAATTAAAGAAAAACGAAATTTTGAAAAGGTCCGGGGCCACGAACATATCTTCCGTGGGCCCGGACATGCATTGTGAAAAACCCTCGAATTTGAAAAGTTAAAAATCCCGCCGCTGTCCGTGGGCTTCCGTGGCCACGGACAACCCACAGACAGGGGTTTTTAGGTGGTTCCCGACGGTGTTTTTGGCTCAAAATTTATGTACTTGTAGCCTGAAAGATGTACAAGATGTTAGTGATTAAAAGTTTTCAGTTTGAAGTTGAATAATGCACGAAACTTAGTAAACAAGTAACAAGGAAGTAGCTAAAACAATTAGCAATACAGAGGCCGAGAAGAGTCGGTTTGAACCCAAATTTTGAAATAAGACCGATAAAGTTGTAGGGAGTTAGAAAGTGGAATTCCTACCTGTTTTACCTTCGGATTTACAATGATTCTTAACGTCGAGATTCACCGAGTGCTCCGTTGATGGCAGATCCGAAAGGACTTCGAACCAAGCTTCTGGTTGTTCTTGCTGTTCTTCACGTTTTGGTGGTGTTTTTATGGGGTTTTAATTTGATGATTGTTGATGCTTTGGGAGTTGGAAAACAAGTTTAGATGGTGATTTCGGGGGAATTTCGATAGGATTTTGGTGGTCAGGTGTTGAAAAACGTGAGAGAGAGAGAGGTGAGGCAATGCTTTCTGACTTCCAAGGGTTCTTGAGCTTGTGAGATTCTGATTTTATCCATGGACTTGCTCCATTTTATAGACTTTCTTAAAGATAAAAGAAAATCTAGTAAAAGTGAGATTTTTTGGAATTTTAAATAAATGACTTCCCAAAGGAATCTTGCTGTGAAATTTTAGCCACGTGTTAAGGATGGCAATTATGATTTTTCTGAAGTGGAATCGAATTTTTTAAATGTTGTAATATTTTTAAATTCAATTTCTCGTCAGATTTAATCAGAAATTACTAAAAAATTATTGGAAATTCGAAAAATCAAAATTTCAACGCCATTATGCTTAAATTGTCATCCTCTATCATGGGTTAAAATTTCAAAGCATTTCAAGTTGATTTGAGCATCTTCTGGAGGAGAGAGAAAGCCTATAGGAGGTCTTAGGGGCCTTAAAAATTATGAAAATGCCCTATAACGATGACGAAGCTGCTCCCGATGTCCCAGAATGCACTGATCGAGCCGGGATCCCTCCTGACTTGGTTGAATTGCCTCTTGTAACACTATAACCTTACAAAACCTAACCAGAGGGTCAAAATTTTTGGTATAACACAACTACACTCACTGGAAGAATAAAATGAAGTTTCATATCAAGTCTGATGATCCCAAGATATGGAAGGTTATATCACGTGGTGAATATACCTTCCAAGATGCTCAAGGACAAGACATATCAGTAGAAAACATGATGGATGATCAAATCAAGAAGTTGATTTTCAATGCACGAGCAGTAAGAATTCTACACCGCACACTACTACTTGAACAATACTCCAAGGTAGCCTCAGCTAAAACGGCTCAAGAGATTTGGAGAACTCTTGAGGTCACATTTGAAGGGAATGATGAGATAAAAAAGACTCGCATTGAGCTGTTGTTGACTCGTTGGGAGATATTCAAAAAGGAAGAGAAGAAGAGCATCTCTGAAATGCACACAAGGTTTACTAAGCTCATCAATGAAATGTTGGTACTTTATGTTCTCTTTATCTACTTCTTAGCTAGGCTTTCATTTTTCTCTTCATTTGTATTATCAGATGTAAGTTTTCTTTGGATATTACTCAGCTTTGACATTTTATTGCATGTTTTATTCAGTCTTGAACTTCCTTGCATGTAGAAAACCATTGTTTGCTATCTCGAGTTAAATGCACATCCTTGTCACTAAAGCAAAACCAAAAAAAAAAAGAAAAGTAGTCCCATCACTCCGTACTTACCACAACCCTTCGTACAAAACTACATTTCCACATATACTCACCACCTCCATCACATATACCCCACATGTATCACACACACATATCACATCTCCACCTCTCTATCATTCCACCAACAGAAACGAAAAAACTCCCAAAAAAAGAGATATGTCATTCAGTCACCACCACACCTGTTACCTCCTCACATTAAATCACCTTGCCACAGAAAATTTCACAAAGAAGAGGGCATTCAAAAGGTTTGTTAATTAAATCCGAAAACAATACTGGGGGCAATCAGAGTTTAAAGACCGATAATATTTATTTCTTTTGTTTAATTGTGTGAGCAAGTCCTTGAGTGAAAAATTACGTGAGAGTGCCTTGAGTGGTAAAAATAAGAGTGAAAGAGCGTGTCATTTTTACACGACTCTAGTAAGACTATATCAAAAGGTGAGGTAAACGGCATAACTCTGATCGAAGGAGATTATTTGTAAACTTACTCTCAGACCTGTGAAAAGTAACAAAGAACGGATACACAACTATTAGGGATGATGAAGCACCTAGGTTCAGCACCACACAACCAAAACGCTTGTGAACCCTGACACTATACCTTAGGCACCCCTGCTGAGCTTTTCATATATCTCCTTTTTCACAACATTGCAAACCCCACCAAACAAGCCAGCCGATGATGAATAACCGACCCGGTGACCAAAGGAAGCAAGGAGCCTGACTTCTAGATGACAACTTCATAAGTCCAAAGAAGCAATGCCGCTACCAAAACGATGAAATGATCCGCAAATGGTCCTAAAGCGACACAGGATCCAAAGAGCCCCCATCAAAAACAGCTCTCGAAGTTCAAAAACAGGAACCACAAGAACCCTAAAAAAGGAAAAGGACACAAGGCAAATCTAAAAGCCCGAGAAAAGTCCAAACACAAAACAAGAAAGGAGAATGATGTAGAGGACAACCCAGAGTCCGAAGTTCCATAACTCACCAACAAAGTCATCACGAAGTAGCCAAACAACTTCAAGACAAGAAGAAGCAAATATAGAAGAAGGAGCAAGTTGCAGCTTTGGTCACCCTTACAGTTCCTCACATTCCAAACATTCCTACATGGTCCCATTGTCATTTGTCATACCCTACGGCCACACTATAAGCTCTAAAGAATTCTGGTTAATAGTTGTGTATCCAATCAAGCGAATGTAATAGATCGAAAGCGTAAGACAAACAAATATCAAATTCAATGATCAAGATGTTACGACTGAAAGGAAAGGATGAGTGCGAGTGCAAGACACATTGAGTGTAGGATAGAAGGCACCACAACAAATAAATCCTGACCCTGTGAGAGTAAGACTTGTTTCACGCGGTTAAACCGAAAAAAAATACTGGGGGCAATTGATCGTCCTGATCGATTGCCACAAACTTTAAGAACTCAGATTGCCTTAAGGAAAGATACTGGGGGCAATTGTTAGTTCCAACAATTACAGTAGCAACACCGATTTTGGCCTAATAGCCTAGAAGCCCGAAAACTTAAAGCCGAAAAGTCCAAACCCTCTCCATATCAAATCTCCACAGGCTCGTCCTAAGTCCTACATCCAGATTCAAACATTCACAGGCCCGTCCTAAGCCCTACCTCCTTGTCATACAATCTTCAGGTCCGACATAAACCCTAACCCATCCACATTCATTTAGGCCCATGGTAAAACCTAACCCATCATACATTTAACTCATTTTCACCTAGAACTATCTTTAGGCTCGTCATAAGACCTAGATCCAACCTTTAGGCTCGTCATAAGACCTAGATCCAACCTTTAGGCTCGTCATAAGACCTAGATCCAACCTTTAGGCTCGTCATAAGACCTAGATCCAACCTTTAAGCTCGTCATAAGACCTATTTCCAACCTTTAGGCTCGTCATAAGACCTAGATTCATCCTTAGGCTCGTCGTAAGACCTAGAATTATCCCTTTAGGCTCGTAGTAAGACCTAGCACCACTTCTTAATTTACCTGCTTCCATTAAACACATTGCATTCATTTCATTCATATAGGCGCGTCACAAGACCTATCTGTATTATCCAGCCGCGTCACAAGACTTGGCGACAGAAAAGTTGGCGAGGTGATGGCAATAAATCCTCCTATGCTACGTCAACTTATTTTGGGATCAACGAATGGTGGGTGATGGCAATAAGTCCCCAAGGTTTTTATCAGGAGTTATCCCTGCACACCGGCTTGGGGGGCAATGACAATAATTCCACATTGGGTCCAGCCAGGAGCATCGGCACGGGTATCGGTCCCTAGAAGCATCCGAAGATCATCAGCATCATCAGCATCATTAACTTCATCAGCATCGTCAACATCATCAGCATCATCAACATCATTAGCATCGCTAGCGTATCAGTATTCCTGCATCTACGCATTATCTCATTTTTCACTTTTAGGTAGTCAACGCGTTAGAATCGCTTGACATTTATTTCATTATTTCGCTTTTAGGTAGTCAACGCCTTAGAATCGCTTGACATTTATTTCATTATTTCGCTTTTAGGTAGTCAACACCTTAAAATCGCTTGACATTTATTTCATTACCTCATAGGTTGTCAGTGCCTTAGAACAGCTCGACAAAATTTGCAGGTCTTTTAAGATCCAAAATTTTGGGGTATCACTCAGACATCAACTAGACTCTTCATATCCATTACAAAGTCTAGTTGACGGGGGGCAATCTGTTATACCCAAAATTTCAACCTCCAGGTTCAGAGTTTGTTAAACTTCAGTGTTGTGAGAAGCACTTTGGTCATATGGTGGTGATTCCCGATCTGATCGGCGCGGTCCAGAGCACTAAAGGCAGTTCAGTCAACCCCGAGGGTATATTTGTAATTTTCAAGGCCCTTAGGGCCTCTTATAGGCTTTCTCTCCCTTCCAAGAAGGATCAAACCAATTCAAAATGCTTTGAAATTTTAACCCATGATAAAGGATAACATTTTGGACATAATGGCATTAGAATTTTGATTTTTCAAATTTCCAATAATTTTCTAGTAATTTCTGATTGAACCTGACGAGAAATTGAATTTAAAAATATTCCAATATTCAAAATATTTGATTCTACCTTAGAAAAATCCTAATTCTCATCCTTGACACGTGGCTAAAATTTCTTAGTTAGATTCTTTTGGGAAGTCACTTAATTAAAGTTCCAAAAAATCTCGTTTTTACTAGATTTTTTCTATCTTTAAGAAAGTCTATATAAAGGAGCACATACCTTGATAAAATCAGAATCACACAAGCTCCAAGAACCCTAGGCAATCAGAACTCTCTTCCATAGCCAGCTTCTCACGTTTTTGCACTTCTAAGCACCAAAACTATACCAAAATTCTTCTCAAATCCACACTTCCACAAAATTTTCAACTCCCAACATCATTCTAACCATCAAACAACGGCTAAACCACCACCAAAACGTGAGGAATACCATCAACAATCAATAGTCAGAAGACGGGTTCGAACTCAATCCAGAACCAAGATCAATGGAGCTTCCGACGAATCCCGACGTGAAGAATCATTGTGAATTCAAAGGTAAGCTTTCTTCATTCTTTAGATAGCAGCGTGAGAGCTCTAAAATTCCATTCAGGTCCTTAGTTCCATTTTCGAGCAAAGCTCGACACTGCTAGCAATAGGTGGGAATCTCACATTTTGACTCTCCACGACTTTACTAATCTTAATTCAAAATTTGGGTTCAAACCAATTCTTTTCAGCTTCTGTATTGCTATTTGTTTTTGCTTCTGCCTTGTTACTTGTTTATTAAGTTTCATGCTTAATTCGACTTCAAACTGTGAATATTTGATTACTAACATCTTGGAAATTCTTTAGGCTATGCGTGCATAAATTTTGAGCCAAAAACACCATCAGGAACCACCAAAAACCCACTGTCCGTGGGTGGTCCGTGACCTCGGACCCATGGTCCGGGACCACGGACGGGTTGTCCGTGGCCACAGACACCCATGGACGGTGACGGTGTGAGCCTCGATTTTAAACCCTATCCTATGTTGATTAAAGTTGATTAGGATCTAACCGGGTTTTAGGTCCACTTATAGTCTAAGATTAATAACTATGTCATATAACAATAATTATTAAAACCTAAGCTAGCTCACTGGAACCTATTATGAGTCGCCACCTAATTTTAACCTAGATCAAATTAGGAAAGGAGAGTTCGGGTTCGGGGGCTCGATATTTGACTTAATTAGGGTTCAATTACTTTCATTACCCCTCCTAGGTCGTTTTTCCTCTACTTGGTTTAATTACGGCTTTTTACAAAGTTGCTTTTTAACCTAAGTGCGCTTCTGTTTTTTTGTGTTTTTTAGCATTTTTGACAGAAAATTAAAGTGGAAATTAAAATTACCTAAACTAGGGTTTCGGAGGCAGAATTAGGTCAAATTTTGTTTCCGTCCGTGGCCACGGACCTAATGTCCGAGACCACGGACCCTAGTTAACCTATATGAAAAATAAAAGTCGAATTAAATAGAAAACAGAAAATTGTAAAGTCCGGGGCCACGGACAGGCCGTCTGTGGGCCCGGACATTATTAGAAAAAACCTAAATTTTTTTAAAATTTAAAAAACTCACCGCCGTCCATGGGCGTCCGGGCTTACGGACAAGGAGTCCGGGACCCCGGACATGACGTCCGTGGGTGCGGACCGCCCTCGGACGGCGGCGTTAAGGCTGTTCCCGAAGGTGTTTTTGGCTCAAATTTTATGGGTGCGTAGCCTGAAAGATGTACAATGCGTTAGTGATCGAAAGTTCTCAATTTGAATTCGAATTATGCACGAAACTTGGTAAACAAGTTATTGGACAGAAGCTTGAATAAACAGCAATACAGAAGCGTACGAAGGTTAGTTTGAGCCCAAATTTTGAGGCAGGACAGATAATACCGTGGAGAATTAGGGAAGTGGAGTTTCTACCTGTTTTACCTTCGGATTCACAACGTTTCTTCACACCGGGATTCGTCGAGTGCTCCGTTGATGGCAGACCCGAGAGGATTTCGACCCAAGCTTCTGGTTGTTGGTTGTCCTTGCTGTTCTTCACGTTTTGGTGGTGTTTTGTGTGGTTTTGATGACTATTGATGCTTTGGGGATTGGAAAACGTGTTTAGATGGTGATTTCGGGGGATTTTCGGTATGATTTGGGTGGCCGGGTGTTGGAAAACGTGAGAGAGAGTGAGAAGGCTGTGTTTTCTGACTCTCTAAGGTTCTTGAGCATATGAGGTTCTTCCCTTATCCAAAAACCTATCCCCTTATATAGACTTTCTTAAAGATAAAGAAAATCTAGTAAAAGTAAGATTTTTTGATATTTTAATTAAATGACTTCCCCAATGAATTTTGCTGTGAGATTTTAACCACATGTCAAGGATGGATATTATGAATTTTCTGAGGTGGAACCGAATTTTTTGAATATTGGAATATTTTTAAATTGAATTTCTCGTCAGATTCAGTCAGAAATTGCTAGAAAATTATTGGAAATTCGAAAAATCAAAATTCCAAACGCCATTATGCTTAAAATGTCATCCTCTATCATGGGTTAAAATATCAAAGCGTTTCAAGCTGATTTGGGCATCCTTTGGAGGAGAGAGAAAGCTTACAAGAGGTCTTAGGAGCCTTTAAAGATTACCAAAACGCCCCTGAAAGTGACGAAGCTGCTCCCCATGCCATGGAACGTGCCGATCGGGCCGGGATCCCTCACCACTTGATTAAAATGCCTCTCACAACACCAGTACCACGTAGACCCTAACCAGGGGGTCAAAATTTTGGGTATAACAGACGGGATTTCTTATTTTTCAATTTTTCAAATTTTAGGGTTTTTAACAGTACATGTCTTGGCCAACGGACACCCTGTCTGTGACCCCGGACTTTTCAAGTTTGCGTTTTTATTTTACTTCGTTTTTCATAATCATGTAGTTCAACTGGGGTCCGTGGTCTAGGACATTAGGTCTGTGGCTATGGATAAAATTAAAATTGGACCTAATTTTACCTCCGAAACCCTAGTTTAGGTAAGCTTAATTTCCACTTTAATTTTATGTAAAAAAATCAAAAATACTAAAAAATCATAAACTTGTGCATTTAGGTTAAAACAACTTTGTAATAAGCCGTAATTAGACTAAGTAGAGGAAAAACGACTTCTAGGGGTAATGAAAGTAATTTGAACCCTAAACAAGTCGAATATCAAGCCCCCGAACCCAAACTCTCATTTCCTAATTTGATCTAGGTTAAAATTAGGTGGTGACTCATAATAGGTTTCAGTGAGCTAACTTAGGTTTTAATAATTGTGGTTATATGACTTAGTTATTAAACTTAGGTTATAAGTGGACCTAAAACCTGATCAGATCCTAATCAACTTAATCAACATAGGATAGGGTTTAAAAATCGAGGCTCACAAGACGACAATGATGAAATTGTCCTCTATGCTAAGAGGTACTTGCGGAAGTTCATAAGAAATAAAATGAGGAAAGGCAAGGAGCCCAATGAGTCAGATGATCAGAAGAAAACAATGACAAGTGTTTTGGGTGTTCAAAACACGGACACCACATCGAAGACTGTGCTCAACGACCCCAAGAGGACAACGACAAGGTCAAGAAGCCTGTCCGATGATCATTCACAAAGGCCAAGGAGAGAAGCCTTCGTTGCTGCATGGGGAGACTCTGAATGAAGCAACGACAATCAAACCTCAGATAGTGATATCTCAGAAGATGAGAAGGCTCATCTATGCCTTGAGGAAGTTTGCCTGATGGCGCAAGATAAGGGCACATCAGAATCAGAGGAAGAAGATCAAAACAAGGTAAACTACTCTAAACTCAAATAGAGAATTCTAAAAGCTGAGCTTCTAGGATTTAGAAAGTTCTCTCTCATACTAGTTGATCAATTAGAGGCATTGGAAAATGAAAAATTGGAAAAAAATTCAAACAAAAACAAGGTAGATAACCTTATGAGGGCACTCATGAAATTGCAAATCGACTATAGTGAAGTTCTCTCCGCTCATGAAAAGGTGAAGCTAAGAAAACAACTTGAATCGATGAATTGATTGTTGCGCTTAACGCAAAAGACAAAGAACTAGCTATAATCAAAGAAAAACATGCTAAGCTAGAAGCTGTTCCTAAGACACCCATGAGGAGAAACAAACGACAGGTCGGGTACCAGTCAGAGACCAGTCATAGAGGTGTCTGCCATCTATGTAGATAACCTGGCCATCATGAAGCCAAGTGCTATAGAACACAATTCTTGAGGCATTGGCAACTCAAGGGAATAGGACTAAAAAGGGTAGTAAAAAATGATCCTAGAGCAACGATCGTTTATGGAACTGGGTCTAACCTTTCTGTGGACCCTAAACCCACACCACTAATGTGTTAAGTGCAGGATCGACTGGGAATGGACCCCTGCCGATACATTGATAGCGGGTGCTCTAAACGCATGACTGAAGACAAAATGAAGTTCTTCTCACTAGAAACAAGAAGCCAAGGAACAATTTCCTTTGGCATCAATAAAAAAGGAAAAATCATCGGTGTAGGTAAGGTTGGTTTTACTTCAGATTATGTCATAGATAATGTCAATTTAGTTAATGGTTTAAAATTTAATTTGCTTAGGGTATCTTAAATCTGTGACAAAGGCAACTCAGTTCATTTATATTCTACACATTGTAGCATAGTAAATCAGAAAAATGGTAGGGAGTTGTTAAAGGGAAAACGATGGAAAAATGTGCATGTAACTAGTCTAGAGGATATTAACAGTCCAAATCTTCCATGCTTGACTGCATCAATAGATGACTCTACACTATGGCACAAGAGACTAGGGCATGTTAGCACCTCTTTGTTAAGAAAACTAGTCAAAAAGCAGTTGGTAAGAGGTCTCCCTGAGATTAAGAAATCGAGACCAATCTTTGCTATGCATGTGTTAGAAGTAAGCAAACTAAGACTTCCTTCAAGTAAAAAAAACATGGTTAGGACATCCAGACCACTTGAATGACTTCACATGGATTTGTGTGGTCCCATGCGAGTCAGAAGTTTTGGAGGAAATTGGTATGTCTTTGTAATTGTTGATGACTACTCACGATTTGTTTGGACAATATTCATTGCTTCCAAAGACAAAGTCTTTGAGAAATTTCAAGCGTTTGTAGTAATGGTCCAAATACAATTCAACCACATGGTCAAGGCTCTATGGTCTGATCATGGGTCAGAGTTTGAAAATCAACAATTTAAGGAGATGTGTGACCAACATGGAATAAATCACACATACTCAGCATCAAGAACACCCCAACAAAATGGGGTAGTTGAGCGTAAGAACAGAATTCTACAAGAAGTAGCTAGAGGCATGATGTTGGAGAGCAATCTTCCTCAAGTCTTCTGGGCTGAAGCAGTGGCAACTGCATGTTACATCACAAATACGCTCATGCGACCAATTCTCAACAAAACTCCCTATGAGCTTATCAAAGGAAGAAAACCAAACATAAGTCACTTCAAGGTCATTGGTTGTAAGTGCTATGTCCACAACAACGAAAAGAATTCCCTAGGATAATATTAACGCTAGGAGTGATGTGGCCATTTTCCTTGGGTACTCAGAAAGAAGCCGGGCATACAAAGTTTACAACAAAAGGTCATTGTAAGTGGAAGAAAGTGTCCATGTGGTTTTTGATGAGGACAAAGACCATGAAATCAAAGAAGATGAAGAAAATGAAGGATTTGGATTTGATCTAGCTGAACTAAAGCACACTGAAAATCCCAAGGATAAATCACCAACTGATGATCACTTGACCAACAGGTCAACAACATGTAGTCGAAGAAAGTAATGATGTTGAGAACTCTCTATCACCATCAACAATTCATCAATCACGAACTCTATACAAAGATCATCCACTGGAGAACATCATATCAGATATCTCCAAAGGAATTCAAACCAGAGCGTAAACTCGTGATCTCTTAGCCTTCTCAATGACAATCTCATCCATCAAACCCAAGAACATTGAGGAAGCTCTTCAAGACTCAGACTGGATCAAGGCAATGCAAGAAGAGTTAAATCAGTCTGAAAGATGCAGAGTCTGGCATCTTGTGCCTCGACCTACTCATCAAGGAGTACTTGGCACAAAATGGGTCTTCAAGAACAAACTAAATGAGATGAGAGAAGTAGTCAGGAACAAGGCTCGTTTAGTAGCTCAAGGATATCGCTAACAAGAAGGGATATATTTCCAAGAAACCTTTGCTCCAGTGGCAAGGATGGTCCATTCGATTACTAATTGCATTTGCTGCACACAAGGAAATTAAACTCTTTCAACTTGACATAAAAAGTGCCTTCCTAAATGGATATGTCAAGGAAGAAGTATATGTTGAACAACTTCCAGGTTTTGAAACACAAGAAAGAAAATACATGGTACTCAAGCATGACAAAACTCTTTATGGGCTCAAACAAGCCCCAAGGTCATGGTATGACCGCCTGTCCTCCTATCTATTGGAAAACCATTTCAAAGGAGGTAAAGTAGACAAAACTTTGTTTGTTTACAACAACAAAATAGATTTCTTAATTGTTCAAGTATATGTTAATGATATAATTTTTGGAGCTTCCGATGAGAAGTATTACAAAAGGTTTGAAGCATTGATGTAGAAAGAATTTGAGATGAGTGATCTAGGAGAATTGAAGTTTTTCTTAGGACTTCAAGTCAAGTAGGACAATGAAGGGATCATTATATCCCGGAAAACGTACGTAAAAGATTTACTGAAGAGATTTGGAATGGAAGGATGCAAACCTTTTGACACACCAATGGTAGTTGGCACAAAGATGGGGATCACGACTGGTGACCAACCGGTCGACCAGCAGTTGTATAGGGAGATGATCGGTTCTCTACTATATTTAACTGCTAGTAGACCTGACATTATGTATAGCGTTTGCTTATGTGCCAGGTTTCAAGCAGATCTAAGAGAAAGTCACCTCACAGTTGTGAAAAGAATCCTACGTTATCTCAAAGGGTCCATGAATCTTAGCTTATTTTATCCTAAGTTCACCAATTGTAACATCATAGGATTTTCAGATGCATATTATGGAGGATCCATCACTGATAGAAAAAGCACGTTGGGGACAACATTCTTTGTTGGATCATGTTTAATCGCATGGGGATCAAAGAAACAACAAAGTGTAGCCATCTCTACTGCTGAATCAGAATACATAGCTGTAGCAAACTGTTGCGCTCAACTCTTATGGCTCAAACAACAAATAGGTGATTACAGTATCAAAACAGGTATGTTACCTATCATGTGTGATAATACAAGTGCCATTTCTATTTCCAAAAATCCAGTACATCATTCTCATACCAAGCATATTGACATTAGACATCACTTTCTTAGAGATATTTGTGAAAATGAATTAGTTATGTTAAAGTACATTGCTACTGAAAACCAACTAGCATACATTTTTACTAAGCCATTAAGTAGAGAAAGATTCAACAAGATTATTCATGATCTTGGTGTGATATTCATTGATCACAATTAAACTATCTTTAAATTCCCATGATCGGTCACCGACACGTGAGCAGCACCATAAAACTAGTCGTTCATTAGTCAACGAACGGTTATGCATGAACAAAACAAGTCAAATGACTACTTGAAATAGATATGTCAGCATTTACACAAACGTAAAGAAATAAAGGGAGTGTGCAACGATTAGAAACGGGAAAAATGCCAACGATTGCTGACAACCTATCACGACCGTTGCCTGTTATGGATAGTACCGTTGGGACATGTCAGTGAGCGGACAAGGAACGGTCGCCGACCGTCACTCGATATCTATAAAAGGGCGACGGGAGTTTTGCTCTTGTCACACTATTGCCCTCACTCTCTCTAATCTCTCTAAGCCTTCAGAGCAATTTCTCTTCTCTCTTACAAACAATCTCGTGAGCTCAGTGCAAAAAATCCCTTGCCTCACAGCAACTCTAAGAATTCTCTAGCAAAAAGTTCTAAAACTCCAGAAAATCCTTCGATCAAACATGGCACTAAAATCCACTCTTCGCTCTAAGAAGAAGGTTGTCCTCACGGGAGCTTCATCAGTGGAAGTGGCCGACATGCGACCAATAGAATCACACATAGATTCGCCGCTCCCTCGCCTGTCTCAAGAACTAAAAGATCAACTTGTGCGAAGGGTGACAGACGAAGGCGAACTGCAATAAGAAGAGGTACACTATAAAAGCCTCTACCTACTCAAGCTCCACCGTCTTATTCAAGCCGAAGTTCTCAAAGCAAAAATACTTCTCACTCCAACCCCAACCAAAGAACCAGCAATATCGTCTCCCGATCCTTCACCAAAATCACCACCAAACACTCAAAGGCCAAAAATCTGAAAATCCCAAAGAATCACGATCTTTCTACTGCTACAACAAGTCGCATAACTCGTGCCTCCAAACACACTAAAGCCCAGCAAGAAACTCCTCAAAAGGCCCGCTCTACACCTGAAAGGGCAACTCGCAAGTTACAGTTCACCGACGACGAGGACATCACTCCCTCAACAGTCGTCGAGGCTGTTGTTCAACAGATAGAGGAGGACGTACAAAGTGATGACAAGTCACAGAAGGAGGATACAATAGAAGAAAAAGGTCACGATGAAGATACAACTGCCCAAGACTCCGAAGAAGTAGTGGAACCAAACGTTCAACCCACAATACCAGTTGAAGACCGTCGCCGACACCTTAACGATCCAGTCATGAAGGTGCTAGCGACACAGAGTCCTCACCAATCATACCTACATCTGAGCAACGACAACAATTCGAAAGGCTAAAGGGAAGAAAAGGTTGGTACTCTCACCACATGGTCAAGCGCTGGAAGAGATCTTCCAAGCCAAGGAGGAGGCTGCAAAGCCACAACCACCTCAAACTCTCAAGCGTCTGAAGAAGCTCAAAGAGTTGAAGCCAGTGATGTTTAGAGTAGAGAATGTCAACGACAAGTCCTCTCCTGTCTTACTAAAGATGTTGGACTTGGACTGGATGAAGCAAATGGGTCTTAGAAAGATTCAGGAGCTCTTGGAATTCTAAGGATGGGTGGAATTCTTTCAAGAGCCCATTCCCGTCTACACCGAGCTGCTCAAAGAGCATATGATGTATCTTGGACCGCTCTAAAGTGACGCCAACGATGACTACTCATCTCCACAGTCTAAGGCGTCACCATCAACATCACCAAGTCTTGGATCTACAAGACTTTTGGTTTGGAACCAGAAGGACTAGTGGTTCTAGAAGAAACCACCTGCAATGATTTGGGACACCAAAGAGGAAAATGGTCCAACTACTCAACAACGGGGCTACAATGAAGAACTTCAACGCCATAGAGATGTCTATCCCTGACAGGGTGCTCTTAAGTCTACTCAGCCACAACGTCACTCCAAGGAATCAATGTACTCACATTGTAAATGCAAGGGACGTAAGACTGCTGTATGCCCTCAAGACCAAGGAGAAAATTGATCTACCTGCAATGATATTGATTACCTTAGAATAAAGTCGATTCGTGAACCAAGGTCTAGTACATGGGGAAGTGGTAACTAAGGCGCTACAAGAAAACGGAGGGGACACCAACAAGTTCCACGAATACGTGCGGACCGCTCAGGACAGCATCTGCTCAGAGATATTGTCCAAGATGGTAATAAAAACAAAGGGGGATAAGCTCAGGGTTGCTCAGAAGCCCACCAGGAGTTAAAACTCCAAGTCAGAGGGCAGACCATGTGCACGGACATTCACCCTCAAAAGAAAGCGAAGTCTCTCACCAATCCACGATAGGTAGGGGACCAGTCTGGATATTTCAGCTAGGGAGGTTCTAAAGAGTGTGAGAGTTACTCTCACTACTGTGCAGGCCATCTCCAGAGAACCAAGTGTTCATCACATGGTTCAAGGAACAATAGGTTTTAAGATTCCCACATAGCCTGAGCATTCTTTGTCTCTTAGAGACATGAGTGAGATTGTGAGAAAATTAGTTTTAAGTTAGATTTTTCTTTTCCTTTATGTATGTACTGCCATTGATTATCTGTTTCTAAGGTCAATATTTTGATATGAATGAAAATGCAACTGTTTCTTGTCAAATCAAATTATTATATTGGTTGCAAAATAATTTATTGTATTGGCTGCTTCTTCCTTGATTAAAAATTGCAAGATGATCAGAAATATTTTTCCCATCCACTCCACTAATCCAATCTCCAAACTTGACACCTAAAAAGCCTACAAATATAGCCCACAAGATGTAGCACCCCATTTATTAGCAATCACTGATCAGTCATTGAGTATATCCTCAGGTGTATATAAATACTTGCACACCTCAATTACCACTCACCATCATTGTTACCCATCTCACGAAATGGCACAAACTCCACAAAGCTCATCCAGCTCAAATGAGCAAACAGTTCAGTCCATCATTCGCAAGTTTGTGTTCACTAAACATCCAAAGAAATACATCGCCCAAAGCTGTTGATGTAATTTTGATCGGCAAACTCAGCCCTATACTGATGAGAGTAAAGAAGCAAAACCGGGATCCGCACGCCAGTCCAAAACCGAGGAAACAAAGAGCACAGATAGAATATCTTAAATAGGATTTTATATATCTGTTAAAGATAAATAAAATCCTATGTTAATGAGTTGTAATCTGAAATCTGAAATCTCGATATCTATATATATAGGATAGTAATTCTAGGGTTTAAGGGGTGAATAATTGCGCAAGAAAAATAGAAAGAAAAAAGAGAACTCTACGCCGTAAGTGTGGGGCTGTAGAGTCTTAGACGAGTGAGAGGTCAGATTCATACTAAGACGTCATTAGTAATGAGTAGTTAATTCTGAGTGCTACGGAAAGAGATAGGTGTTAAGAGTGGATTGTACTCTTAACGTGTTGAGAGATTAGAACTCGTGTATTGGTGGTGTGGCGAACACACTACGTGCCCATTGTGTATCGAGTGCGATACGTGTTTTTAAGTGTTAATCTGAGTTTCTGTGTTCTTTATTGTCGCCTTATTATCTCAGTTCTAGTCTTACACACAGTAGTTTTTCTTCAATTGGTATCAGAGCAAGGTTACCCTAAATACAGAGGAAACTTTCTCAGGGTAGGTCGAGATGAATACTTACTGTGTCAAACCGCCTAAGTTGACTAAGTTCAACTATACGAGTTGGTGTGAACAGATGGAGGATCAACTGATTTCCATCGATCTTCAACTTTGGGATGTGGTGACTGAAGGAGATCTGAAACCGAAATACGTTGAAGAATGAGTCACCAAGGATTAGACAAAGTCAAGCTGGGGTGAGAATGACAACAAATTGATAAGCAAGAATCGACAAGCTCGGAGAGTTATAATGTCTTCCCTGTCAGACTCAAACCAACAGAAAGTCTTGGGCTTACACACTACAAAAGAGGTTTGGGAATTCCTTAAGACGGCTTATGCAGGGACAGATTCAGTCAAGAAAGCAAAGGGAAAGCAACTCAAGAGGCAGCTTGATAATTTTAAGATGGAAGAAGGCGAAACGATTTCGGAGGCAATAGGAAAATTTGATAAGATTTTATGTGAGCTCAAGGCTGTTGGAGTTACTCTGGATAATGCTCAAATAAACGAGAGGTTTTTGGATAGTTTGTGTAAAGAATGCTGAACTTCACCACCGTTTTGGAGTCTACAAAGGATCTGTCGAAATAATCCTTTGAAGAACTGGGATCTGAACTAACGGTGTACGAAGGAAAGATGAAAGGTGGGCTAGTTGGTCTGAGTGTAAATAAGGATTTGGCACTAAAGGCGAAGAAGATATCAAGTGATAAAGAGGATGATGATGCTAATGAGGGTGAAGAGATTACAATGATAGCTAACGGAATCAGGAAGATCTTTGGCGGAAGAAGAGGGTCTGGGTCCAAAACCGATAGATTTAAGTCTAAGAAGGAATAAATCATTTGTTTCCGTTGCAACAAGCCTGGACATGTGGTGAAGGACTGTATGTTAAAGCCAAAGGATGATTTTCGTGATAAAATCAAGAAGTTTACAGAGGCGGCAGCGGCAGCAAGGGGACAGGAGGAGTCAGATGAGGACTCAGAGGCAGAAGAAACAACACAGGTGTGCATGACTGCTGTGGTCGAAGATGATGAAAGAATCAGTATGACGTCAGATAGGAACTTCTGCATGATGGCGAAAGACGGATGGCAAGAAGTTCTAGAAGCAGACGAGGTAAGTCCTGAACTCGTAGAAAATGCTTTTAATTCCTTGTCAAAGAAAGAAATTTTTAGCTTATTAACAACTGCTGTTGCTAAGATTAAATTACTTGAGTCTAAACTGTTAAGAATAGATACTCCTATAGGGTCCAATACTGAATCTCAGGTTAAAGAGAAATCTGTTATTAAGTTTGTCAAACCGATAAAAGAGAGAGTTGCGTGTTTACCTTCTTGGGCTCAATCTGAATTTAGAACACTACAAGAGAGGCATGAGAACTTAAGAAGGAAAAATGAGGTATTAGAGGATAACCTGTCTAAGGCTAAGAGGGAACAAGAAATAGCAATGCCACAGAATCCCGTTTGGTATACTGGAAAGGCAGATTTAACTTAGATGCTAACTGGGAAGAAGAAAAGTGTCACATCCATTTATACACCAGTGAGAAAGGTCCCGAATGTTAAATATTTCAAGTCAACATATTTTTGTCAATACTGCCATAGACACGGTCATAGTATTGGTTTTTGTGGAAGTTTATACTATAGAAAATCTCTAGTTAATAATATACCTCAGTCTAGAGCTCATACAACCAACAACCGTTATTTTGTTAACCGTAAAGTAGAACCTAGGCTAGTTTGGGTACCTAAAGCTAAACAATGAATGGGTGTGTTTAGGCATTGGCTACTTTGTTATGTGAGAACTGGTGGCTGATGGACAGTGGGTGCTCAAGACATATGAGTGGAGACAAGAAGAAGTTCAACACTTTGGTTGAACATCGAGGAGGACAAGTAACATTTGGAAACAATGGCAAAGGGAGAATAATAGGAATAGGAACTATTGGCAAAGAGAATTGCATTGATCAGGTTAGTCTGGTGGAGGGTCTCAGTCATGATCTATTAAGCGTGTCACAAGTGTGTGAGAAGGGTCCCTCGGAGGTTATTTTTGATTCAAATGGCTTTCAAATACGTAACAAGATTACACAGGAGGTATTGTTACAAGGCTGCAGAGTAGGAAATCTTTACATGGTAGATGTGAATGACCAGGAAGATTTAACTTGTCTTACGGTTAAAGATGATGAAGAAATATTGTGGCATCGAAGGTTAGGGCATGCTCATCATCGGTTGATTAACAATTGAGACTAAAGGAGTTAGTCATTGGGTTACCACAAAGGAGAATAGGTCACGATGTTATATGTGCTGATTGTGCTTTGAACAAACAAACAAGAATTTCACATGCTCCAACTCATGTGGTCAGTAGCACCAAAACTTTAGAATTGATTCATATGGATTTAATGGGACCAATGAAGATCCAGAGCAGGTCAGGCAAGAGATATATACTGGTGGTAGTTGATGATTTTTCAAGGTTTACATGGGTGATTCTACTTCATAGTAAGGATCAAGCATTTGGTGAGATTGTGGGTCTATTTGCTAAGATTCAGACTCAAACGGAGAATAAGGTCAAGACCATTAGAACTGATCAGGGGACGAAATTTATAAATCAGAAGATGTCTCAGTTCTGTACTGAAAATGGAATCACTCATACTTATTCTGCAGCCAGGACTCCTGAGCAAAATGGAGTGGTGGAACGTAAAAATAGGACACTCCAAGAAATGGGTCGTACGATGTTGAATGGTAGTGGACTTGCACCAAGTTTCTGGGGGGAGGCGATAAACACAGCGTGTTATATACTCAATAGAGCCTTGATTCGCCCAATTCTAATCAAGACACCCTATGAGCTGTACAAAGGGCGCAAGCCATCTATATCACATTTCAGGGTGTTTGGGTGTACATGTTATATTCTCAATCATGGAAAGAATCAACTAGGGAAGTTTGATAAAAGAAGTGATGAAGGTGTATTTCTTGGTTATGCAATGAGCAGCAAAGCTTATTGGGCTTTTAACAAACGCACCTTGGTTGTAGAAGAATCCACAAATGTCAAGTTTGACGAGAATAACTTTGGTGGACGAGTAATTCATCAAGAGATAAAAGATCTCTTCCAGTATAAGGCTGATGATGTAACTGTGGATATTGATACCGAAGCCGAATCAGAGGTAGAAGTAGTGCGAACAGAAACTCCTCCATTATCAGTTTTGAACTCAGAAGCTACACTACCAGAACACACCGTTTTGCCACCAGCAGAAAACCAGGAAGCCAGAGTCATGCATCGTCTGACACCCCGTAATGCCCCAGATATAGAGATTAACAATATTTTGTCAGATTTGAACTCAGGAGTCCAAACAAGGTAGAATGCACAAACATTTTGTGCTTTCTTTGGCTTTGTGTCGACAGTAGAGCCAAAGACTGTGAAGGAAGCGTTTGAACATGAAAGTTGGATAAATGCAATGCATGAGGAGTTGAATGAATTTGTAAGAAATGAGGTATGGGAACTGGTTGAGAAACCCGAAAATCAGAATGTCATAGGAACAAAGTGGGTTTATCATAATAAGCTGGACTCAAATGGTCAGATATCTAGAAATAAAGCTCGACTAGTCGCCAAAGGGTATAATCAATAGGAGGGATTGGACTTTGATGAAACCTATGCTCCAGTAGCACGACTTGAGGCTATTCGGTTGCTCATAGCCTTTGCCACTTTACATAGGTTCACACTTTACCAGATGGACGTCAAGTGTGCCTTCCTAAATGGACATCTCAAGGAAGAAGTATATGTTTCTCATCCACCGGGATTTGAAGATCCTATTTATCCTACTCATGTCTATCGATTGAAAAAAGAGTTATATGGTCTTAAACAAGCACCAAGGGCGTGGTATGAAAGATTGACCTCGTTTCTTGTTAGTCAACAGTTTGTACGAGGACATGTTGATCGCACGTTGTTTATTAAACAGTGTGGGATGGATAAGCTTCTGGTTCAGATATATGTGGATGACATTGTCTTCGGGTCCACCAGTCCACAACTGACAACAGAATTTGAGAACATGATGACGAAAGAGTTCCAAATGAGTAACATGGGTGAGTTAACTTATTTTCTTGGTTTATAGATACGCCAAACAGCTGATGGCACCTTTATCAGCCAAACTAAATACATTTTGGAGCTTTTGGCTAAGTATAAGTTCAATAAGTGTAAACCAATGTCCACTCCGATGTCAACTACTCTCAGACTCGGACTGGAATCCACTGCGGAGTCTACAGATCCTACTACTTATAGGGGGATGATCGGGTCTCTTCTCTATCTTACCGCGAGTCGTCCTGATATTATGCAAAGTGTGTGTTTCTGTGCTCGATTCCAATCTAATCCCAAAACACCTCATGTAAAAGCGGTCAAACGAATTTTCCGGTATCTACAAGGGACATCGTCTCTTGGACTTCTATACACGGCTACGTCGTTACCTACACTTTCTGGGTATACTGATGCAGATTTTGGTGGTTCTCTTACTGATCGGAAGAGTACAACCGGCACGGCTCAATTCTTGGGTTCTAATCTCATAGCTTGGTCTTCTAAGAAACAAGCTTCAGTTGCTCTGTCTACGACTGATGCTGAGTATGTGGCTACGGCGGCGTGTTGTGCCCAGATATTATGGCTTCATCAGCAGCTCGAGGATTATGGTCTATTCTTCATTCCAATTCCTATCTATTGCGATAATACTAGTGCAATTGAGCTAACCAAAAATCCAGTTCATCACTCCCGTTCCAAACACATTGACATCCGTCATCATTTCATTTGTGATCATGTTGAACATGGTAGTGTTATTCTTATTCATTGCTCCACAGAAAAACAATTGGCTGACATATTCACCAAGGCATTACCCAGAGAAACCTTTGAGAAACTTCGTTTTGAGATTGGCATGGTAGATACCAAGTGAGAGACGGATCAGATTTTTCTTAAGTTTTTTGTTTTTTTGTTTTGTTTTGTCCTGTTATTGGATTGTTCTCCATCTTCATTTACTCTTTATGTCATTTTAATTCTAATGTCTCCGGTTGCTACACATGGATGATAGAGATCTATACTAAGTCTTTTCATGAATAAAATGTGACGGAGGTTATTAAGATGAGTCTGTTGTTTACTTCAGCACGTCTTCCGAATATAACTAAGTTAGATGACTGCACTTCTTATAAATCTCCTTGATGTGTCTCACAAGCACAATGTATGGATTTGCAATAAAGATTAATGATATGATATTAAATTGGTTATCTAATATAACAGAATGAACAAGGCAAGAGATTCCACTGCTCACAGCACAAACAACACGTATTTGGCCTCTTTCATTCGACAATTAAGTCTTACAGGATGCTTCATCATCTAACTTTCTAAGGGTAAACTACTCTGGACAAGTTGACCCAATGTCGCTACATGGATGGAGAGAAAAAGTCAAGGTGTTGTTTTATAATTACAGAAAATATTATCATTCAAAGCTGTGAGTATGAGTCTGTGGTGATGAAAGGTACAATGGAATATGATTGTACTTCTCACCTCTTGTCGTTTCAACGGAAAGTTGCGATTGTGCATAAACTTCAATAAAATACAACAATCCACATGTCCTGCTTGTTGTATGTCCACTTTGGGGGACTTAACAATGAAAGGAGACTGAAGACATAGTCTACTTAGGTATATTGGTCGACGTCTCCGTAGATAACAGTGCTTACCTTCCTAATTTCCTGAATGTTCTATTCTGATCGCCTCAGTCTAGATCTCTCAACCGTGCTTTGCAAACGGAGAAGTTTGATTTTCTTTTATCTTGAATTTATTTTTAATAAAAAAGACAAATAAACACTGCTTCATTTTCTAATTCCTCCTATACTTACAAAATCTCCTGTTTACTCACTTGGTTACGTCTCCCTCGAAGTTTCTCAGTAGCGCCAACCCTTCCTCTTCCTTAGTCTTGTTCTTGAGTCTTTTTCAACATCCTTTGAATTCGGCGATGGATTCTTTCGAACAGCTAATCTACGAAGAAGCTGTCCCTCTTGCTACTATACATCCCACCGACAACAGCCAACACACTACAGTTCCTGATTCTCTTTCCAAACCCTCACCTGAAGTGAAATCTCCAACTCCGAAAGAAACCACCATTGTAAGCGATGAAGACTCCTCTGCTGTTCCAACAGAGGATGATATTCCACTGGCCAGGTCACGTCGTCGGTTGCGCACACCTGCCAAGAAGGTAGCTCATGGTGTCGAAGACGCTTCCTCGGCGAATCCCAAGTGCAAAGAGGACGATTCTCCAGTCATGCAGCAGCGATCGTCGAAGAGGCTGAAGTTTGTGGTACGTCGTCCGTCAACATTAAAGGCTAAGGAGATTGGTCAAGAGAGGTTGCAAAATCAGGTCCAAATTTTCCACAGAAACCTATTTTTAATCATACAATGTTTGAATCCGACATTATTCCTGGCAAGTTGGTAGATTGTGAATGGCTGGAAAAGAATTCCTTGGAATCCTTAGTGGACATTGTGAAATTTCAAGGTTGGGAAAAGTTGTTTAACTCTGAAACCACATACTATCCGGAGCTCCTTTTTCCGTTTGTTCTGAACTTAGAATTTGTCTCTCCTTACGAGTTTAAGACTGAGGTCGCTGGAATCAAGATGATAATATCTCCGGCATGGCTTGCTATGATTCTTGATATACCCCTTGATGGGTTAGCTGAGTTCAATGCTCAGAAAGTGGATGTGGCACCGCATTCTGAGGTGGTGCTGCATTTTGGGTTAACTCGCGCGAGTTCAAGACTGAAACACTATCCACAAAGGGACCTAGGTGTTTTACCGAGACTACTACATCTGCTTGCTTATCAGTCAATCTTTCCACGTTTTGATATGCGAGACAAGGTCACTCCAGTTGATCTAGGGTTAATGTGGTGTTTAGATAAAAAGATTCGTCTTTCCTTGCCAAGAATTATCATCTCACATTTACGGTCGATTGTGAATAGCTCAAAGCCTTCCATTCCTTACCCCTTATGGATAACAAAAGTACTTCGTCATTTTAAGCTTATTCAAGAATATGTTCATTTCATTTCTGCTCAACCAACTAACTATCTGGCTGTTACGACACTTTCCAAGATGGGTTTGGAATTAACTGAAACAGGCTGGCATTTCAAGCAGGCGGGTCAACATGAAGAGAAGACTGACGTTGCTACAACTTCCACTTCTTCTCTGTTGCGGTCAGTCGTAGACTCAATGGTGGCAATGGAAAAGAGATTGATGGATAGGCTACAGCTCCTGGAGGACAAGATAAATTGTTTGATGTCTGCGACTAACTCGTCTTCTGAACAATCAGAAAAATTCTAGTTTAGATTGGATTGCATCCTACCCCTTCCCAATTTTATACTTGCTGTTTTTGCTATATTTGGTCTCATTTTGATGTGGCAAAAGGGGGAAGTGTGGTTGGAAGTCTTTGAATTTCTCGCAAGTCTGTGAATCTCTCGCACTCCGGTTTTAGACATATGGTTGATGCCCAAATAGTGGGTGCATGATTAGACTAGTGGTTAAACCGTGATCTTTTGGAGTTGAACTATATGTTTTCCTTATTTGTTCTGCCAATATTTTTGTTCAGTTGGGTTTATGATGCAAATTGCCTGTACAGAGCTTCTGGTCTATTGTTTTATCAATATGTACACTCACTGTCTTATCACACTTAATGCACAAAAGGTTGTGAGTTTTACACTGAGTACAGATTAGCAGAAAGGCATGTGAGATTGAGGGCGAACGACCGACAGCTAATTGAACTTTCATGCGGAGTTACGATAATACAAGATTCAGGGGGAATCAACACAAGAGGTTCAAGACTTCAACAGTTTGCCGCATCAAAAAGGGGGAAATTGTTGATGTAATTTTGATCGGCAAACTCAGCCCTATACTGATGAGAGTAAAGAAGCAATACCGGGATCCGCGCGCTAGTCCAAAACCGAGGAAACAAAGAGCGCAGATAGAATATCTTAAATATGATTTTATATATCTGTTAAAGATAAATAAAATCCTATGTTAATGAGTTGTAATCTGAAATCTCGATATCTATATATAGGATAGTAATTCTAGGGTTTAAGGGGTGAAGAATTGCGCAAGAAAAATAGAAAGAAAAAAGAGAACTCTACGCCGCAAGTGTGGGGCTGTAGAGTCTCAGACGAGTGAGAGGTCATATTCATACCAAGACATCATTAGTAATGAGTAGTTAATTCTGAGTGCTGCGGAAAGAGATAGGTGTTAAGAGTGGATTGTACTCTTAACGTGTTGAGAGATTAGAACTCGTGTATTGGTGGTGTGGCGAACACACTACGTGCCCATTGTGTATCGAGTGCGATACGTGTTTCTAAGTGTTAATCTGAGTTTCTGTGTTCTTCTATTGTCGCCTTATTATCTCAGTTCTAGTCTTACACACAATAGTTTTTCTTCAAAAGCTATGTTCACCCAGTCTCCGACTCACTTACAGCTTGGTCTATCACCTCAAGTGTCACTCAATCACATACACGTTCTCCACACTGCATGGAGTTCATAGTAGATTCTGGTGAGTCCGACCTTTCCACCACGGCTGAATCACCTTTGTTCAATACTACCACAGCCAAACCATCTTGGATCAAAGCTTCCTTTTCGGAGGATGAACCTTATGGCCTAGATGTCCTTGAATGGAATCACCAAACACGCCACTCCATCTAGATTATCTTGATCATACTTGTAGTTTGTACTCTATGGAATGTTATGGCCTTTACAATACCTTAAGTCATGTAGTTGCTCCCTATTTTTTGCTGTATGGCAAAGGGGGAAAGAAAGAATATGTACTTGTGAAATTTTGTCTATCTTCCTTGTATTATGTTTTATCTTAAAGCAAATTTTCTACTATGGTTATAGTATAACATAAAAGATGTCACTTTGTTGAAATTTTCCTTACTTTAAACCCTTAAGGGGAATTCTTCTTAGGGGGAATACCTCACAACATTTTGAATCTTTGAGTTGTCAAAGTACATATTATTTTGTATCGGTTGCCATTATCAAAAAGGGGGAAATTGTTAAGTCAAGGACATTTAGTTTTGATGATAGCAAACCTGTGGTGTTTATCTAACATGTTTGTCAAGCTTATCATTCAGATAAACAGGTGAATAAGTGGCTTAGCATGCAAGGTTTCAAGTGCACTTAAGTCTTGAGTGGATTAGCACACAAGGTTGCAAGCACACTCAGTACACTACATGTGCCCAACCAGTCGAGCACCTGTTTGCGAGAGCTCCGAAGAACTTCTAGTAACATACAAGAAGTCAAGAACCACACTATCACATATCTCTCACATCAGACATTAAACAAGGATGAAAATGATTTAGCAACGTCGACAAACTCACTCAGATGTGTCACACCTACATAGGCAACTAGCTCACGACAAAAGGAGTAGCTCATTAATGTACAAGATAACAAGATAATCAAAGGCTATTAATGAACATCATTACATAGCCGTAATAAATTCAGAAGAGAGCATTTATGAGCATTAATGAACCAGATAAGGTCAGACAAATTGAAGTGTGCAAGTGGTGACCGACCACTTGGAAGATGCGCCACCTAACTTGCCCAATCACAAGGCAACACGTGTGCTGATGGCTCCAGATCAAGTTGAAAGATAATTTGCAGTAGAGTGCGGCTATTATAATAAGAGAAGAAGAAGTAATTTACTTCTAGAGTCTACATATTCATAGGCCGTTAGTTACACCATAACTAACATGTATATATACGAGCATTTATGTCCTATGTAATTCAAGCTTGCGAGATAACAAGAGGAGATACAATCTGAGCAAGTGTGAGTCAGACTAGAGTGTGTGTAAGTGCTAGAGAGTTGGTGAATTAGAGAGGACTGGGTTAGAGTGTCAATACTTTAGGTATTTGATAGACCGACAGGTCGGGGAGCGGTCGGTGAACCGTAGGCCAATAGTCAGGTGAGGGTTAAGGACTTTAGGGGTAAAGTTGAAACTGTCCTGGGAGTCCGTGTGTGGGGCGAGGAAGATTGAGTGAATTTCATATGTGCAAAATCTCAATCGAAATGGAGTTTCCAGTTTAAGTTTATCTCGTGTCTTCCCTTAAACTATCAAAGCTAATTTGAGTCAACGATACGTCCATGACACGTCGGTGACACATCAAGAGCACTAGCTAGTTTCATGTATAAGTTCACTAATAATCACAAAATACTTTATAAAGTGGTGAAATAGGTCACAAACCTAATAGAATGACGAGGAATAAAGACCCAATAATTACATTTCACCACTTATCACCATGTGATCATGAATTCACTTGGAATCATATCTAGGTGAGAGTGCATGATGTTCCCTTTCTCTTCCAGCATAAATAATTCGTAAAACATTTGGTAATTGGTTCGGTTTCTTCCTTGAATATGGTGAGGAAGATGGACGAATTTGAGGCACTTACATGAGAATCCAGGCTCTCCTATAAATCCTCAAATCGGTTTTGCATTGTGTGACAATTTCCATTGACGGGCTGAATTCAGTTCCCAGGGTAAATTATGAATGGATGTTGGCAATTTGTTTTGATGCGGCTTGTTTACCCATTCAACTAAGAAATGCTTTGATCAAAGGGAACTAAAGGTGGGGGTTCCCATATGGTCCATGGCTACAGGCCCCTAGCTTCAGATCGGGTCACCAGGCCTCTACTGAGAAAAATAGAGAAATGGGGAAGTACATCTATGGTCTGGTGGGGAAGAAGCCTCAATTTGAAGCAGGCCCATCTTGTGGCAGGCTGGATGAAGATGTCCACACCAAAAAGGGAAGGGAGTAGGGGCTTTCTTGCCTTTGATGCTAGCTCTTCTACACCTCAACCGGAACCTGTCTAGGCTTTTCCTGAGACTAGTGATGATATAAGCTCAAACCATAACTTTGCTTGGCCGAAAATGGAAGAGCCACCGGCAATAATGGTAGGCAGAAAGCGTCATTTTGCTCGACGTTCGCATGAAGGGTCGGGCCCGAGCCCTAAAAAGGGTAAATGAAAACCCCATGTTTGGTTGTTGATTTGGGTGGACTTTAATTTACCTAATGGCGCGATAACCTCTGTCTCAAGGGATTGCCTAGAAAAATGATCCTCAAAGATGCTTGCAATACCCCAAAAAATCCTAACACTAAAGGTTGTTTAGCTCCTAGGTTGGCCCAGGGCAAATGGCTCAGTCATTGATCTTTCTCCTAGGATGACCGGGGTAGTGTTAAGTCAAGTTCCTTTGGGTTATGATGATAGCAAACCATCCTTGTGGTTTAATGTATGTGTTTAAGTGTTTAAGTCAATAAGGAATCTCAAGATCGCTTGTATTCAAGGTTACAAACGTATACTACCATTCTGACTGGTGTCCAACAGTCGGGCACCTGTCCACGATGGCTTAGGGCGAAGCTTTAGAGATGACTCACGAGTACACTCACTATAACTGCTGACGAATCAATGATGAAAAAGGCTACCCATGCCAGCAAAGCAATGTCAACGGCAACCTGCACATTTTGAGTCTTGGAGATCAAGTGATCAGGCACGTGGGAAACAACGGAGGAAGAAGACAAACGGCAGTGCAGAAAAAGCAGTTGTCGCTTTCTACTTTTTTTAGTTTCTGTCTTCTACTGGAGATTTTTGTCTGTGGTCCCCAAACTTATGCAATAATGGCTAAGCGAATAAGAATTATGGACTTCATAAATATCAACAAACAAGATTTTAGTTCCATAAATAAGAAGGAATTAGTAAAGTTTATAAAGAAGCAACCAGCCTCATCTGTTTTATCTCTAGCCGCATCACTCTTGTATGTGGTCCCAACTGGCACAGAAGTGGCTAAGCCACTAGAAGTTTGGACTTCAAAGAACTTAATGTTGAGTTTGGGATCCACTAATGAGGAAATATTGTCATCTCTATACAGATGCAACCCGCCTCATTTGTTGAGGCTGCTGAATATAAAGCCAAAAACCATGCACATTGTAATAGAGAACTTAGGCTTGTAAAAGTTTTACTATCAAAGAGTTCTAGTGATTAGCGAGTGTGTGAGATCTTGTAAAGAGCAGTAGCGTGAAGCAAGTGTAGTATTGTAACTCAGAGTGTGAGGTATACAAGGGTAGCTAAGACAGTCGAGGAACAGTCGAGGAATAGTCGGGGGACTGTTGGGAGGCTGTCGGTCGTGTGTCAACTAGGGGTCGTGTGTCGACCAGGGTAGGAGGACTTCGGTGGCAAGTTCTAAACCGTCTCGTAGTCAATAGGTGGGTGCAGAGGGAGATTGAGTGAATTACTAGGGTGTGATTCTCAATCGAAAGAGGTTTCTAGTTTAAAATTACTTCCCTATCTCTTACCTACCTCAAGTTATTTCTTGATTACCTGTCTATCAACAGGCGCATGACACATTCAAAACCTGTCAGGGACGTGTCGAGGAGTACCAATCAACCTACATGTGGTATCATTAAGGTTACTTGTGAAGAGCTAACCCTCATGAAGCGATCAATGGCGTACTTCCGTATGCTGGCTTCCAAAGAAGGCGCAACTCCAACCCAACCACCTCTTTTAACAACGAAAGCTACACCCATTGGAAGAGCAAGATGGAGTTCCACATCAAGTATGAAGAACAAAGAATCTGACGGGTGATAAGTATTGGTGAATACATTTACAACGATGCACAAGGCAATCCTCTCTCAATTGACATCATGACAGATTAACATGTAAAGAAACTTGTCTTACTCATACATGTAGTAAAACTGCTTTAGTGTGCACTGCTTCCAGAGCAATATTCGAAGATCTATTTCCTCAAAACCACAAAAGAGATATGGAAGACACTTGAATTCGCCTATGAAGGGAATGAAGAGATCAAGAAGACAAGGATAGAATTCCTACTTACGTAATGGAAATTGTACAAAAAAGAAGAGAAGGAGAGCACTTTAGGGATACATAAAAGGTTCACCAAGCTCACCAACAAAATGATGGTACTGGGTATAGCTATATCAAATGAAGACCAAATCAGGAAGTTCCTTAGGTTCCTACCAGCCTTATTCGACAACAAAGTCAACACAATGCAAGAAGTCTATGATCTGTCCAAGATGTCTATCGCTGACATGTTGGGGTCACTAATGGCCTTCAAGCTGAAACTCCAGCAGAGGACCGAGGAAGCTGGGAAAAGGATAAAGGGAAAGGACTTACTCTTCAAGTTGCTAAAGAAAACACCTCAGAATCAAACATGGAAAATGATGAAATGGTTCTCTACTCTAGAAAACATCTCAAAAGGTTCTTCAAATAAAATATGCAGTAGAAAATTGACTGTCAAGACTCTGAAAATTGACAGAAGAAAGGAGACAGGTACTTTGGATGCAACATGCGAGGACATCTTCTCAGGGATTGTCCACAAAACTCACAAGAGGTCAACCACAAGTTCAAGAAAACTGCCAGACCTCAGTCCACAAGGAAAAAATGAGGCTCTTTTTGTTGAATGAGGTGAAACTGACAACAGTGATGATAGTCAAGACACCTTCAATAACCTACCTAGGGGAGAGAAAGTCAACTTCTGTATAGCAAATGATAAGATAAACAAGGAGCTGAACAGTTCGTGTCTGGTCATGGACGAGGAGACCGCTGAGGAGCCTGTCACGAAGCAGTCAGAGAAAAATAAAGACCACCTAAAGGTAAGTTATCCAAAACTTAAGATGAAAATCATTATATCTGAGTCACATGTTTGTGAACTTATCAATTAGTTAGAAATATATGAGAAAACCAATCGAGAGCTACTTGTCAATCCAGATGTTGTAGGTCTTGCTCAAAGTAATCCTTGCAACCCAGGACAGATCTTAAACGGAGAGAAAAAGAGGACCAAAAGAGCAAACCTATTAGTGATAAAGGACCTAAACAACTTTGGGTCCCCAAATTTGCTTGTTAAAAGTAAGTGCTGGCTGGAGTGAGGCGAAGTTGTCATTCTCTCACTTATGCTTAAGTGCCAAGAAATTGTTCTCTAGCAAATAAAAACAAAGGTTGTTTATCTTATGCTTATCTTTGAAATAATCGTGTTGAAATGCATTTCTACTAAGTGAAAAATAATGTAGATATATTTATATAACAAGATAATTAGCAGGGAGAAATTCACCATGATCATTCATGATCTGGGCATGACATACACAGATTAAATTCGAGGTTCAAGATCTCGTTGTTGTTTGACGAACAGGTTAGTGACTATTTGAGCATATGTCTTTCAGCTGCCTTAGAGAATAACATGCTTGCACGATAGGTGACCGCGCACCTACCGGGATTAGAGAAATTAGAATTTTTAGATTAGAATAACGGTATATTACAATATTTAGTGCATTTCAACAGAAAAAATCCCATACTAACGTTAGTTACTGGCTTCAACAGTTATTGTCATCAACATAACTCCAGTACTAGAAGAAGTCAATCTAGAGGTTGCTCCACACATAGTTCCTAGTCAAGTCACCGCCATCCCTAAGAGGTCAGCGGAAGAAGAAAATCTGCTGAAGATAAAAGTGATGGATGAGGAAGATCTCACCGACGATGAGCTGACATATAGCCATATACATGCCTAAGCAAAACAGTAGAGTACAAGGCTCAATGTCCACCTTCTTACCCTCCATATCTCAAAAGAATTCCCCTAAATCTATTGCTGACCTATCTTCCACCTCTAAAAAAACTCTATCAAAACCTATCACCGACCTATCCTCCACCTCATCGCCTCAAATGCCTACTCCACAACTGAAGCCAATCTTGTCTCCCCCGCCAAACTCTCATCCACCAAACCAAGGGTATCCCCACGAACCCTTACGAAATTACCCCAAAACCTAAATCAGCTGTAATATCTGCCACCCAACAGAAGTACAAGACAAAGGATTTCAACAACAGCGCATACACTTCACTAACACCTTTATCGTTTGAGGAGGAGCAAAAATAAAAGGCATCCTCAGAGAGTTCGATCATGAATGCGATGGAAGAGGGTAATGAAGTGGAAAGAAGTATGACGAGTGGTGATGAAAGCGTACATCAAGTATTGGTTGTAGCCCGAGCTGTTGAAAATATTTTTGGAATAGATGAAGGAGAAGAAGATGAAGATAAAGATGAGGCATTTGAAGCCTGGGTAGAGGAAAAAGAAAAAAAGGACAAAGAAAAAGGTGAGGCAACAGAAAAAGAGAGTGATTGAGGAGAAGGCAAGGAACTAAGGAAAGAAGCTTTGTAGATCGACAACTCCGTGAGTAGTTCTTTACCAGTATGTGTTAGGGAGATCTCAGCGCAGTCCTCTAGTGATCTTACCGCTTTTAAGCGAGGAAATTAGCCAAGTGAGGAAAGTAAGAGGGAAGGCTTTCAAGTTCACGAAGGAGGAAAGAGCCCGAATCAAGAAGCTCAAGGAGATGAAGCCCAAGTTGATACCAGCGGCTAACATCAATAGTAAGTCTCTCCTTGTCTTGCCCAAAACAATGGACGAAGCATGGCTTTTGGCACACTACCTAGAAGAGATCGTCGAGATCCATGACTTCCAAGGGTGGCTTGACAAGTTCACAAGGACAGACCTAGTATATCCATAACTTCTTAGGGAACACACCTACAATATGGGACCACTCCAGGAAAGAGATGGAGATCTGCATCTAGTATCCAAGGTCATCAAAAGTGGATAGTCATCCACAAGAACTGGATTGCTGACACCTTTGAGTTGGAAACTGACGGGCTCATTGTCTCTAAAGAGACAACTTGGTCTGATATGGGAAGCAAGGCAAGAAAAATGGCCAAAGTCTTGAGTGGAAGCTCAGCCCAAAATTTCCCAGTCAACACAATGTCAAAAGATGATAGGATCTTGCTCAGTCTACTGGTCAACAACATCACACCATGCACTCAGATAAAACATATAGTCGATCTCCCAAGGATGACCTTGCTCACACTCCTTGAGTAGGACAGTTGACCAGGGGAAGATCCATGGAGGGATCATAACCCAGGCCCTACTAGTGAAAGGGCTTGACCTCACGGTCTTTCAACTCTATCCGAGATTGGTCCAAGACAAGGTGGGGCTAGAAATGCTGAACAAGATGGGCATCAAATGAGTAGTAATAAGCTCTAAGCCGTAGTCAAAGCTGCGAAAAGCACTGAAGCCCCGTCCACCAGTAGGGAAACAACTAGTGAGAGGTCGAAGAAGAGAAAAACCCATGCACTACCGGAGCCAAAGTGGTTACCAAAGCGACATGATACTAAGGAACAGGGGGTGCTAGGCAAAGTAGTAAAAGCCCTAGAGGCCATCATAGTTACATCCAATGAAAAACATGTAAAAGACTTGGCTCAAGGTACAATAAGTTTCTGCAACCTACATTGTCCTGAGTATTCTATGCCTCTTAGAGGCCTGGGCGACCACTACGAGAGCCCCTAGTGTTAGGATATAATTTTTTACTCTCTCTATACTTGTAATAACATAACCTGTTAATCAATACACTACTTTCTCAAATACTAGTCTAAATGTTTCATGTCTTCGACTAGATCACTCCCCATTTTGTTGGATGGAAAAGGGGGAAAGATAGAATCCTTACTTAATTTCTCATATACTCACCTTTAAAAAGCTTATCCCTGCAAAAAATGGCTAAGTATTTGACATCTTGCAACCATTCACTGAACTCAGGGGTAATTAATCTTAGAGGGGGCCCTCTTCAGGAGTTAAGTTTTTCAGTCATAAACTTAGTTTTTAAAAAACTTAGCTAAATTGATTTTCTTTGTTTAATGGATTGGTTGCCATCATCAAAAAGAGGGAAATTGTTAAGTCAAGTTCCTTTGGGTTTTGATGACAGCAACCATCCTTGCGGTTTAATGTATGTGCTTAAGTATTTCAGCCAATAAGGATTCTCGGGATCGCTTGTATACAAGGTTACAAGCGGATCCTGCCGCTCTGATGGGTGCCCAATAGTCGAGCACTTGTCCACAATCGTTGAAGGCAAAGCTCTAGAAATGACTCAAGAGTATGGTTCACTATAACTATTGAGGAATCAATGAAGAAAGAGGTTACCCTTGCTAGTAAAGCAACGTCAACGACAACTTGCACGTTTTGATTCTTGGAGATCATGTGCTCATACGCGTGGGAGACAAGGGAGGAAGAAGATAAACGGCAGTGCAGGAAAAGAAGCTATCACTTTTTGCTTTTTTTGTTTCTCTCTTCTACTGGATATTCTTGTCTATGGTCCCCAAACTGGCACAAAAGTGGCTAAGCCATTAAGAAGTGTGGACTTAAGAAATTTCAACAAGCAAGCTTTGAGTTCCACATATAAAAAGGAATCAGCAAAGTCTATAAAGAAGCAACCAGCCTTATCTGTTTTGTCTCTAGCCGCATCACTTTTATCTATGGTCCAACTGGCGTAGCATTGGCTAAGCCACCTAGAAGTGTGGAATTCAAAGAACTCAATGTTGAGTTTTGGATCCACTAATGAGGAGAGATCATCATCTTTATAAAGAAGTGACCGGTCTCATTTGTTGAGACTGTTAAGTATAGAGCCAAAAACCATGCGCATTGTAGTAGAGAACTCAGGCCTGTAAAAGTTTAACGATTAGAGAGTTCTAGTGATTAGCGAGTGTGTGAGATCTTGTAAATAACAGTAAGGTGAAGCGAGTGGAGTATTGTAACTCAGAGTGTGAGGTATACCATGGTAGCTAAGACCGTCGGGGAACAGTCGGGACTGTTAGGAGGCTATCAGTCGTGTGTCGACTAGGGGTCGTATGTCGACCAGGTAGAAGGACTTCGGTGGTAAGTTCTAAACCGTCTTGTAGACCATAGGTGGGCGTGAAGGGGAGATTAAGAGAATTACTAGGGAATAATTCTCAATCGAAAGAGGTTTATAGTTTAAAAATAACTTCCTTGTCTCTTACCTACCTCAAGTTATTTCTTGATTACCTGTCTCGTAACAGCCGCACGACATGTCTAGAACCTATCGAGGACGTGTTGAGGAGTACCAATCAACCTACCGGTAGTGGTCCGGTTATTGTACTTTCAGGTAGGGCCTCTCTGAGCGTTTTTCGCGGGGCAAAATGGTGTAGCGGGCGATGATGACTGGAATTTCAAATGGTGATAACCGTTTTTCTTATAATTGTGCCATGATTTTTATTGCCTAGTAATTGACAGTTAAATATGTACTTTTATGATCTTCTAGCTACTCTTGAGCATCGTGAGTTACTATTTCTAATCAGGAGTACTTAAATACTCCCATTCTCTTTGAATCATTGGTCCTTTTCTCAAACTTGTCTCGGCGCGCCAATTCCAGTGTGAAGACAAAACCGACACTACTAGAAAACAACAGATTAGGGACGGATAAATCCTTTTGTAATCCGTCGCTAAAGCTGATTAGCGACGGATTAGAGACGGATTTATCCGTTGTTAATCAAAAATTGAGTCGGAGGACGACGTCTGTCACCAATTAGTGATGGATTAGCGACAAATGTGTCCGTCGCGAAAAATCTATTAGCGACGGATTAGAGAGGGAAAACGCCCATCGCTAATTTGGCGGTGGAAATTTGGTTTTAATGGATTATTGTTGACGATGGAATTTCCATCGCTATTCCGTCACTAAACTGCGTTCACTTAAAAAAAATGTAACATTTTAATTTGTAATATATTTTCACCTATAAATGTTGACATATAATACATTTTACTCATATCCACCTGTAATACACAATCCTATAAAGATTTGTACTCATTAATCCCATAATATAAGCAAACACAATATAAATGTTCAATCAACACAAGATACGAAGTAGTGTAGTCGAGATTGGATATAGACATAGTCTCAAGCAAACAAAGTCTAACAAGGTCAAATGTCATATTTATCTAATACCCGCCTGCCTCCTCTACCATGCCCATCCCCTGGACGATATCCTGTTTGATCACCCGGACCACCCGGACCACCTGAGCCATCATGCGGACCTCTAGGCCACTAACCCCATCCACCCGTACTAGAGCCAGTGCCAGGATCACCGTACAGAGCCTACTGAGAGGGAAACATCTGGGAGATTTGCGCTCATATCATCCTCTGCATCTCCTCACTGAACATCTCCTAACGGATCACTTCCCTCTCCTCATATGTGCTCTGGCCGTAGCCGTAAGCACGTGAGCTAGTGCTGGTGCTGTGAAATGAGTCAGGGAAGTACGCTGGTGCTAGCTCGACCACACCGTAGACCCTCTGCTTTCTGGATTTCCCTTCAATAGCCTTAAAAAAAATTTCATTAGGGTCTACTAGTGTGGCTTGCAGAGATGGATCATCAAGAGTGGTTGACTCTTGAGTGGCAGCATCTAATAGCTCTTCGTATTTATGCTTCATTATCATAACATAATGATATAATTAGTACTCGTCTCTAATGAATACATTTGAATAATGTAGCACAACTTAAATAAGTTAAATTAAAACACTTACAATAGTGTCCTCGACCTTGGAGCATATTGGCACACTGTTTCCATGCTCATCCTTGCTCAAATGAGTGTGTATGAATAATGTGCAAGCATCTGGCTTTGTACCGTATTTCTTAGTCTACAAAAAAAAAACACTTGATTAAATTAGAAGCAAGGCTTTAAAAAATTTGACAGAACCTCCCCTATTTTTTTATATTTGCCCGCGCATAAAAACCAGGATTGTTCAGTCAGAATCAGATAATGATTAATCGATCAAGGTTTAAAAAACTCTGACATAACCTCCCCTATTTTTTTGCATTTGCCCACACATATACAATCCAGTATTGCACATATCAGAATCTAATAACGATCACAACTCACATCATGCATTCAAAGTTGCATTGTCATATTCACATTCACATGTACTGGCATCTAGTTTCATATACACTTAGCTTACAAAACAAAATGACTCACCAGAACCCTTCGATGCTCCTTTATCGTGCGAGAACCGCACGCATGTGTAGATAGACCACCACCACGTGTGTGCTCAGTCCTCCGGTTGTGAGAGTTAGTCTCGCTGATCTTCTTACACTTCTCATTCACCCATTTTTGTTCCCAAGCCTGCCAGCTTTCATCTCTGACTTTTCTCTTCATTATCCCAGCCTTCATCCTGTAGAGTATGTCTGAATATCGTTTTCTTCCCAAGACGCAGTATAACTCATAGACGATACTCTCAAGGTTAGGATCCCAACGGAAGCGCTTCTACATAAATTAGTAAGTGTAAGCATAACTTATCAAAAAAAAAGTTAAAGATCAAGAATGTTTAAGTACCTTGAACTCATTGAAATAGAATCTATGGCCGTCCTGGCCCAAATCCTCCCAACTATAACCGTCTAGAAACCACCTCGTCTCAAAGCAAGGAAGAAAAGAACGAGCAACCTTGTTTGTAGGTAGTATCTCCATATGATTATATGCATCACAAATTGACAATTAGCATATATATATTAAAAACAAAGTTTATTGAGAATTGTTTTGCACTTATATAGTACTTACCTGTCAGAGATAGTGATGACCACGCGAGGATCAACAACACCACTGTGGGAAGCGTGTGAAGCCTTTAAGCTACGCGATGCGTTGTCGGATGGTGGTGAATCATCATGTCATGGAGGAGTAGGCTGATGTGGAGGAGTAGGTTGTTGTGGAGGTGGAGGAGTAGGCTGCCGGCGTGGAGGTAGAGATATAGACCGACGTCTCTCAACAAACGGCTGTGAATCCAGGACTATAGAAGAAGAGTGTGGGTGAGAGTCGAAGAAAGGGGTCCCTATGGGTGCTCGTCCTGACAAGGGGTGCAAAGGGGACGAATGTGTAGAACCCAATGGGGATCCATGACCGGATCCATCCACATGATTAGTAGCCTACTGAGAATCGCCTGGGGGATTAGAAGTGTTGCCCCTGCTTTTGCTTCGACTAAATGACCACCCAGATTTAAAAAAAAAGCTCCTACCACCTACCATCACTATGAAAACCCATGACAAAAATCACATTAAACACTTAATAGAATAAATATTTTTATACACTAATTAATAAACAAATGAAAACAATAATATATTGATGTTGCATAGTAATTGTATGTAAGTTTACTTGTTAAATTTTTGTATCTGTTATGTCTACTAAGTCAAATGTTTCTTCATCATCGTCCAAAGGTGATAAAACCACATGATCTATGGTTTCATCTTGTAGTGGTTGAACCTCCTCATCAACTGTTGATGAGTCGGGCATGTTCAAAGTGCTTCTCACTTTCACTTTAGAGACAACCCACCAATCTTTCCTATCCCTCTTCTTTGACGGGTATGAGCAATAATACACTTGAACGGCTTGATCAGCTAGCACAAACGGCTCGTACTTGTCAAATTTCCTTGTTTGATTAATGTCAACCAGCTTATATCGAGGATGTACTTGTACTCCTCTCTTTTCTCGGTCAAACCAATGACAATTAAACATTACAATCTTCTTCACAGGTAATGCGGGATACTCTAATTCGATGATCTCTTTCAGCACCCTGTAATAATCATACTCTGAGTCACCATAGTTTATCCCAAAAATGAAGACACCACAGTTGTACGTTCTACGGTCTTCTGAGTAAGACTCTGTGTGGAATTTGTACCCATTCACATTAAAACCTGCGTAGGAGGTTACCATGTTCAACGGGCCTTGGGCCAAGCTACGAATGAATTCGTTTGGTGTGGTAATATCATTTGACTGTAATACAAAAATAATATCATAATTCCTTATTTTATGTTGACCTTTATGTATATAATTATTTGTGCATATAGTCACTCACAAACGAACGGAACCAAAAGGGAAAATATTTTTCCAACTTAAGGTTGATTGTCTCATCCGTTATTGTTGGTTCTATTTGTCATAGTTGCCGCTCGTACATTCTACAACAAAAGATTTAAACTGAATTGTGAACCAACTACAGAATAATACGTATGAACGATGAAAATAACTAATATTTGTATATATCTTACTCATAATAAGGCTCAATTTCTGCACAATTTTGTAGAATGTACAATTGAGTGGTATCTAACTCACGGGCTGTCAACAGTCTTCTTGTTCCTTTGCCAATCGGTTTGCCCATTATTTTAAAAATAGACAATCTTTTTGGATTGTCATCAACATCCTCTACCATTGTCTCGTTTCTACCAAGCTTGTACGAGTACTATGGTCCATCATCAACGAAGTAAAACTTTTTAAAATTTGGTGATCTCTTCCAGAATGTATCCATTACGAATGGATCCCTCAACTTTGTTGTTGTTTATGATCAACCTTTTCAGTTTCTCCAATTCAACTCTGCAAGTATTTCGTCACCAGTTTCGAAATGTGGGGCAACCTTGGTCTCTTTGTGCCCTTTCCGAATGACTTTTTATCATTACTAAACTTGTGGTCTAGAGGAAGAAACTTTCTAGAGTTGTAAAACCATGACTGCTTCTTGCTACAACGTAATGTGAATGCGTCACTGTCTTCCATGCAATGTGGGCACGCTAGTCTACCAGCAGTGCTCCAACCTGGTAGCATTGCGTATGCAGGAAAGTCTTTTATGGTCCATATCAATGTAGCTCTCATTTGAGAATTTTTCTTTCTGGACACATCATAAGTTGTGACTCCAGCCCACAACTCCTATAACTCAGCTATAAGAGGTTATAAAAACACCTCAATCTTTCCTTTAGGATTTTTAGGGCCAGGAACAAGTACTGCAAGAAGGAAGAACTCATCTTTCATACACATCCCAGACGGTAAATTATATGGTGTAATTACAACTGGCCAGCAAGAGTATTGTCGTCCAGAAGCCGTAAGTGGTTGGAAACCATAAGTACATAACCCAAGTCTGACATTTCTAGACTCCGAAGCAAAAGTAGCATGAATCTGGTCAAAGTGCTTCCACGCATTTGAGTCGGAGGGGTGACACATGTTGTCATCTTCCATTTTGTGTTCGATGTGCCATCTCATATCGGTAGCCATTGTAGAAGAAGCATAAAGCCTTTTCAGCCTTGGAATGAGAGGGAAATACTGCATCTTCTTGAAAGGTACCTTACTTTTTCTCCTTTTATCCCCTCTTTGATAGGCTTGTATCTGGGGAGAGTGCAAAACTTGCATGCATCCAGATCTTTATCTTCTCCCCAGAAAATCGTACATAGTTCGGAACAACAATCGATTTCTTCATAAGGTAACCAAGAACACGTATGATTTTCTTTTCTTCATATAAGTATTTTGGAATATCAGTGTTTTCTGGACGGAGCTTGTAGTAGGTTTTGCAAACTCGATCAATCAATGCTTGAGGTGCTTGGAAGTCATTCTTAATGGACATTAATTTAGTGACGATAGAGAGTACACTATGATGAGTGCCACTGAATAACTTTCTTTTAGCATGTTCCATCAACTCAAAAAATTTCTTAGCCTCAAGATTTGGAGTATCCTCCACTTCATCTTCAATCTCCGACATAAAATTAAATGTATCCCCCAATTCTTCTGGAACCTCACCAACAGCAAGTGTAATCATTTGCTCTAACATTTCAACATGTGGAACCTCAGTAGGCATAGTGTTGCGTGAAATAGCTTGTACGAGTGTGTTATCTTCCCCATGGAATATCCAATCAAACTATCCGTACATAAAACCTTTCTATGCTAAATGAACCTTAACGACATCCGGCTTAAGATACTGTCTGTTTCCACATCTATTCATGTTGCAAGTACACTTAATTTTAACATCTTCCATACATTCAGGGGGTTGTAGTGCAAAAGCGACAAACTTTTCCATCTTCCTCAGCCATTCGGCAGAGATTCTACCTCTCTCAAAGGTTCTCTGATCGTACATCCACTACCTATTGGGTCTCATACCTATACTAATCAACCATTACTTTAGTTAAAAAATAATAAATTTTTAAAAAATTCGACATAGTCTCCCCTGTTTTTTTACTTTTTGCTTATTTCTAAGCATCCTACAAGGACGGTTCACAAATACCTACAACAATTATCAACAGAACCCAACAGATTGTCCTCACAATATCTACAACAGCATACAATAGATCAAACCAGTTGATTCTTCGACGCAAATTATATAAGTAACAAAACACACATACAAAAAGAATATATTAATAATATAAAGTAAAAATATAAAGGCATGATTAAGCTCATATGGTGCTATATTAATTTTATATATAGTTGCAATGTTGAAGCAAATAGTAAATGAGCTAATCTGTAGCTAGCACCTAGCATATTGATTCACTATTTTTTGTTTTGGTAAGATTCATTCTTTACGTTACACAGAAGTTCTATCGAAACCCATATGTTATTATAAAGTGAGATTAATTCCTACAAAAAGTGGCCTAAGTCACAGTTATGTAGGCTCTTTGCACTTTAAATCAGAAATACTGCAATGCCTCAAACCATCTATGTCAATAACTGCTAAACCAAACTTAGTGCAACATATGTACCGTCTGAATATTTGTGATGTTTCTTTTGACTCTCTTACTGAGGCTTCATCAAACATTCTATGCATTGCATCTAGATTTGAACTTACAAAAGTATTACCCAGGTGTTCACAATATGTTTGGGAGAAGAAGAAAAGCAATGAACTCGCAATCTTGGGTGGAGTTATACAATGAAGAGAAATATATATAGTATGCCAAATTAATTACATCAAATGTAATTGATAATTAATTAGTGAATATACGGTTAAGTGACTGTATACAATCTTTAATTAATTTTTAAAATTTGATGCAGTTAAAAAATGGTAAGTGATTCAGTTATGTAATATTGAGTCATTTAGAGCAGTAGTGTCATACAGTTAACTAATTAATAATTATTGTTTTTCCTTTATGGCAATAAAGTTAAGTGGATACGTTTGTTTAAAAGCAATAATACCATGTAATATGAGTCAAGCTTGACAATGACATTTTTTGTTGACAAATATCGGTGATAATGACTCCAGCGTACCATATATATCAAACAAAGATTCGAGTGGGACTGTTTCATGTATGTATATATATTGGACGTACGTATATATTTAATTTCCAAGATATGTAATATATATGTATAGTATGGATTTTGAGTGGTAAAACTTTCTTTGAATTCTGCTCGTTGTTTGATTGTTTTTGTGGGTGCCACGATGTGCAAAGGGTTGGGTTTCTATTTTTGCAAGCTTTGGTCTGTGCTTTTTGAGTTGTAGGCAAGGTTTCAGGGTGTTGTTTATAGTGGATTGAGGAAGGGCTACTTTATGTTTGTTATATCTTTTGGCCAGTTTTAATATGTTGTTATGACAGGTGGATAGCTGGGTTGTTACGACAGTTGTATTGTGAGTGTGATTAGAGAAGTACTTAAGGATGTGATTAAGGAGTTTTTTCACTATTCTAGAAAATAATAAAGTCAGTCATATTGGGTAACTTTATTATACCCAAAATTTTAACCCTCCGAACGAGAGTCTCTTAAGGCATAGGTACTAAAAGGGTAGTTTGGTCAAGCGGTGATGATTCCTAGTTTGATCGGCACATTCTGGAGTGCCAAGGACAGCTAGGTCAGCTTCAGGGGCATTTTCATAAGTTTCAAAGGCTCCTAAGCCCTCTATGAGCTTTCTCTCTCCACCGAAAGTGGCTTAAAACAATTCAAAATGCTTTGAAATTTTAACTCATGATAAAGGATGACATTTTGAGCATAATGGATTTGGAATTTTGATTTTTTGAATTTCTAATAATTTTCTAGTAATTTCTGATTGAATCTGACGAGAAATTGAATTTTAAAATATTCCAATATCCAAAAAATTCGATTCCACCTTGGAAAAATAAGAATACATCCTTTACCCATGTTTAAAACTTCATAGTCAGATTCCTTTTTGAAACCTTTGAGCTAAAACATCGGTAAATCTCAGTTTTCCCAGATTTTCTATCTTCAAGGAAGCTTATATAAGGAACCTTAACCCTTGATCAAATCAGAAGCTCCAAGCCTTAGAACATCAGCCAGCACGGCCGTCTCAAGTCTCTCTGGTTTTTACACTCCCGAGCCCCAAAATCCTTCCAAAATCAACACCAAAACATGTTTTTCAACTCCCACTACATCAACAATCATCAAACCACCACCAAAACACCATCAAGTCATGAAGAACATCATGTACAATCAATAGTCAGAAGCCACGTTCGAACATGATCCAGAACCGACTCCGGTGAAGCACCGAAAGACTCCCAATGTGAAGAATCATCGTGAATTCGAAGGTAAACAGGTGGGAATTTTACTTTGCTAAATCCCCACGACTTTATTAGCCTCCTCTCAAAATTTAGGTTCAAACCGACAGTTTTTGGCTTCTGAATTGTTATTCGTTTTCGTTTCTGCCTTGTTACTTGTTAAATAAGTTTCGACTTTAATTCGTATTCAAATTGAAAACTTTTGATTACTAATTTGTTTAGAATCTTTCAGGCTACCTACCCATAAAATTTAAGCCGAAAACACCACCAGAACCACCAGAACGCCGTTGTCTAACGGTGGTCCGTGCCTACGGACAGCCTGTCTAGGGTCCCGGACGGCCTGTCTGAGGCCACGGACACCCCCCGGACTGTGGCGGGAATTAAATTTTCAAATGTTTTAGGGTTTTTCAACTCATGTCCGGGCCCACGGATGTCCTGTCCATGGTCCCGAACTTTTCAAAATTTTGTTTTCTTCTCGATTCAACTTTTCTGTATAACTAGGTTAACTAGGGTCCATGGGTTCAGACATTAGGTCCGTGGCTACGGACGAAAATAAAATTCGACCAAATTCTGCCTCCGAAACCCTAGTTTAGGTCATTTCACTTTTCACTTTAATTTTCTGTCAAAAAATGATAAAAATAAAAAAAATCAAAAACATGCGCACCTAGGTTAAAACGACTTCGTAATAAGCCGTAATAGAACTAAGTAGAGGAAAAATGACCTAGGAGGGGTAATGAAAGTAATTGAACCCTGAATAAGTCGAATACCAAGCCCCCGAACCCGAACTCTACCTTTCTTAATTTTTTATTTCTAGGTTAAAATTAGGTGGTGACTCATAATAGGTTCCAGTGAGCTAACTTAGGATTTAATAATTAGTGTTATATGACATAGTTATTAATCTTAGGTTATAAGTGGACCTAGAACCCGTCAGATCCTAATCAATCTAATCAGCATAGGATAGGGTTCAAAAATCAAGGCTCACAGAATGGCGACTCTGCTGAGGACAAATTCTTAATTTTAACTTGTTTAATTTTAAGAAAGAGGGCTTAACTCGAAAATTGTTTATTTATGGCTTTCATTATGTTGTTTGTTTACATTTGTGCGCAATTTAAATTTCTACACCTTTGCATCATATGAGAGCGAGGGTCCATGCAAACCGAGTTCACCCCGGGACCCGCTTTAAGGTCCCTATCAGGAACTCACACCTTTTTAGGTGATGTGAATAAGTGGGGGAAAAGAGGAGGATGTCTCTAACCACATCTTTTAATACCTGGGCTTTAGCCCCAGTAATTTCCTGGCAGTGCCCTTACCTAGCCCTGTTTGGTCATTCAAAGACCCGACCGTAAACGGACACCTCATGGTGATGTGAGAAAAGTGGGGAAGCCCAAAGAGAATAGCGTGCAAGCCCTATTCCTTTGTGGTGACCTGGGCCCATGCCCTAAACACCTCTCTGGATCGATCCATACCCGAATTGGACAAGCGTCAAGTGTGGACATGTTGAACTTGTGTGAGCCTTATTTGCTTGTATGATCGGCCCACTACCAAGCTTAGAAATGGATAGGAACTTTCCTCATCAGCTTAGCTTAACCCGAATTTGCGGCTTAATTGTTCATGGCCCAAGGGCCCTGCTTGGTTTAAATGTGTGAGTCATTTGTTTAGGCTTTGGCCCAAAACCTTAGATCTAGGTGATTTCTCTTTCGGCACAATTTGAATTATCCATTTAGTTTAGGCCCATGAAAAAGAAATCCGCCCAAATTTGAAGTAATCCACAAGGCTTAAAAAATCAATCAAGCCTTTTCTCTAAAAACCCTTTCGGCACAAAGGCCCATTATAGTCTAGGAAAAGTTTTCATTCAGGCTCTGGCCCAAAGTCCTTGATCTAGGTTTCATCTTCGAGGCCCAATCAGAATCATTTGTTTAGTCTTCGGCCCGAGTTCCAATCCACATCTAGGTATGGCTCAGAAATCATTTCGGCCCATGTGCCTCATTTCGAGCCCAAACACATTCCGGCCGAAGCGCCACATTCTCAAACAAATTCTAGCCCAAGCGCCACATCTTCACTACATTCTGGCCCAAGCGCCACATCTTTAAAACATTCCGGCCCAAGTGCCACATTCTCACAACACTCCAGCCTAAGCGCTACATCCTGAATTCCAGCCCAAGTGCCGACTCACTTTCAATTCATTAAGGCCCGAGTGCCTATCCACACACAATTTGGTTCAAGTACTGTGAAGCATCCAGGCCTAAGTGCCTATCCGCATTCACAAAACCATCCAGGCCCGAGTGCATATTCATATTCATAAAACTGTTTCAGCCCATGCACCTCACTTTCAATTCGGAAAAGGTTCAAGCCGAGTGCCTCATGCACAGTCTATAGGCATTTCTCATTCAGAATGTTCACAGAGCCTACATAGAGTCCGAGAATAAGATGATCACGGTCATCTCAATGGCATCCCGATGGTCGAGAGCTTGAGTCCTCAGTACATTGGCATCAGGCAGTTCAGCATCATTAGAAATTGTCATTTTAAGGGTTTTCTCAATCAAGTAGTTTTCTTTTCTCGTTTAGTCATTTCAACTTTTAGGGTAGCTAGTTTCTTTTATCATTTTAGGTAGCCTTCCTAAGATTACAATTTTCAGTTATCTTTTCACTCACGAATAAGAGCATAGTTCCATTTTCTTAATTTTTGTGCACTCATTCAACAAAATCAAAACAAAAAAAAAAAAATGAGTCATCTCATCATAACTTCTCACAAAGAACCACCCAATTGCAAGCACTCACTGTTCACCTCCTGTACAAAGCCATTCATTCCACATGAATTCCAGATGCATTCACCACAATTTCCACATGTCTCACCTCCACCACCTTTCCACCATTTCACCAAAGCATAAACCCAAAAAAACCAAAAAATTTGCTGTCACAAAATTACCCACCACCTCCTTACCAGATCACCCCATCATCATCAACCACCACACATACAATCATCCTCCACAAATAACCTGGGTATTTGAAACCCCAAAATAATACTGGGGGCAATCTGAGTTAAGGATCGATAACACTTTATTTCTTTTGTTTAAAGCGTGCGAACAAGTCTCTGAGTGAACATTTCACGAGAGTGTCATGAGTGGTAAAACCAGGAGTGAAATAACGTGTCATTTTTACATGACTCCAGAAAGGTCACATTCAAAGGTGAGGTAAACGGCATAACTCCAACGGAAGGAGATACTTTGTAAATTTACACCTAAACCTGTTAAAAGTAACAAAGAACGGATACACAACTATTAGGGATGACGAAACACCTAGGTACAGCACACACACAGCCAAAAGCTTGTGAACCCTGACATTACACCCTAGGCACCCCGCTGAGCTTCTTTTGCAACATTACAAACTCCACAAAACAAGCCAGCCAATGATGAATAACCGACCCAGTGACCAAAGGAAGCACGGAGCCCGACTCTCGGACAACAACTTCACAAGTCGAAGAAGCGATGCCGCTACCAAAACGATGAAATGATCCGCAAATGGTCCCAAAGTGACACAAGATCCAAAGAGCTCACACAAAAAACAGCTCTCGAAGTTCAAAAACGGGAACCACAAGAACCCTGAAAAAGGAAAAGGACGCAAGGCAAATCTAAAAAGCCTAAAAAAAATCCCATTCTAAAACTAAAATAAGAGAGAGATGATGACTTCAAAGTCCCAAGTCCAATGTCCAAAAGCAAGATCAACACGAAGTAGCCAAACGACTTCAAGACAAAGAAGGCAAGTCCAAGAGAAGGAGCAAGTTGCATCTTTGGTCACCCTTATAGCTCCACATATCCCAAACATTCCTCGTGGTCCCGTTGTCATTCATCACACCCCCTGGCCACGTTATAAGCTTTAAAGACTTCCGACTTAGTAGTTGTGTATCCAATCATGTGAAAGTAACAGGTTGAACGTGTAAATCTAACAAATGTCAAATTCAACGGTTAAGACATTTTGACCAAAAGGAGAGCATGAGCCAAACACTAAAAACACTTTCAGTGTAGGATAGAAAGCACCACATCAAGATAAGCCTTGACCTTATAAAACGAGACTTTTTTTGCATAATTAATCAAGGAAAATACTAGGGGCAATCGATCGTCCCGATCGGTTGCCACAATCTTAAACCTCAGATTACCTTAAGGAAAGATATGGGGGCAATTGTTGGTTCCAACAATTGTAAGAACAATTCCAATTGAAACCCAAAAGCTCAAACACCACTACCACAAAAACCCCTCAGGCACACATAAGCCCAACCACCACAAGACATCTTCCCAGGCCCACATAAGCCCTTCCATCACAAAAACACCCCCTCACTCAGGCACACATAAGCCTACCATCACAAAAAGACAACACCTTAGGCTCCCATAAGTCCTACCGTACACTCACCTTCCCAGGCACAAGCCCTAAGCCCTTCCACCACAAAAACACCTCCTCAGGCACACATAAGCCCTTCCACTACAAAAATACCTTCCACAGAATCATCCATCACCCAGGCACACATAAGCCCTCTACCTTGCATAGAAATGTCCACCTTTCATAGAATCATCCTGAGGCACACATAAGCCCTACCTAGCATTTCCATTTAGGCAAGCTCTACATTCCATAAAGTCATCTCTATGTACACATAAGCCCTATCTTGCATTTTCATCCTTGCATAGAAACCATCATTAGGCACACATATTGTCATTCATTGCATAGAAATCATCCTTAAGCACACATAAGCCCTACCTACCATAAATACTTCAATAGGCCTTATAAGCCCTACCTTGCATAGAAACACCCTTAGGCACACTTAAGCTCTACCTAGCATTTCCATTTAGGCACCTATAAGCCCTCCCTTCCACAAAAATCATCATTAAGGCATACATAAGCCCTGTCTTGCATCCTTACATAGAAGCCATCCTTAGGCACACATAAGCCCTACCTTGCATACTGCATCATCAAACATTCCATACCATTTGCATAACCCAGGCTCGCATAAGCCCTGGCTATAAAAGTTGTAGATGTGATGGCTATAAATCCTCCTTAGTTATGTCAGCTTATTTTGGGATCAACGAATGGTGGGCACTGGGCAAAGGCAATAAGTCCCCAGGGTTTATACCAGGAGTTATCCCTACACACCAGTTTAGGGGGCAATGGTAATAAGTCCACATAGGCTCCAACCAAGAGCATTGACACGGGTTACGGTCCCCAAATGCACCGAGCATCATTTGCATACCATCCTCATTCACATGTCATATGCAAAACATCTTCAACTGCATGCTCAAACACATAATTTTTATATCTGCATTTTACTCACAGGTTCCCAACACCTTCATGCTCGGCGTATTCCAATTACCCTCAGGTTCTCCACACCTTATAATGCTTGGTGTATTCCATTTGGCCTTAGGTTCTCGACACCTTCATGCTTGGCGTAGTCTATTCACTTTTAGGTTCCCGACACCTTAGATGCTCGGTTTAGTTTATTCATTCTTAGTTTAACACTTTTCACATTTTAGGTAGTTGGCACCTTATAATAGCCTAGCACATTTAGACTTCTTTTTTAGGTAGTTGGCGCCTCATAATAGCCCAACATTTTTATACTTCTCCCCTAGGTAGCTAGCGTCTCATAATAGCTCACCACAATCAACAGACTTACAGTAGAAATTTTGGGGCATCACTCAGGCATCAACCAGTCTTTTCATTCTCATTAGAAAGACAAGTTGATGGGGGGCAATATGTTATACCCAAAATTTTAAACCCCAGAAGAGAGTCTCTGAAGGCATAGGTACTAAAAGGGTAGTTTGGTCAAGTGCCAGGGACTGCTAGGTCAGCTTCAGGGGCATTTTTGTAATTTTCAAAGGCTCCTAAGCCCTCTATGAGCTTTCTCTCTCCACCGAAAGTGGCTCAAAAAAATTCAAAATGATTTGAAATTTTAACCCATGATAAAGGATGACATTTTGAGCCTAATGGCTTTAGAATTTCGATTTTTCAAATTTCCAATAATTTTCTACTAATTTCTGATTGAATCTGACGAGAAATTGAAGTTTAAAATATTCCAATATCCAAAAAATTCAATTCCACCTTGGAAAAATAAAAAATATCATCCTTTACCCATGTTTAAAACTTCATAGTCAGATTCCATTTAGAAACCTTTAACCTAAAACATCGGTAAATCTCGGTTTTTATTGGATTTTTCTATCTTTAAGGAAGCCTATATGAAGAACCTTAACCTTGATCAAATCAGAAGCTCTCAAACTCTAGAACATCTGCCGAGCCCCGAAACCATACCAAAATCCTTCTAAAATCAACAGCAAAACACGTTTTTCAACTCCCACTACATCAACTCCACCAGAACACCATCAAGACGTGAAGAACACTATTTACAATCAATAGTCAGAAGCCAGGTTCGAACTTGATCCAGAACCGACTCCAGTGAAGCACCGAAAGACTCCCGACGTGAAGAATCATCATGAATTCAAAGATAAAACGGGTGGGAAATTTACTTTTCTAAATCCCCACTACTTAATTAGCCTCCTCCCAAAATTTGGGTTCAAACCAACTATTTTCGGCTTCTGAATTGTTATTCGTTTTCATTTCTGCCTTGTTACTTGTTCAATAAGTTTCGACTTTAATTCGTATTCAAATTGGAAACATTTGATTACTAACATGTTTAGAATTTTCAGGCTACCTACCCATAAAATTTGAGCCAAAAACACCTTCGGAACCACCAGAACACCGCTGTCCGAGGGTGGTCCGTGCCTACGGACAGCCTGTCCGGGGTCCCGGATGGCCTGTCCGAGGCCACGGACACCCCCGGACCGTGGCAGGAATTAAATTTTCAAATGTTTTAAAGTTTTTCAACTCATGTCCGTGGCCCTGGACTTTTCAAATTTTCGTTTTCTTTTAAATTCGACTTTTTTATATCATTAGGTTAACTAGGGTCCGTGGGTTCGAACATTAGGTCCGTGGCTACGGACGGAAACAAAATTCGACCTAATTCTGCCTCCAAAACCCTAGTTTAGGAAACTTCATTTTTCACTTTAATTTTCTGTCAAAAAATGATAAAAATTAAAAAAAAATCAGAAACTTGCACACTCAGGTAAAACGACTTCATAATAAGCCGTAATTAAACTAAGTAGAGGAAAAATGACCTAGAAGGGGTAATGAATATAATTGAACCCCGAATAAGTTGAATACCAAGCCCCCGAACCCGAACTCTACCTTTCCTAATTTACCCTAGGTTAAAATTAGGTGGCGACTCATAATAGGTTCCAGTGAGCTAACTTAGGGCTTAGTAATTAATGTTTATGACACAATTATTAAGCTTAGGTTATAAGTGGACCTAGAACCCGACCAGATCCTAATCAATCCAATCAACCTAGGATAGGGTTTAAAAATTGAGGCTCACACTTAGGTAAGTGTATTCCCTTTTCTAAAATGCTACCAAAGATCCTTGATTGTGCCGAGTTATTCTAAGGCACTGGCTACCTGAAGAAATAACTTGGGAATTGTTAGGTTATTCGGATGCACCAACTACCTAGGTTTGGTCGAGCTATTATAAGGCGTTGATCACCTAAAAGAGAAGTATAACTTGTTGGGCTATTTAAGGCACCAACTACCAAGGATTTGAAAAGTTGAGGGTTTTGTCGAGCTACTTAGGCGCTGACTACCTGAAGGAAGGGCTTTGAAATTGTTTAGCTATTCAAAGGCGCCAACTACCTGAAGGAAGGTATTTGAAATTGTTAAACTATTCGAAGGTGCTAACTACCTGAAGGAATAACTTTGGAATAGTTGAACTATTCCAAGGCACTAACCACCTACAGGAAGGGCTTTGAAATTATTGAGCTATTCGAAGGCGCTAACTACCCAAATTGATGAATTGTTGTCGAGATGTTCTAAGGCAGCGACTACTTGAAATGATGAAATGATTTCAAGCTATTCCAACGGTTGACTACCTGAAATAATGAAATGTTGTCGAGCTGTTCTAAGGTGCTGACTACCTAAGATGATGAAATGATGTCAAGTTATTCTAAGGCACTGACTACCTAAGATGATGAAATGCTGTCAAACTATTCAAAGGCATTGACTACCTGGAATGATGTCAAGCTATTATAAGGCGTTGACTACCTAAAATGAAAGAAATATGCCAAGCATTCTATGGTGTCGGGAACCTGTAGTGCAAATATGGATGATATGCAAGTCATATGAAATGAAGATGATACGAAGATGATACGAAAATGATGTTTGGTGCATCTGGGGACCGAAACCAGTTCCAATGCTCCTGGCTAGTATACCATGGGGACTTTTTGCCTCTGCCCACCAACTAGGGTGCTGGGATAACTTATAGATTACCAAGGGGACTTATTGCCATTGCCCACTAGTTGCTTCTCCCTAAAACGTTGACATGAATATGGGGACTTATTGCCACTACCCCGCCAACTTGGATAACTCACTATCTCGTACTTGTCTCGCACTGATCTCATACTGGTCTCACACTGAAGTCTCGTACTGAATGAAAATCTTAGGTCTCGCACTGATTTTGGGTCTCACAACGAATGAAGATGCTTGGCCTCACACTGATTCTGGGTCTCACACTGATGATGCAAATATATAGGGTCTCACACTAAATGAAGAAAATACTGGGTCTCACACTAATCTCACACTAATTCTGTGTAACACCCCTCACAATAAACTCGTAATAATCACTCTAATAACATAATTAAAGACGTCTGACAGCGGAAGTTAAAACAACATTAATCCTCACTTGGGTGTCACATGCCTTTACTCGCCCATGCGAGTAAAGAACCATAACGTAATACAATAAACAATGACATTAATTAACCGCAGTGATAAACGAGATATATACTACATCATCCTAAGTTTAAACTGATATATAAGGTAAGTAAGCATCTAAGGTAATCCCAACATTTCTACCGTACTAAATATAACTAAGTCTAAAGGTGTGATAATTAAATGGTGTCATCGACTACCCCGAAGTCCCGCAATCCGGCTTCATAACTCGACCAAGTCCTGTAATGTGGTGCCATAAAGGCTCAGCCAACTGCTGGTATCCTGAATATGATCCTAGACCCTTTAGGCAACTTACGTTGATTAGTCATCTTGCTTAACATGAGATTCGTTCCATGCTGTTCCGTTTACATGCTTATAAAATATTGTAAATGCAAAATTTAACATAAAACAGGCATTTATTTATTCACACAACAATTCACAATAGTCACGTCGTTTAGCAAGATATCAACCATTGTAGTTAGTAAGGATCACCAGTTAGTTGTAACTGAATTAACTCACCTGTTCCATTTCCATCATACGAAGCCCTGCTTCAACACAGATCACTTAATCATACGGTGTCACGTTAAGGACAATTCCCCGTTTAACCTCACACATTTGTAATTTGGACAATAGTTTTTTCTATGCCATCTACCGGTGAGTAGATGGACTTACTTGTCTACAATGGTAGACTGTCCATATGGCCGAAGCCATGGTGCAACAGCAGCACATCATGACTAACGATCGTATCCGGCTCATTAATTAACAGAGTAGTACCCTGACTGGGCACGAAACTCTAGTGATCACTATGCTTAACCTGCTGGAACGAAACAACCTCGGATTTCTAAACAATGTATCATGATTAATTATACACTTTCATTTTTAGTGTATTTAAATTAGTATCCTGGAGATTTAATCTTGTTATTGGGAAAACCACATTTATTGGATGCCCTATCGGGTCTTAGACGCAACCTAGAAGTCTGCTATGTGATGTTTACAGGTAGAGTCACCGCTCTAGAGACGGTTATACCAGGTCTGTTTATACCCAAAATTTGACCCCCCTGGTTAGGGTCTGCAAGGTTTTGGTGTCGTGAGGGATATTTGATCGGTAATGAGGGATTCCGGCTCGATTGGCGTGTTCCATGTCCTGAGGAGCAGTTTCGTCGTCATGTCAGGGGCGTTTTCGTAATTTTAAAGGCTTTTGAGATCTCCTATAGCTTTCTCTCTCCTCCAAAGGGTGCCCGAATCAGCTCGAAATGCTTTGATATTTAACCCATGATAGAGGATGACATTTTAAGCATAATGGCGTTGGAATTTTGATTTTTCAAATTTCCAATAATTTTCTAGCAATTTCTGACTGAATCTGACGAGAAATTCAATCTAAAAATATTCCAACATTTAAAAAAATCCGATTCCACTTCAGAAAATTCATAATATCCATCCTTGACACGTGGTTAAAATTTCACAGCAAAATTCCTTTGGGAAGTTACTTAGTTAAATATCGAAAAATCTTACTTTTACTAGATTTTCTTTATCTTTAAGAAAGTCTATATAAAGGGATAGGTTTTTGGATAAAATCAGAACCTCACATACTCAGAACCCTAGAGAGTCGAAAAGGCAGCCTCCTCTCTCTCTCTCACGTTTTCCAACACTTGGCCACCCAACATCAAAACATACCGAAATCCCCCGAAATCATCATCTAAACACGTTTTCCATTCCCAAAGCATCAATAATCATCAAACCCCACAAAAACACCACCAAAACGTGAAGAACAGCAAGAACAACCAACACCAGAAGCTTGGGTCGAAATCCTCTCGGGTCTGCCATCAACGGAGCACTCGACGAATCCCGGTGTGAAGAAACGTTGTGAATCCGAAGGTAAAACAGGTAGAAACTCCACTTGCCCAATTCACCACGGTATTATCTGTCTTGCCCTCAAATTTGGGCTCAAACTAACCTTCGTACGCTTCTGTATTGCTGTTTATTCAAGCTTCTGTCCAATAACTTGTTTACCAAGTTTCGTGCATAATTCGAATTCAAATTGAGAACTTTCGACCACTAACGTATTGTACATCTTTCAGGCTACGCACCCATAAAATTTGAGCCGAAAACACCTTCGGGACAGCCTCAAAGCCGCCGTCCGAGGGCTGTCCGCACCCACGGACGTCGTGTCCGGGGTCCCGGACTCCCTGTCCGTAGCTCGGACACCCACGGACGGCGGCGGATTTTTAAAATTTAAAAATTAGGTTTTTTTTAATAGTGTCCGGGCCCACGGACAGTCTGTCCGAGGCCCCCGACTTTACAATTTTCTGTTTTCTGTTTAATTCGACTTTTATTGTTATGTAGGTTAACTGGGGTCCGTGGCTTCGGACATTAGGTCCGTGGCTACGGACGGAAATAAAAATTGACCTAATTCTGCCTCCGAAACCCTAGTTTAGGTATTTTAATTTCCACTTTAATTTTCGTCAAAAATGCTAAAACACAAAAACAGAAGCACGCACCTAGGTTAAAAACAACTTTGTAGTAAGCCGTAATAAACCAAGTAGAGGAAAAACGACCTAGGAAGGGTAATGAAAGTAATTGAACCCTAAATAAGTCGAATATCAAGCCCCCGAACCCGAACTCTCCTTTCCTAATTTGATCTAGGTTAAAATTAGGTGGCGACTCATAATAGGTTCCAGTGAGCTAGCTTAGGTTTTAATAATTATTGTTTTATGACATAGTTATTAATCTTAGGTTATAGGTGGACCTAAAACCCGATTAGATCCTAATCAGCTTTAATCCACATAGGATAGGGTTTAAAATCGAGGCTCACAGACTGGCGACTCTGCTGGGGAAAATTCTTAATTTTAACTTGTTTAATTTTAAGAAAGAGGGCTTAACTCTCGAAAAATTGTTTATTTGTGGCTTTATTACTTTGTTTGTTTACTTTCGTGCGCACTTTAAATTTTTGCACCCTTGCATCATATGAGAGCGAGGGTCCACACAAGCCAGTTTCACCCCGGACCCATCTAGGGTCCCCTGTCAGGGACTCACACCTTTTAGGTGATGTGAATAAGCGGGGAAAAGAGGAGGATGTCGTCTAACCCACACCCCCTTAATACCTGGGCCTTAGCCCCAAGCGTTTTCCTGGCAGTGCCCTTACCTAGCCCTTTGTTTGGTCAGTCAAAGACCCGACCGTAGGCGCACACCTTCAGGTGATGTGGAAAAAGTGGGGAAGCCCAAAGAGAATAGCGTGCGAGCCCTATTCCTTTGTGGTGACCTGGGCCCGCCCGCCCCAAGCACCTCTCCGGATCGATCCATACCTGGTTTGATTTAAACATCTAGTGAGGACATGTTGAATCTGTGTGGGCTTTGTTTGCTTGTGTGATCGGCCCACTACCCAGCCTAGAAACTGATAGGAATTTCTCCTACATCAACCTAGCCCAACCCGAATTGGCAGCTCTATTTGTTTGCGGCCCAGAGGCCCTGTTTGGTTTAACATGTGAGTCGTTTGGGTTTCGGCCCAAAAGCCTAGACTTAGGTGATTTCTCTCCTGGCCCAATTTGAATTATCCAATTAGTTCTAGGCCCATAAAAAATCCACCTGAAATAACTTACAAGTCCTGAAAATAAAAACTTTTCCGGCTTAGTAACCATCTTCTCTGGCCCGATGAAAGTTAGGCCCATTTGTGATTTAGGGAGCATTCTGGCTCATGTGCTTTACTTCAGGCCCAAACACATTCTGGCCCAAGGGCTCACTCTAGTCCAGGTAGACTTCTTATCATGACCCTAACCCAAAACCCTAGATCTAGGTGTCATCTTTTAGGCCCAACCAAAATCACTCACTCGGCCCAATTCCAGCTCACATATTGAGCAGTCAGTCTGGCCCAAGTACCACACTCATGACTCATTTCATCTAGGCCCATAGACCAATTCATAGTTTTGGCCCATGAGCTTCGCTCTCAATCCAGAATTTCGGCCCATAAAACATCTGAATCCAAGATAGTTTGCATAATTCATTCATTCCAATTTCCGGCTTCAAGGCCCAACAAGAACATCAAACGAATCTTAGACTTCAAGGCTTATCTCTCGACCCAATGGCACATTCACGGTCCATGTGACTTCCTTCAGCTTGTTCGCTCGGTTCCTAGATTAAGGGATTCAGGCCTACATGTCCGTTCTAGTCTAGGAATCACTATAATCTGTGCACTCCACTCTCAGTTTGGAGAAGACTCAGGCCCAGTTACTTCCTACATAACCCATAGGCATTCCTAGTTCAAACATTTTACAGGGCCTACTCGAAGTTTGGAAGGAAGAAAATCATGGTCATCTCAATGGCGTCCCGACGGCCCAAAGCTCGAGTCTTCAGTATGTTGGCATCAGACAGCCCAACATCACTATTTTAGAAGTTTCTCGATTTGGTAGTTTTCTTTTTTTCGTTCTTCCAGCTTTTATGGTAGCTAGCTTCCTTTATCATATTAGGTAGTTTTCTTAAGATTTCAATTTTTGATGTTGTCTTTCCATTCATGAATTAGAGCATAGTTCCATTTTCATAATTTTTGTGCATTTAAGAACACCAAAAAAAAAAAAAAAGTCATCACGTCATTTCATTTCACCACCCACATCCACTACCTTGAACACATACATCCCTTGTGTCTCACCACACTCCCCTCTCCACATGAAACTCATTCTTGCGCAGGGAATATCTCACCACCTTGTCGGCTTCCACCACTTGTCACCTCTCAATAGAAAGTTTCACCGTACACTGAAAGCGTCCCACTACCATGTTTTACTTTCATCACTATATCACTCCACCAAACAGCAAGACTTCATCACCACGTACCACCACACATACAGCCACCTCCAACAAATAACTTGGGTATTCAAAAGGCTTGTCAAAAAAACCCCACAATAGTACTGGGGGCAATCTGAGTTAAGGGTCGATAATGTTTATTTCATTGGTATAAAGCGCGTGAACAAGTCTCTGAGTGAACATTTCGCGAGAGTGCCTTGAGTGGTAAAACCATGAGTGAAAGAGCATGTCATTTTTACGTGACTCTAGTGAGATCACATTCAAGGTAAGGTAAACGGCATAACTCCGACCGAAGGAGACACTTTGTAAATTTACGCTTAAACCTGTGAAAAGTAACAAAGAACGGATACACAACTATTAGGGATGACGAAGCACCTAGGCACAGCACCATACAGCCAAAAGCTTGTGAACCCTGACATTACACCCTAGGCACCCCCGCTGAGCTTTTCGCATACGTTCCCCTTTTACAACACTACAAACTCCACAAACAAGCCAACCAATGATGAATAACCGACCCGGTGACCAAAGGAAGCAAGGAGCCCGACTTCCGAACAGCAACTTCACAAGTCCAAAGAAGCAAAACTGCTACCACGCATGATGAAACGATCCGCAAATGGTCCCAAAGTGACACAGGATCCAAATGAGCTAACATAAAAAAAAAAACAGCTCTCAAAGATCAAAACCGGAAACACAAGAACCCCGAGGTAAAAGAGATTCAAAGAAAGGCAAATCTGGAAAGCCTCGAAGTGATCCAAAATTGGAAGAAAGGGGAAGATGCAAGGAACAATCCAAAAGTTCCAAGTCCCAAGTTCATAAGCGAAGCCATCACGAAGTAGCCAAACGTCTTCAAGGCAAAGAAGACAAGTCCGAGAGACGGTGCAAGTTGCAGCTTTGGTCACCCTTATAGCTCCACATATCCTAAACATTCCTCCATTGTCCTATTGTCATTCATCACACCCCATAGCCACGTTATAAGCTCAAAAGACTTCCGACTTAGTAGTTGTGTATCCAATCGAGTGAAAGTAACAGGTTGAACACGTAAATCTAACAAATGTCAAATTCAATGGTTAAGAGGTTGTGACCGTAAGTGAGAAACGAGTGCAAACACCAAACGTCGAGTGTAGGATAGGAAGCACCACATCAAGCATAAGCCTCGACCCTGTGAGGATGAGACTTGTTCGCACGTTTAATCAAAGAAAATACTGGGGGCAATTGATCGGAACGATCAATTGCCATGAATTCTAGCTCAGGTTGTCCTAAGGAAAAATACTGGGGGCAATTGTTGGTTCCAACAATTGCCATGACAACACCAATTAAACCTAAAGCTTGAGCACCACCATCCCACCACAGGCATAAGCCCTTACATCCACATCAAACACCTCAGGGCCCGTCCTAAGCCCTACCTCCACATCAAACATTCTCAGGCCCGTCCTAAGCCCTACCTCCACAAAAAAATTCCCTCAGGCCCGTCTTAAGCCCTACCTCCACATCAATTCCCTCAGGCCCGTCCTAAGCCCTACCTTCACACTCAAACATCCACAGGCTCGTCTTGAGCCCTACCATCTCCAGGTTTGACATAAACCCTAATCCTTCTACATCCATTTAGACCCATCATACATTTTTACTCACTTTCACCCTAGAACCATTTTTAGGCTCGCCGTAAGACCTAGTCACATTCCCTTAGGCTCGTCATAAGACCTAGAACCATTCTTAGGCTCGTCATAAGACCTAGATCCGTCCTATAGGCTCGTCATAAGACCTAGATCCGTTCTTTAAGCTCGCCATAAGACCTAGAACCATTTTAGGCTCGTCATAAGACCTAGAACCTCCCTTTAGGCTCGTCATAAGACCTAGTTGCATTCCCTTTGGCTCGTCATAAGACCTAGAACTACCCTTTAGGCTCGTCATAAGACCTAGATCCAACCTTTAGGCTCGTCATAAGACCTAGAACCTCCCTTTAGGCTCGTCATAAGACCTAGCTGCATTCCCTTAGGCTCGTAGTAAGACCTAGCATTACCTTTTAGCTTACCCACTCTCATCAAACACATTGCATTCATCTCATTCATATGGGCTCGTCATAAGACCTAGCTGCATTACCCAGGCGCGTCACAAGACCTGGCGACAGAAAGTTGGCGAGGTGATGGCAATAAATCCTCCTTTTGCGATGTCAACTTATTTTTGGGATCAACGAATGGTGGGCAAAGGCAATAAGTCCCCAGGGTTTTTACCAGGAGTTATCCCTGCACACCGGCTTGGGGGCGATGGCAATAAGTCCACATTGGGTCCAGCCAGGAGCATCGGCACGGGTTTCGGTCCCCCAGAAGCATCCGAGCATCATCAGCATCATCAGCATCATCACATCATCAGCATCATCAGCATCATCAACATCATCGCATTATCATCAGCATCAGCATCATTTGCATCATTAGCATTTCAGCATTCTTGCATTTGCATCCAGTTTTCACATCCTAGGCAGTCAACGCCTTAGAATAGCTTGACATCATTTTCACCACTTTAGGTAGTCAGCGCCTTAGAATAGCTCGACAGCATATCATCATTTCAGGTAGTCAACGCCTTAGAATAGCTTGACATCATTTTCATCACTTTAGGTAGTCAGCACCTTAGAATAGCTCGACAGCATATCATCATTTTAGGTAGTCAACGCCTTAGGATAGCCTGACATCGTATCATCCTTATAGGTAGTCGGCACCTTAGAATAGTCTGACATCACTTCATTATTACCTTTAGGTAGTCGGCACCTTAGAATAGCTCGACAATGCTTTGTAGCTTAGGTAGTCAGCGCCTTAGAATAGCTCGACAATGCTTTGTAGCTTAGGTAGTTAGCGCCTCCGAGTAGCTGGGCATCGTTAACCCGGTTTCATACAACGTGGAGGATTCTGTGGAGTCCAAGATTTGGGGCACCACTCAAGCATCAACCAGACTTTTCACATTCGTTACAAAGTCCAGTTGACGGGGGGCAATCTGTTATACCCAAAATTTTGACCCCCCTGGTTAGGGTCTACAAGGTTTTGGTGTCGTGAGGGATATTTGATCGGGTAATGAGGGATTCCGGCTCGATTGGCGTGTTCCAGGTCCTGAGGAGCAGTTTCGTCATTGTCAGGGGGGCGTTTTCGTAATTTTTAAGGCTTTTGAGATCTCCTATAGGCTTTCTCTCTCCTCCAAAGGGTGCCCGAATCAGCTCGAAATGCTTTGATATTTTAACCCATGATAGAGGATGACATTTTAAGCATAATGGCGTTGGAATTTTGATTTTTCAAATTTCCAATAATTTTCTAGCAATTTCTGACTGAATCTGACGAGAAATTCAATCTAAAAATATTCCAACATTTAAAAAAATCCGATTCCACTTCAGAAAATTCATAATATCCATCCTTGACACGTGGTTAAAATTTCACAGCAAAATTCCTTTGGGAAGTTACTTAGTTAAAATATCGAAAAATCTTACTTTTACTAGATTTTCTTTATCTGTAAGAAAGTCTATATAAAGGGATAGGTTTTTGGATAAAATCAGAACCTCACATACTCAAGAACCCTAGAGAGTCAGAAAAGGCAGCCTCCTCTCTCTCTCTCACGTTTTCCAACACCCGGCCACCCAAATCATACCGAAAATCCCCCGAAATCATCATCTAAACACGTTTTCCAATTCCCAAAGCATCAATAATCATCAAAACCCCACAAAAACACCACCAAAACGTGAAGAACAGCAAGAACAACCAACAACCAGAAGCTTGGGTCGAAATCCTCTCGGGTCTGCCATCAACGGAGCACTCGACGAATCCCGGTGTGAAGAAACGTTGTGAATCCGAAGGTAAAACAGGTAGAAACTCTCCACTTCCCCAATTCACCACGGTATTATCTGTCTTGCCTCAAATTTGGGCTCAAACTAACCTTCGTACGCTTCTGTATTGCTGTTTATTCAAGCTTCTGTCCAATAACTTGTTTACCAAGTTTCGTGCATAATTCGAATTCAAATTGAGAACTTTCGACCACTAACGTATTGTACATCTTTCAGGCTACGCACCCATAAAATTTGAGCCGAAAACACCTTCGGGAACAGCCTCAAAGCCGCCGTCCGAGGGCTGTCCGCACCCACGGACGTCGTGTCCGGGGTCCCGGACTCCCTGTCCGTAAGCTCGGACACCCACGGACGGCGGCGGGATTTTTAAAATTTAAAAATTAGGTTTTTTTTTAATAGTGTCCGGGCCCACGGACAGTCTGTCTGAGGCCCCGGACTTTACAATTTTCTGTTTTCTGTTTAATTCGACTTTTATTGTTATGTAGGTTAACTGGGTCCGTGGCTTTGGACATTAGGTCCGTGGCTACGGACGGAAATAAAATTGACCTAATTCTGCCTCCGAAACCCTAGTTTAGGTATTTTAATTTCCACTTTAATTTTCCGTCAAAAAATGCTAAAAAACACAAAAAACAGAAGCACGCACCTAGGTTAAAAACAACTTTGTAGTAAGCCGTAAATAAACCAAGTAGAGGAAAAACGACCTAGGAAGGGTAATGAAAGTAATTGAACCCTAAATAAGTCGGATATCAAGCCCCCGAACCCGAACTCTCCTTTCCTAATTTGATCTAGGTTAAAATTAGGTGGCGACTCATAATAGGTTCCAGTGAGCTAGCTTAGGTTTTAATAATTATTGTTTTATGACATAGTTATTAATCTTAGGTTATAGGTGGACCTAAAACCCGATTAGATCCTAATCAGCTTTAATCCACATAGGATAGGGTTTAAAATCGAGGCTCACAAGGTCTCTAAACTAAGTTCCTTACTTAGTGTTTTAGAGGTAGTTTACACTCATAAATTAGTACTCGGAGTCCCTCCTAATCGTTCACACACACGTTAGGTGATAATCAATATCATTTGTCCAATCGATGTTGGGGGTTTAACCTAACGGCAAGTGCACCGGTCGATTATAGCAAGTTTAAATCTCGGAGTATTCCCTGAGTATCGAACTAGGGGAGGCAATGTCTAGTTTAATCTTTACTCACACAACAAAACAAGAATAATGTAAAAATAATAGGAAATTGGGGGTTTTTGTATGTGATAGTGAATGCTATAAAAGAGATCGATATGCAATAAATAATAGGAAAATAACTGATTTGAATTTTATTGATAAGGGAATTACTACTTCTCCCTAGATCTGCTATTTTGTCCCCTAAGTGATTTTATGTAGAATTCTGAATAAAACCCTAGAACAAAGGCAATTCGCATCTGGTCTCCCGCTCAACAAATTCTAATTAGCAAAGACCGAATCCTAACTCTCGTTGTGAATTCACTGTTTACTAATTGCTTTAAGCAAAGTCTAGATTAATGGTCAGCTAGTAGTTTAGAGGAATTACCATCTCTACATTAACCGGTTCTTTCCCTGTAGTCAATTCATAGCCGCAGTTCTCACTTATAATCTAACAAACCGATAAACTCAATAATTGATCAAATTAAAGAGAATTTAAGAATTCATAAGGGAAAAGAACTTTCTTCTATTGAACTGCAGAAAATCACAAAGGTTCGGAAATAATTAATCTAGGGATACAAAGTAAACTGGAATTAAAAGTGACTACTCAGCCATAGACATAATACAATGCTCAATTTAACAGAGTAAGGATAAAGGGATTTAGCAGAAAAAACTTATTTTAGAAGCCGGCGCCAATTCAGCAGTTTCCTCTCTTGTTTATGTCACGTCCGAGTCACCTAGGGTCGGACATCGATCCGGATGCACGTATATGGTCAGTTCGGATCCGGACGTAGATCCGGACGTGGCTAAATGAAGCGTTGAGCTTTATTTATGTCTGTGACTGAGGGAGAGGGGATATGGAGATGAAAGATTGATCGTGAATGGGGAAGCAGTATGAAGTGAGAGGATGAAAGTGTATTGTGTAGACTAGAGTGTCTGGTGCACTGAATTAGGAAGAAAACGTTTGCTTAAATAGGAAAGGAAAGTAAAGACAGGGATTAGTGGGTGAATTGGGTAGATTAGTGGAGCACTTGGAAGAGTTATCTCTAATTGATGCGTGCAGCTTTCGGCTGATAATTGCTCAGAAAGTGTAATTGTTAGCCTGATTGTTTTATTTTTCGCATCTGTGTGAAGTCCGAATCTGTGTTCGGATCAGGACGTGAGATAAAAGTAGATTTGAATCTCATCTCACGTCCGACTTAGTGTCCGGAGCCGGACGTGAGATAGAAGTTTGGATCTGCGTCTCGTGTCACGTCCGGCTCACTGTCCGGATCCGGACGCGTTCATTAACATGCGTCCGGATTTGCGTCCGACTTAGTTTGGGTCGAACGTGACCAATTTTTGCGTATTTTTCCCGATTTGTTCCCCGTTTGTTGCGTTGTAATCCTTATGATGTAAACTCTTCATTTCCATGGGTTTTTCCTATATTTAACACATATAATGCGTCAATTCACATCAAAACGTCAATCTCAGGAAAAACGCATAATAAGTGAGAAACATTGCCTAAACTGTTGCAGATTATAAGGTAATTAAACCCTAAAAAGCCTATATGTTTCACACTTATCAACTTCCTCACACTTAAGCTTTTGCTTGTCCTCATGCAAATAATGAATAAGAATATCTCTAAAGCCATCAAATAATCTCAAGATCAAACAAGTGCAGAAGGAAATCAAGCAAAGTGCAAATGAAAGAATAATCTTGCTCTTAGAAGTAGGTTTCGCAAACAGTGAAAGAAGAACATTTTTATAAAAGCATAGAGAAGCTAGATTGTAGAAAACAAGTTAGCTTAGCCAGGGACTTTCCACCAATTTTCATTCCTCTAACCTTGGATGACAAGGGGTGTGAAGTAATGCCTTATTCCGCAATACCTTTTAACACCACGTACTCATGATCAAAAGTAAAAACTGAATTGCAATTATCTTTTTCGTAAGCAAAAACATTCTTCTTTAATAAATATAAAACAAACGAATTTGCAGAGTTATTCCGTAACCCAGAATTTTCTCTCTATCCTTGTAATGGTGTTGGGTCAACTATCCCAGATCCCAACCTTAGGTAGATAGGTGTTAAGGCACCCTTAAAACTTAATAACTGGGTAGACGAGGCCTGCTATTGTTAGGAAAAAAAATTTGATCCGCGGAGTACCTTGCCTTATCCTTTCATTCCAAACTTCACATCATTTCCAAAACCCCAAGCTAAAATAATTCGGTTTCCACAACTAGCTAATCTACCCGATTTCAGTGAAAAGAGAGTATTTTTGAATAAATCTATTTATCCAAACTTCATCAAGCAAAACGATTCTTACGGTTGTCACTTTACTTAATTTAAAACACTCTTGCAACTATTTCATCTTATTTATTAGAATGTACAGGCATTAGAGTAGCAAAAAGTGAGTGTGGCATTAAATAACAACTAGCATGATTTCAAGGAAAGGTCTTTCCTTCCTCACACTTAAGAGGAGCAATGCCCTCATTAGTCATAAAAGAAATGCAAGTAAAAGACCTTTTAAAACCAGACTCATGATAGATGCATTTGCAATAATTAAACCTCAACACAAGAAAGGCGGAACATCAATATATTAAATTAGGAACTGAGACTCCCTTGGTATCATAGATTGAGGAAGATGTCCTTCCTCACACTTGAAGCTTTGTAGGGGTCGAGACAGTCCTCACTTAGTCACAGACAAATCTCTTATTGTGCAGAGTAAAAGTTGATAGTTTTCCACTGGCTTGTATGATCATAGAATAAAGGGCATTAACTCGAACAATAGGGAATATTTGAGTTGCATGATCAATGTTAAAGAAGGAATACCCCCAGAGTTCTAGCTTAGCAGACATTTGAGAGTAATGTGGTTCCATTTCCTGTACTTATAGTCGTTGGTTTCATAGTAGAGTTGACAAGTAAATAAATCATTTTAGAACGCTGCACTGCTAAGAGAAACAGGAAATTTAGCATTTAGAATTAAAACACTGCCAAATATAAATATTACCACTTCACCTGCTAGTTCCTTGTTCAACGTGAGTCTCAACAAAAAAAAAATTAAAAAAATTCAAAATAAAAGTATGGAAAAACAAATAAAATAAAGAAAGCAATAAAGATATGATGTCCGTCACTGAGGTGGCTGTGGTGGTGGAGCTCCCGCACCCATCCTGTCAAAGAGCATCTGCAAGAGCTAGCTAGTCTGGGCCTGCTGTGAAGCTGTCTTTCTCTGAAATGCATAACTACGCTCCAAGCGCTGTGTGATCAGAGCCTGGGTGCCTCGGAGAGTGGTCTGCTCTGTCTGGAGGTGCTGCTGTGTTTGGCAATGTCATCGATATGCCCTTCCATGCGCTACTACTGCATCCCTAAACTGGTGTGCCATCCTCTGTTGCTGCTGCTGCAGGATGAAGTCCATCATGGCCTGCAACTCTGGCGGGATGCTCATCACCGGAGGGATATGAGGCTCCATGGCTGTAGTAGGTGCCGTAGTAGAGCTAGAGCTAGAAGATGTGCCAGTGGGCCCCAAGCCAGAGCTTCCCTTCACCCAACTACCATCATCATCGAGACACAAGAATCCCCATCTCCTGAAGGTCTGTAATGTGATGGGTTTGTCTCCCTCCCGCACCTCGACATCGGTAAAGATGTCATCGAGGAGTGTGGTGGATAGAAAATGCTGGATGAAGATGAGGAAGATGGGGGTAATCTTATTCTTCTTCGTCCTCAGATATGTCACCACCTTGTGCAACTGGCGAAATATCATGAAAGGGATGGAGATCTGCTGAGCTGGTGGAGGTGGTGTAGCTAGGATATAGTCTAGCAGAACATAGTCCTCGTCATAAGCATCATTACCGGCATGAGGCCGGATCTGATGACTGAGGATCTCTGCTAGCAGCCTCTGGAGAAGGGAGGGGAGGGTAGCGTATGGGAGTACGTTCTTGTGCTCCTCACCCCTACGTCTAGTAGTACTCCCTACCTCCTATACCAATCTAGTTTTACTACGCCTAAGCTCCTCCTCGTAAATTCTAAGTGTGCAGCTTCATTGTCAGGTAAGTTTAGAACAATGCTGAAGGTCTTGGGGGTTACCTCTACAAGGAAGTGGCGCACGTAAGAAGTGATGACGTTTGTCGTGTCGTGAGCCTCTGCATTTATATAGAACTTTCGTACCAGAGCAGGGGAGTAGAGGCCCTCGCCTATGCTCAGTATGCTCTCTAAGCCGAACCCATCGAAGATATCCTCGAGTCCGGTAGCAGATGTCGCCTCTAGGTTGATGCGCCACTCCATGACAAATGCCCAGCCCAGGTCGAACCAGGCACGGGCTGTAGCGAAGATGAAGCTGTCAGGGTGTAGTGTAGGAGGTTGTGGACCTAACTGATCGTCAGGGCGTGGGTTCTGGAAGAGAACCTCGTGCGTGTGACACCACCACCTCTAGTTCTAGGCATCTAAATGGTAAACAGAGTAATTTAAAAGCCAAAACAAAAGAAGCGATAATGAATAAGCAGAAGAACACACAAACACTTTAAAACTAGCGAGCAAAATTTCTATTTAGACAGATTCTTTCACACAATCAAACAGCAGAATGTAAGGCTTTAAAACATCAAAACATAGCATAAATAACATCACACAGAAGAACATAAGTCCAGGAATCAAATTCATAAAAATTGAAAAAAAATTATACATGTCCGGATCTATGTCCGGGTGTCCTAGGTCGGACGAAGATCCGGATGCACTCAGGAACTCTAAAAATCGCGCCGTAAACAGACAGTTTCGAATTCATAAAAATCAACCCGAAATCACCCAAATTTCATAGAAAGCCTCACGTTTTCGCACCTCAACATCAAATTAACATCATAAACCACCAAACAACTACCTAATTTACCGTAATTTGACAGAAACTCGAAATCGCAAAAATTGAAGAACCTGGTTCGATTAGGTTTTTCAGCTCTTAATTGGAAAAAAATGCGGGGCGGCTGTTTGGGCGGTGGCGCGGTGTTCCGGTGGTCCCAACGGTGGTCGGAGTGGTGAACGGTGGTGGTTCGTTGTGGTGGCGAAGATGGAGGAAGGAGATGGGAATTTGTTTTTTGGGTTCAAGTTCGACAATGGAGGAAGAAGAAAGAAGAAAAGAAGGAAGAAGAAAAGAAAGGACGGCGCGCAATTCAGTCACGTCTGGCTTTGGCGTCCGGATCCGGACACTGCGCTTTTATTGCGTCCGGACTAAATGTATCCAGACACGTTGAAATCTCCTTTTTTAAAAGAAAAGAATTAAAAGCTACTACTACAAAACACCATATTGGACTTAAATAGAAAGGAAATTTTACTAAAACAATCATAATTTGGCAAAAATAAAACAAGCACAAAAAATGCAGAAATTAAATAGCAAGAGTGTTAGAGGACTCCCTGATCCATAATGAACAATGTCGTGATATTCCCCCACACTTGAGTTCAGTTTAGCATCAAAGTGAGATAACTGAGAGTTTAAATCTGCACAACCAGGAGAACTCAAGTGGAACCAGGCAGAGTTATTTATTGAAAATGGGAAGTCAGGGCTCTTGCAGTAAAATAGCAGAATGTAACATAATACAAAAGATAAAAACTATTGAGCAAAAAGGAACAGGAATTAATACCGGTGGGTTGCCTCCCACCAAGCTGTCCGGGTTTAACGCCTCTGGCTAGACCTTGTTTTGTCTGTTTTATGATTCAGGATCTCTGAGTCAGAGTGTAGAATGAGCGGTGTCGACTTCGCCACCTTGATAGCGTTTCAACTGTGATCCGTTTACTTTGAATGTTTTCCCCTCCTTGTTGATTAACTCTATAACTCCATATGGTGAAACATTAGTGATGGTAAAAGGACCTAGCCGATGAGATTTAAGTTTACCTGAAACATTTTCAAACGGGAGTTGAACATCAACACACAATCTCCGTTCTAAAACTCTCTCTTGATAAGTAACTTGTCATGCCATCGTTTTGTCTGCTCCTTATATATCTTTGCATTTTCGTATGCTTCTTCTCTGAACTCATCCAACTCACATAGCTAGAACTTCCTCTCTTCACCAGCTTTTGAAGATCAAAATTAAGGGTCTTGAGTGCCCAAAATGATTTGTGTTCCAGCTCTAATGGCAAATGACAAGCTTTTCTATAGACCAGCTTGTAAGGTGACATGCCCAAAGGTGTCTTAAAGGCTGTTCGGTATGCCCATAGGGCGTCATCAAGCTTTAGAGACCAATCTTTATGAGATGAATTGACAGATTTCTGTAAAATCTTTTTGTTTCCCTGTTTGTGACTTCGGCCTGTCCGTTGGTCTGTGGATGGTAAGGGAGAGACACCTTATGTCATACCCCGTATTTCTGTAACAAAGCCTCGAATTGCTTGTTACGGAAATGGGATCCTCCATCACTTATGATTGCATGAGAGACACCGAATCTGGAGAAGATATTTTTTCTTTAAGAACCGGAGCACAACCATGGCATCGTTGGTAGGTGTGGCCATTGCTTCATCCCATTTCGTAGCGTAATCCATTGCTACCGAGATGTAAAGATTCGAGTGCAACGAGGGAAACGGTCCCATGAAATCCATCTCCCATAAATCGAATGGTTCAACTTCCAAGATAGAGTTCAGAGGCATTTCATGCCATCGAGAGATATTACCTTGGTGTTGGCAGCGGTCACAAGAAACCACATATGTATGACAGTCTTTGTGCAGTGTTTTCCAAAAGAAACCGGCTTCCAATACCTTGGCGGCTACTTTTGCTAATCTGAAATGTCCTCCAGCTTCCCTTGAATGGCAATGATTTAGGATATCTTGTATTTCGGTCTCTGGTACACAACGTCAGATGATTCCGTCACCACATACCTTGAAGAGAAATGGGTCATCGCACCGGTAATACTTGACAGTAGAGAAAAACTTCTTGCGCTGTTGATAAGTTATTTCTGGGGGTACTATCTATTTAGCAAGATAGTTCGCAATATCCACATACCAAGGATCTCCCATGAAACCAACCTTGAACACATACTCATCTGGGAAGTACTCGCTAATTGGTATACCATCATCAGCACATTTCAACCGGGACAAATGATCAGCCACTCCATTCTGTACTCCGGGCTTATCTTTTATCTCAATATCAAACTCCTGAAGGAGTAGGATCCATCGAATCAACCTAGGTTTCACTTCTGCCATCTTGAACAAATGTCGTAGGGCAGAATGATCTGTATGCACTATGAATTTACTCCCAATGATGTACGATCTGAATTTATCACATGCAAAGACTACGGCTAACAGCTCCCTTTCTATAGTTGCATAATTTCTCTGTGAATCATTGAGTGTCTTACTTGCATAGTAGACTACTCTTAGCATTTTCTCATGTCTTTGCCCTAGAACTACTCCCATAGCAAAATCGCTAGCAGCATCACACATGATCTCGAATGGTAGAGACCAGTCAGGTGCAACAACAACCGGTGCAGATACTAGCTTTTCCTTGATGATGTTAAATGCCTCAAGACATTCTCCAGTGAATTCGAATTTCGCATCCTTGTCCAGCAAATCACAAAAACGGCTTAGATATCTTTGAAAAATCTTTGTTGAACCTTCCGTTGAAGCCCGCATGACCTAGGTGTAACACCCCAACTCAATCCAATTGTGGTCTCGCAACTTAACAGCATGTATATATACATGTCACAGCGGAATTCTTTACACTCCAGGACCTTGCCACGGTCTGACTACAGAATATACCGAACATTAGTACAATACCTTAACCAATTACATTTCCTTCTTACAATCCCCTCATAACCTATACATCTTACTAACTCAATTGCCATACGAGTGTACATGCACAACTCGTAGGCCACACTTAACCCTTCACACTTGTGCCCCTTCTTACTCTCGCGACGGTCACCTCCTGATGTTCACCTGTGTAGTAAAAACAGCCCCCAAAGGGGGTCAGCACGAATGCTGGTACGATCCTCTCATGGCCCCCAAGCTAACGTGGCTACGACGACTAATTGTCGATAGCATGGAGGTTGATTAGATGCACAACATAATAGAAAGTGCAGTAAACAACAACTCAGATATGAACAATCAAAGTTTACACACAATGAACGACTTAAATGCGTTCCCTTAAATGGAGAGTTAATTGTTTAACTCCTTAACCCTTAGTAATGTTCCCTCTTAATCTTAGTCCATCTTATCTCACCCACCTCAATCTTAGTCTTATCTTAATCTTAGAAACAACCATCCTTTAAAAAGGAATGGTTGCAACTTATCTTAACCTTACCTTAATCTTAATCTTAACTTATTCTCAGTATACAAACCGTTCCTGGAGGGGAATGGTTGTATCCTAAGTCCAAACCTGGGATTTAGGTGATCCCACCGCACATCTTAATGCCATCAATGCACCTACCCTGGACGGGAGTCCAGCGTAGCTGAGCCGGCAACCGGCCCTAGGCTACAAGTCCGAAGACAAGTCCTTAAGCGGAAGTCGAATCTGCTATAGATACCGACCCCCTTTTCCTTAGCATGCATGACCGGAGATCGGTCCCGGGTTTCCTCACTCAAGTTCCAGTTAGTAGTAGTCTCAAGACCATGTTTGTTGGTTAACCTCATTCGGTTTATATCAGCCCATATTAGGGAGCGTTCCTTAGTCTCACTCAATTCCTTCCTACTAACGTTAGTTAGTAAGTTCTCACGGTATGTTGTGTTAGTTTTCAAACATCACACAACAATACAAATAATATAATATTCCGGTTGCATGCTTTATCTTGTTTAGTGAGCACAAAAAAACAGATAGCACACAAGCCGAGGGACACCTCGTTAGCAAGCAGGTCACAAGAAGAACTGTACCGTTCACCGTTGGTCGTTCGGTTGCTTACTCTCTTCCGGAGTCCAAACTCCCAAGTCCTAAAACATTCATTCAGTTTTAGGTTGTTAATCACTTAACTTAATCCAACTTACTTAACTTACTTAACCCTTAATGATTCCCACCTAACACCTCTTAAGTCTTACAACTTAATCTTACAACTTAACCTTAAACTTTTAAGTTTATACTTAACTTAACTTAATCCCTTCAGTTCTTAGGGTCCTAATCATTACCACCCTACCAAAGGTACACCTTATTACCTATTACCATCCTTAGAATTCAAAATTTCTTTTTTTTTATTTTTTTTTAGGCTCGACCGAACTTCCGACCGACCTTACCTAAGGTCGGTCCATTCCAGAACATATTACCGCTTGAAAATTCTTCCCCGACCGACCTTGCAAGTCCGGTCCCAAGGTCGGTCCATTCCCGAGAGTTTCCCCGTGGGATATTTAAGCCCGACCGAACTTGCCAAGTTCGGTCCCATGTTCGGTCGATTCCAGAGACTCAATTCCTTCACAAATTACAAGCCCGACCGAACTTGCAAGTCCGGTCCCCAAGTTCGGTCGGTTCCAGAAACTTTCTCCGGCAGTGTAAACTGAGCTCGACCGACCTTGCAGGTCCGGTCCCAAGGTCGGTCAGCTTCAGAACCTTATTTCTAAATTCCCATTTGACTCCAAACTTCTCCACAAGTTCCCCCATGTGTCCTAATACCATTTAGGCACTTAAACTCACCTTAGAACTTCCACCAAACTCTCCAAAACAACTTCCAAAGATCTTCTCAACATTTACTAAATTCTTACAAACATTTCCTAACATTTGTCATAATTCCTTACATTTCCAACATGTACATTTTGTCTAGAACTTTAACTATCCCAAGTGTTTCTTTTCAACCCATATAACTCCTCCTTAACATCATTGCACTCCATCTTGCTAGTTAAACCTTCCAAGGTCATCTTGCATGTCCATGCACAATTTCTCTTCTTTTCATTTGTTACTCATCACTCCTAAACTCTTGAGCTTACTTATACGTTCTTTTATTCACTTACTCACCTTCCTCATGATCACACGCTCTTTTACATTCCTTGTAACACCCCTCTCCATAAACACGATATAATCCCTCACGTAGCAATAATTAAAACGTCTCACAGCGGAAAAATAAATAACAATTACAAATCTCGCTCGGGTGTCACCGGCCATTACTCGCCCATGCGAGCAACGTAGCCAAACTACATCCAACTTCCAAAATAAACAAGCTGCTAACCGCAGTGATAACGAGAAACTCCTATACATCATACTAAATCCATAAATCATAAACATCGATAAGTGAGCGTCTACCCAATCCTGAAAAATACATAACCTTACCATACGACCATACACCATCCTCATTGCTAAACCCAATAAACTCCATGTGTGGTAAAAAGCAAAACTCTCCAATTACCCTGTTCCTGCTCTTCAGCTTCAACAATGATCAACAACCTGAAATGGTGTAGTATCAGCGATAGACGCTGAGTATGCCAGGGCCTGGACCCTAATGGTCACTTGTCATTTTAACCATCTTATTACTAGGTCGGTTTCATGCTTTACCATTTTACAGTTATAACAATACTGTAATAAACATGTATAATACACATATTCATCCATCCAAATATTCATAGATATTCAACCATCCATCAATCCACAATCATTTAATAACACAGTCCACATATATATCGAACGTATCGAACAATAACAATATAATGTACAATGTACATTCGCTGTAGCGTACAGTGCTCATATTTAATTTACCTTAGCCTCGTAGGCTCCATCCAACCATCAACACACAATAAATAACCACAAGTATAACCAATGAACAACAAAGCGAAACAACGAGAATAATAAACAAGTATTAAGTCTCGTCCATGGTATTGTTCGCCACTGTATAAGTCTCAATTGTTTTAGTTGTTCAGTTATACCTAGTGACAATGTCTCGTTAAAACGACATGTCTCTAGTTACCCATATATTATGGCGGGTCACCCACGGCAGTAGCCACTCCAACGGTAGAGTCTCCCGACCAACGAGCCATTCTAGCTCACAGGAAATTTTCTTGATACTTACGGAACCGTACGCGGACATCCTGGTATCGTTTTTGTGATCACAGCGCGCACCAAGAGCCACATCCTCTTGGCTTTACTTCCATTCCATTAATTAATTATACCATCGCATCGCATTACCATTTTTTCCCCTAACACAGCAGACTAAGGTCATTAGTCCAATCCGGAGTCTGTAAACTCGGGATCCAGTGTTAGATACGAGAGCGGCATATAGAAAGGCCAATGCTCCGTATAAAAGTCTTGGATAATATGTATAAGTTATTATCCTAGTGCTACAACGTTTTACTGACGTTCCTTATATTTCATATAAGATAGCACCATAGCCGCTAGTTCGTTTTATATATAGGTTCATATATACGAACCAATACTATTAACTCAACAACAGTAAATAATAAGCAGCTATAAATATACAATTCATGCATATTAATTAACACATTCAGACAAAACAATCTTATCACAGATCACACAGAAGTCTGAACTGAGGAAGCCCTCAGAGACAATCAGAGACTCATAACAACATACAAGTTATATCAACCAAATCCGAGCCCAAGGAGCAACCTTAGGACAACTCGGATCAAACCCCTTTACATACCGTTCACCCTGATTGTATTACGGTGGAGTATGAATCAGCAAGATCCTATGCTCCGTGTAGTCCGCTAGCTCGTCGAGCGTCTTGTCAGAAGTACAATCTAAACGGTAATAAACTATAAGTCAGTCTCCATGACTAACTACATCCGGTATTTCCGAATAATAAGTAACCCCGACAGTTCACCCCTTCTGTTTTCTACAGTTGTTCGTTACGGGTTTCTCTAAAACAGTCGGTTTCGTTACTTAAACGCGTACGTCATAACATTTCAACTGTTAAGTTTAATTCGTTGTATTTCTTTTAAATCTTGTCCACCATCTAGCTTAGGTACATATCCTATAGTTGCATGTATTCATGCATGATTGTAGTACATTATTATTTTTTTTGTATTGTATCCAAAACTCATAACTTATAGTTCATAACTATACATTTTTTTTTATAACCACCACCATTAAATCATATGGTTTCCAACCAATATATAATCCACCTTATATACATTATCCTTGTGTATGTATATATCTACCACGTAGGTAATTCCCATGAGTTTAATAAACTCTTATATCATATGTTACATTTTATCATCTTATGTTAGATGATTATTCCACATTAGTTGTATTGTATTGTACAACTTATATTAAGATTGTTATCCTAATATTATGTAACATTTTATGTTGTACATTTACAACTCCTAAGGTTTATTTCATAAATACCTTAGTTTATAAATCCCATTCATTTATAGTTTGTCACATTATTTTATGCGAGTACCCTTTCCTTTTATTAATTCCATCTAAACCATATAATTGTTATAACATTTATAACATTATAGACCTTAGTCTAAAATTCATTTTCCAACTCTTATTAACTCGGTATAGCCCTTAACTTTATTTAAATTCCGTTTGACCACATAACATTATGTAATGTTATACCATATTCTAATATCATTTGTTATGATATTTTTACTTCCCTTAACTTATAACCTATAGTTTTTATACAAAACTATTTATTATTGCCCCTTAGGAACCATAAGAAAATCTTATTCTTTTCCATAAACCATAGTTTCCTTAATTTACAAAATCACCCCTTAAATCATACCATGTTATATATTCCATTTAATATAACATTTCTAACTTATAAAAGAGCATAACCTATGGTTATTTTTTGTAAATTCCGAACAGCCCTTGTGCTGTTTTATAATTGCCATTTGGCCCTATTTATAACATATAGTTTTATAATATCATTAAACCATATATTATACGCATATCTTATTAAATACTCTTATACAATTCTAAAAGTCTCCAAATTCCACCAAAGGGTTATAAATATCCTTATTAACCCATATACTTTCATATTTACCATTCCACCACCATCCACCATCTATTTTTCTCCAAAGTATCATAATGACATAATAACTATATATTTTACATATATAGTTTATTTTAATTCCAAAATCCACCAAATAAATTCCTAAAAATTCCTAATAGCCCATGGGTGTTTAAAATACCATTGTACACCCTTAATTTTCGGTAATAACATATTTACCACATATGTTATGAAAATATTACCTTAAGATACTTACCTTATTATAAACCTTAAATAAGTTATTTAACTTATCTAATTTGGTCAAAACCTAGCATATGGTCAAGGTTGACCACCTTAATATTTCCTTGACCACCAATTCCTTATAATTACGGTTTCAACCCCTAAGTTTCCAAAATTCACCATTTAACCCCAAAACTTTATAAAATCTTATAAACTTTATTTTAACTCCTTTTTAACTCTAATTTTCGGCCTTATTATTCTAAAGCCCCCAAATTTAATTTAATTACTTCTAAGCCCCACTTCTTTTCGGTAATAATTGAATATCACCTAAACTTAAATAAAAGCTTGTAAATGCATAAATAAAATGGCCTAAAGTACATGGCCTTATTACAACATTTGGCTTACAAAATAAATTACACATAAATGTCCCAAAAACACTTATAATTCTCGGCCTCACCATATAACTTTCATTTATTTACCAAATTTCCACATAATGTCTTAAATTTGACATTTATGCTTGTTTAATTAGTTATAAAATTTATTAAACCATTCCTTAATCATTTTAAGGTCAAACAAGACCTTATTTTAATCATTCACTCACGGCAATTAATATACACACACTTAAACTTGTGTTAATGTATCAAGTTAAGGTTTTAAGTGATTTATACCTTGATTTAGCTTAGGTAAAGCCTTGTTTGGGTTCGCCACCTTAAGGAGAAATTCTCCACAGCTTGTTTTACATGTTTTCAAACAGAAACCAAGGCATAGTTAGTCTCCAAGCAAGATCTAACCATAAGGAATAATTTATGTAAGATTTAAGGCAAAAATCACCTTAAAAATGCAAGGAGAGTTCAAGATGGGGTCGGCCTGTTTTAGACACACCACAAGGTGTTAGACTCACCATATAGACATAGGAAATAGCTAGATCACAACAAGCTCTCTTGTTATTAGGTTTTACCTTGGAAAAATGCCTTAAAAGAAGGTATTTCCTTTGGATCTCGGCCACCCTTGCTCAAATGGCTAACCAACTGATTGAACATGTAAATATGAAGATTATGAGTGTATAAACTCACAAAATCAGAGGAAGAAAATCGGATGAAGAGTAGAGAAGCTTAAGGTATGTTTTTACCTTAAAATGAGATTTTGAGCAAACCTTGGTCTCAAAACTTGTTTCATTCGAATTTGATTGACGTTCTAACCTTATAACACTGAGAATAAGCCATAGGAGGTGATTAGTCACGAGATCTAAGCATAGGTGGTGAAGAGATGAAGAAAAAGAGCCAAAATAAGCCTTAAGCCATTACCTTAGGAGCTTTGGAGTTAGATCTACCTTCCTAACTCAAGAACCACGGTTGGGAGAGTTTGGAAACTCAAGGAGCTCGGTTGGAATAAGCTGGAGTCGTTGGAATGGAGCTAGGAGGCAATGAATGATTGAAAATGAGCATTATTGAATGAAAAAGCACTTTTGGACTATATTATGATTTGTAATGACTAATGAGTCATCAAAGGGATAATAATGGAGCTGGCATCGATAATTGGAGGGGAAGGCTGGCCTCGCACGATTTTGTGGCTGGTGGAGTCAATAATGGAGCCTAAAGGAGTGTATAAACTAATAAAAGGCAAAAGTAAGCCCTTAATTTGTGGAGAAATGTTGGAGACATGTTTATTGTGTACAAGTGGCGAATTGGAGCCTCATTTTCTTGTAAATGTCGAACTTATATGGTCTAAGGGGTCAACTTTGACCTCTTGACCAATCTTAGTCAATATTGACTCCTACGGGCCCCCTTTTAGGGTTTTATTAATATTTTAATATTAAATTTGTAAAATTCGTAAATTTCTGGAATTAAATTCCTAATATCATATAATATGATATTTTATCATATTTAAAGGTAATCATAACCTTTTGTCCCATTTAAAACCATTTTAGAAGGTAATTACATAAAAATGTGCTTTAAGGAGTTTTAGTGCACATTTTGTGTCGCAAGGTGTTTCTGAGCTCTGTTTTCTTTGAAAACGGTTTTGTTGTGTTCCTTACATGATATTTGATCATGGTATCCAATTTTATATTATTTAGAGGTCATTAGACCTTTAAGGTTTCTTAGAGCACATTTTTGCCCTTTTTGACCTTGAAGCATGAAGTGCTTGTTCTTTGTGTTGGAGTGTTTTCCAACGACTTTAATATGTTTAGTAATGTGTTAATAAGCTTAGGACAAATTTTTAGGTCCTAAGTAGTTCATTTGGGTATTTATTTACCCTTAACAGTCAAAGGGTGCAACGTCTTGATTTGTGTTGACCACTGTTGTTCTCAGTTGACTTTTAAGGCATGTTTAGGCCTTGGTTAATGTGATTAAATATTTAATCCATGTTTTTATTAATTTGGGGTATTTCAATCTACCCCCTTAAAAAGACTTCGTCCCGAAGTCTCTTAATCAAGTAGGTAAGTATATATAAATGTATAACTACCCATTGTTCCATAATGTATATCTATGTGATATATCATTTACACACATCGTATTGCGCTTATACAGCACATAGCCATCACGTTGTGGCGTTAGTTCAATCATATATGGATATAGGTGATCCATCAGCACCACCATTTCCTATCAGTTCTACCAACCCTGACAACCTCCCAGAGGTGTAATCATTCTATAAAGCAATATGAATACATATCACAAATAGCATAAGAAAAGTACTACACACATGGTGTACATACAATCATTCAAACAAGTATCTCATAAGATACATACATTCAAGTGTACACACCACAACAACCAAACAACGCCGCCCCGCGTTGCCAAACATAACCAACAAAACCAATTCACTGTATGCCATGCATACGAAACAATTCACTGTATACCATGCATACTAACAACAACCCTCGTATGCCCCGCACACCACCAATTCTTTGTATGCAATGCATACTAAACAACCAAAACTTAGTGCACACATGTGCACAGCCAAGAGGCTCTACCCCCCTTAAAAAGGGTTACGCCCCCGTACCCCACAAGTATACACAGTCGTCACAAGGAGAGCTGGATACTTGGCTCTCAAAGAGTTCTCCAACTCGTGGATTATCCTCATATCAGAGAGACGGGTAAGACTCTAGCCCTTCAGGCTCCACAATGCAGAAAGGGTGAGGCACTGATCTATTTGTGCTCTCTCCCAAGTTCATTGTTATGGGCCCACTCGCTCCGTATGAGGTGCAGACCCATGAATCCTAGGCTCAATTTGCCTCTTTTTTTATTGCTGTGAATCCACTTGTTTGGATCACTAGCATACATGCGTGTGTCTTCCTTCACTGACATTCAGTTTGAGATGTAATATGACGTTGGCTATTGGTAGTACTTAGTGCTCTTTGCACTTGTCTTTGTAATACTAAGACGTACCAGCCTACATGTCCATAAAGATGATGTTTGTCATCCACGTCTCCTGGTGGTTTTGTTCCGGAGTAACACACTGTTGTAGTTCTCCCTTTTTTTTACACACTCGTGTTGATATCCACTTTATCTTTCTGCATTCCCACGAGATTAATAACTGCACGAGTGCAATACCAAAACACTCAGTCCTACAGAGTGCAGAGGCGTAAACTCTCAGCAGCTAATATCTAATGAGTCAAACAGATTAGATGAGCGAATTATCCTGTGAGTGGTACATTCCAAACCCACTGTTCCTTGTTTAAGGTATCTGCTATTATATAGCTTTATCTTTTCTCCTTGCGTAGTCACGCGTTTATATCCACATCATCCTGTAGATTTCCTCTGGATTGCAAGAATTTACTCGATCCAATATGAGGAGTCTACATGTTATTCGTCCATAATGGGTTTTCCTGTTTCCCCCTTTTTTTTTTGGGTTCCTGTCCTTGAACTGTTTCCCTGTCTTCACTGTATACTGTCTACTGTTCTCTGTTGAAGGTTCTTGATTTCCTTAGCCCGTTGGTTCAACTGCGGCTCTTCTCGTCCATCTTCGAGGTAATCCGCCTTACGGTCCGTAGAATGGAGTTGACTACTTCTCGTGTTCCTAACACTACTTGTCTACTTGCATGGGGTATCATACTGATACATTACTACTTACCTGACTAACTCATAAATAAGTCTGTCAGGCCCACATGCTCCTAACGGAGTGCGGTCGTCCCATGTCTCGTTTAGTAAACTGGTAATGTCTGTCACACGGATGTTGTGAAGTATTCTGTTGTCAATCTCCCTCTGATGGATATCCTGTTTTCTTTTCTCTTCTTCTTCCCTTTTTTTTGTTTAATAGTTCATGGTATCGGTTATCTAGTAATAAGTGCTATTGCCCTGGTGGCATCAGTAGTAATTCGAGTCATTAACCGGCATTATTTAGCTCGGTGTAAGTAAAATCTGTGCTACATTTAGCAAACCCGGTTCTCCTAACTCGGTCTCACTGAGTACAATACATATTCCTTTTCTTCCTGTTTATCATGATCATATTACATCCATAGTTCATATTTGTTCCCTCATCCGTTTAATTGGATATATTGCAGATTGCATAATAGCTTGAGCAACTTGGCTCTTCACTTCCCAACCATCCTCACTGACGGTGGTGCATCTACAAAGGGTATGCTTGTCCATAAGGACTAAACATTTATCACTGGTAGTGATTAGCATTAAATGCGGGTATACACTGATGGTATTTGGCTAATAAGCCATGTCTGAAAATTCCTAAATGTTTAAACTGGTTTGGTTTACAATCACAGTGGTTGTATAGTTTCTCCAGTTGCAGTGGTTGGACTAACGGTCCTTCCGCAGTCGCATAGGTTTCTATTCTCAGGGTTTGTATGAAAACGTTTGAAAAACATTTTTTTATACATATAATAAAAGACTAAAAAGTAGTAGTTATTGCAGTTGCATTTGCAGTTGCTGTTTCTGTTGCTGCACTTGCTCTGTCAAGTGCGCAAGGCAGATGGAAATTTCAGTGGTTTTCTTGTCATAGCGCTTGCAATAGCAAGTGCGCCATGCAGGTGGAAATTCTGGTTCAACAGTTATCGGTATCTTTGACTCTGCGTCGTCGAGTATGGCTACATGATAATGTAAGCTTTAACATCCTGTCCATATATTTAATCCGTCAAGGTTTCCAAGGTCACTCGCATCGAGTTCACATAATCTCAAAAGTCATACACAAGAAGGCAAGTGGTCAATGACACACTCCCACATACTTATAACGTAGGTCTGTTTAACATCCAAGGTAAGTACAATACATAGTAAGTAAAAGTCTTCCCACCAGCGGTCTCATGGAGTTCAGGGTACTCATGCCCTACCTACCCCCTTGCCTCTCCAGGCTCCAGCATCAGTAGATGTCTGGCCATCCTGACCGCCTCGTGGTACTCCAGATCCTCCAACTGAGGTCTTCTGAGTATTCTTTGGTGGCCTGTAGTTACGGCGCTATGGATTCATCCAGCATTCGAATTCCCTGTGGCCCTCTTTGTGGCAGCACCGACACTCGACCTTGCGGCCCTCACAATCGACCCCAGGATGGTCTTTCCCACAACGCTTACAGTAAAAATGGCGCGGGGCTGTCTGGTGCCTAATGGTAGTAATTAAGTTTAAGTTACAATCTGATGATTTAAAGGTTAAGGTCACAATTCAATTTAAGAGGTAGGTGTTCTCACCCTTAGAAGGTGCTGGGCCGGTCAACCAAAGGACGGGCTCTTTTCCCTTTGCTCCCTAGTGACCCTGCTGCCCTTTCTTTGGAAAGAATTTCCTATTTAAGGTTTCGGGTCAGCATTCCTAAGGTATTTAATATGATAAATAATCTGAAATGGAATAAGTCCTTACTTTCCCTTCTTTGGCTTTCGCCTGGAGATGCTCCTCCACCCTCAGACTCTCCCTCAGGGTTCTTCTTTTCATGCCCCGAGAGTCTCTTCCCGAGTCTGGAGCATTAGCTCCGTCCTCGAGGCAGCCTCATAACACTCCTGGAATCTCCTTGGTAAGTTCTCACAAAGTTAATTGGTAATGTAGTAAGTAAAGAATTTTATGGCTTTCATGTTAGTACTTGGATGGTAGTGTAGAGGGTAGCACCCATCGCCATCTGAATGCGAAATAATAGTCCTCCCCGGAATTTATCGACCTTCACGGTCTCTGAGTAATCCACACCGGGAATGGAGTCCAGCGAACCAATGAATCGAGCGTAATACTCATCCACGGTCAGACCTCCTTGGGTCAGTGTCTCTGACTCCTGGCGCTTCTTCTGTTTGAGATGTGCTGGGTAGTACTTCCCTCTCAGCAACTCGACAAAGGCAGCCCACGAAAAGTCGGGCGTAGCCAGGTGATGGTCCTTGACCAATCTTCACCAAGTACTGGCTGCATCCTTCAGATGGAAGGCAGCAATGGCGACCTTCTTGTCGTCAGGTACCTGTAAAGCTTCGTATGTTTTCTCATGTTCAACAATGTAACGCTCCAAAGCTACGGGGTCTGGTTCCCCAGAATATGTAGGTGGTCGGGTCTCGCTAACTGACTTCAGCCAGTTCGTTTCCCTGGGTTGTGGCGGGTGGGCTGGTGTTCCTCCTATTTGGGTACCCAGCTGTGCAAGAACGGCAGCAACCGTCTCAGCAACTCTGTAATGCCGGGGTCACCACCTCCACCTCTTCCAGTACCACGCCCTCTAGTTCCACCAGACATCTGTAGTACAGTATGTCACATAAATACTCGGTAAATTACCGTACACAACCAATAGATATTAAGTTGCCTTAAGGCTAACCTGTCACGCAATTGCGTTACTAGACACAGTATCTTTCTAAGACGAATCGTCTCGTACTTCCCAATGTTTCCCATAATTTCCCAAGTCCTAAGCTCACCGTCTTAACCTATTATCTCGTCATCAGAGCGGTACTCCGCTCTGATACCACTTTGTAACACCCCTCTCCATAAACACGATATAATCCCTCACGTAGCAATAATTAAAACGTCTCACAGCGGAAAAATAAATAACAATTACACTCGCTCGGGTGTCACCGGCCATTACTCGCCCATGCGAGCAACGTAGCCAAACTACATCCAACTTCCAAAATAAACAAGCTGCTAACCGCAGTGATAACGAGAAACTCCTATACATCATACTAAATCCATAAATCATAAACATCAATAAGTGAGCATCTACCCAATCCTGAAAAATACATAACCTTACCATACGACCATACCCATCCTCATTGCTAAACCCAATAAACTCCATGTGTGGTAACAAAAGCAAAACTCCAATTACCCTGTTCCTGCTCTTCAGCTTCACAATGATCAACAACCTGAAATGGTGTAGTATCAGCGATAGACGCTGCGTATGCCGGCCTGGACCCTAATGGTCACTTGTCATTTTAACCATCTTATTACTAGGTCGGTTTCATGCTTTACCATTTTACAGTTATTACAATACTGTAATAAACATGTATAATACACATATTCATCCATCCAAATATTCATAGATATTAAACCATCCATCCAATCCACAATCATTTAATAACACAGTCCACAATTATATATCGAACGTATCGAACAATAACAATATAATGTACAATGTACATTCGCTGTAGCGTACAGTGCTCATATTTATTTACCTTAGCCTCGTAGGCTCCATCCAACCATCAACACACAATAAAATAACCACAAGTATAACCAATGAACAACAAAGCGAAACAACGAGAATAATAAACAAGTATTAAGTCTCGTCCATGGTATTGTTCGCCACTGTATAAGTCTCAATTGTTTTAGTTGTTCAGTTATACCTAGTGACAATGTCTCGTTAAAACGACATGTCTCTAGTTACCCATATATTATGGCAGGTCACCCACGGCAGTAGCCACTCCAATGGTAGAGTCTCCGACCAACGAGCCATTCTAGCTCACGGAAATTTTCTTGATACTTACGGATCCGTACGCGGACATCCTGGTATCGTTTTTGTGATCACAGCGCGCACCAAGAGCCACATCCTCTTGGCTTTACTTCCATTCCATTAATTAATTATACCATCGCATCGCATTACCATTTTTTCCCCTAACACAGCAGACTAAGGTCATTAGTCCAATCTGGAGTCTGTAAACTCGGGATCCAGTGTTAGATACGAGAGCGGCGTATAGAAAGGCCAATTCTCCGTATAAAAGTCTTGGATAATATGTATAAGTTATTATCCTAGTGCTACAACGTTTTACTGACGTTCCTTATATTTCATATAAGATAGCACCATAGCCGCTAGTTCGTTTTATATATATAGGTTCATATATACGAACCAATACTATTAACTCAACAACAGTAAATAATAAGCAGCTATAAATATACAATTCATGCATATTAATTAACACATTCAGACAAACAATCTTATCACAGATCACACAGAAGTCTGAACTGAGGAAGCCCTCAGAGACAATCAGAGACTCATAACAACATACAAGTTATATCAACCAAATCCGAGCCCAAGGAGCACCTTAGGACAACTCGGATCAAACCCCTTTACATACCGTTCACCCTGATTGTATTACGGTGGAGTATGAATCAGCAAGATCCTATGCTCCGTGTAGTCCGCTAGCTCGTCGAGCGTCTTGTCAGAAGTACAATCTAAACGGTAATAAACTATAAGTCAGTCTCCATGAAATACCCCGTAATTAAAAACAGTGATTAATTAGGCTGATTATATTTTTAAAGGCTTAATTACACTTAAATAAATACGAGGGAACAAATCCCGAAGAAAACGGACCTTTAAAATGGGTTAAAAGCATAAACGAAACTTAAAGCGCGTTTTCGGGGAACCGGGAAAACGTGACTTTAAGCGGGTCAAATAGACTCGTAGTAATTTTGGCCAACTAAATAATCACTAATACATATTAGTGAAGCTTTAGAACCAATAAAATTCATTAAACGAGGAAATTCCGGAAAACGGGTACCGGTTAGTGAAAACTGTAACAACCGGTAGGTTGTGGGGTGAGAACGCAAATAAAGAAACTTAGTGTGTCCACTTTTGTAAATAAAAGTTAAAAATCTGTAGGATGGGTTGTGTGGGGCGATTTTATTAGCCTCTCTCCCTCTCTTTATTGTTCCTATTTCACTAGAGGACAAAAGAAACAAACAAAAAGCAAATAAAACTCTCTCTCTCCTCACTTCCCTCACCCTCACGCACGATTCCTTTCCCCCCCTTCTCTATTTTCTCCTCTTCTTCTTCCTGGACGTTGGCAATGGCGATTTGGACAACCCAAACCAGCCTCTCCTTCTCTCTCATTTTGAAGGCTCAAACCTTGTCCAAAAATCATAAAAACCATACCACTAGAATCCCCTTGTAAAGGAGAACATCTTCATCCTTTCAAAAAGCGAAAACGACCATTTTCATTTCGGTGGGTATTCTCCATTTGAAGATTCAAGTCCACCATTAGAAGCACCTTCACCTCCCTGTCACTTTGAGGTAAAAACATTTCTGAAAACCCATCTTTTTCTAGCCCTCATTTGCAAAACGAAAATTCAAAGTAAGCCTTGCTTTGCTCTTTGGATTCCAGCCGATTTTGGCTTCTCTTAAGGGCTAGGAATCTTGCTCTCTTGCTGGACAAGAACTCCATTCATCCATTGGAAGGTAATACTCTTTCCTAAACCCTAAAACATTAAATTCTAGGGTTAGTACGAAATGTATACTAAGTAGTTGTGTGTATTGGCATGAGGTGCTGTAGCATTGCCCATCCTTGAGATAAACCGAGAAAGAACAAAGGAGAAAGAAGGAAAGAAAAGAAGAAAGAAAACTAGAAAGAACAAGGTAAAGTTTCTCACCTTGAGCTAGTTTGTATTGTGTATTGTAACAGTTTTTAAGTAAGAAAAATGGTTAATGAATTGAGTAACGAGTAGTAGTAATGTAGTAGAGTATTAGAGAAGAATGTAACAGTTTTTGAAGTTTTAAATGATGTTTAAAACTTGGGAAAACATTGGGTATTGATGGAGTATGTGCAGGAATTTATGTTGTTGAAGTAGTGTGAATTGTGTGTATGGTGTATTGAATAAACAGGTTGTGAATGAGAAATTTGGGAACTGAAATAGTGTGTGAGCAAAGTAAGAAATATAGGGGAGACTATGTCAAATTTGTGTAGAAATGAGAGGACTTAAGTTGTTTAAGAAGAGGAAGTATTTGGAGAAGTTTAAAAGGGATGTCATTAGCTTGTAACAGAATTGGAGAATGAATATGTTAAGGGGATGTAACTAGAAGTGGACTAGTGTATTTAAGATGCCAAGAGTGACATTAGTTGAGGAAGTAATGGAGGATAGAAGTTTGAGTAAAAATCTGTAGCATTTGAGGAAAGAGCAAAATCTGTAGCATTAGTGAAATACAACTAGTATAAGTGTTGGATTGAAATGAGGAAGAAGGTGTAAGTGAATGTAGGGATTGAGTAGTAAGTTTGGAGGATGAACCAAGGTGATTTAGAGGGCTTAATTAGTGCCAAATCATGTGGGAGAGTATTGGTAAAGATTGGGGAAACAATGGGTAAAGAAAACACCCAAAAACAGATTTTAAAACTGAAGTACTGGGCCGGACCGGACTTGCGACCGGACTTGCAAGTTCGGTCGAGCCCAGATTTACAAAGACGGGAAAGCTTCTGGAATCGACCGGACTTGCGACCGGACTTGCAAGTTCGGTCGGACCAGAAAATTCTCCCGTCAGAAACCTTCTGGAATGGACCGAACTTGCGACCGGACTTGCAAGTTCGGTCGGCCAGAAAATTCTCCGTCAAACCTTCTGAATGGACCGAACTTGCGACCGGACTTGCAAGTTCGGTCGGCCAGAAAAATTTCCGTAATGCGAGCTACTGACGGACCGAACTTGCGACCGGACTTGCAATTCGGTCGGACAGAATTTTCCGTACTGATAGCTACTGGAATGGACCGGACTTGCAAGGTCGGTCGCAAGTCCGGTCGGGCCTTAAAAAAAAAAAAAAAAAAAAAAAAAAAAAAAAAAAGAGTATTTTTACCATATGATTATAACAATCAAATGTATATGTATATATACATATATATGCCTATATACCTATATGCATATATATGTGGTAGTAAATTATAAATGAAGTAGTAAAGGTAAGGAAGCAAGAATAAGAGGTAATGAGAAAAGAAGGGTATAATAATCAAGTATGAATGTAAAGGAGTAGTAGGTATATATTAGGAGTGTTAATGAAGGAATAAGTTGGATCAATAATAGACCATTGATCATACAACTTCATGTATGTATAGGAATCAAATAGTTGAGCTCCAAAGGAACCGGTAGTACGAATACGACGGTGAACGGTATGATTTCTTCATGCCCTGTATCCTAACTTGGTTACCCCGATTTGTGTGCTTATGTGATCACCAACAAGATAAATGCATGAATCGGATTTATATTGCACATAATTGTGTTTGAACTATATTGTTCTTGTTTATTGCTCTTGAACATTTAGTTTGTATAATTCATGAAATGAATGAATGGAAAAGAAGTGTATGTGTAAGTATGAGTATTTGTGTATTGTATGTATGTATGGAAGTAAGAATGGACTTCTACTAATTCCTAACAACCTAACTCCTAACATGAGTAATGAGTAAAATGGAATGAGTAGAAGCCCGATATAGTTTCGGCCACGCGTGAGGATAAGGAACCACAAGAGGTTGAACCGAATCCTGGCTATAATCTTCTCCTTGGACCAATTCCCTTTGTATGGGTAGCATCCTGGATTAGTGGGCCACCCTAAAGCCCGGTGGTGGGATGTAGTAATCCCTGCCCGGAGGTCATACCGACTTAACTGGAAGTAAAGTATGTAAGGAGTAAGTATTGTATGTGTATCGGTCTTGACTATTGTAAGTCATTGACCGGAAGTAAAAGAGTATTGAACACCCGACTAACCCGGGTGTGTAAAGAAGCTAACAACCTTCTGTGTGAATTGGAGAAGTGTATCTCCGTATTGCGTATTGAGTATGTAATGAGTACGTATTGTGTATGTGTAATCTGGAGGATGGTAAGTAAGTATTGGATGACTCGTATGGTCTTCCAAGTATGTATTGTACTATGCGTATGTATGTATACCTTGTGTAGTATTGTAGTATCGTGAATGAAAGTATGTATGTATGTAAGTATGTATGTAAGTATGAATGCATGTATGTATTGCAAAATGAATTGCATGTATTCGACCAAATGGTCGGCGTACCCTCGCTAGTACGCGGGGTATGCGGTTATCATATTCAGCGAAAGCTGACCCCCTCGGGGGAACATTTTTAGTGCGCAGGTACCGAAGCGGACGTGGTCAAGGTGAGAGACCGGCGACTACACTTCGATAGGTAGAAGTGGAACGTAAAGGTGTACTAAATGGCACACCCTTGTACTTAGCAAGTATGTAGTTGTGAGGAATGGGTAGCGGTTAGACCTTTAAGGATATGTATGAATTTGGAAGAAGCATCGTGCTTGTATCGGGAACCTAGTAAACTCGGTATGTGTAGTGTATTATCTTGTATTGAATTATGGAGTATAGTATTGGATGGAGTATTGTATCGAATGGAGTATTGTAGTACTCAGCAAGTAATGAGAGTATGTATTGTATTTGTGTAGTACTCGGATATTCCGGTCCATCAGACCGATGCTGTATGTAGTAGTAGCCTTGTTGGTCACGTGAGTGACTAACGGCAGTGTATCACCCACCGTTAAGTATGTAAGTATCCGCTGCGTGAATCTGTATTGTATAAGGAGATTGGACGGTAATGACGGTATTAGCGGTTGGGGTGTTACAAAAAGTGGTATCAGAGCGAAGTATCGCTCTGATGACTGGAAATACCGAGTCTAGGAATACCGAGTTAGGAATTAGAAGCTTAGGGCTAAGGGCTGAGTGTTAGCATCAGAGATATGCTAGTTAGGAACTCCCGGTGAGTACCGGATACCTACAACACCAGTCCCGCCCACCGCAATCCCCATTGTATAACTTGTGAAAGGACGCCAGAGAGAAGAAAAGCTTTCTCATACTCGGGGAAAACCCGATCTGGCAGTTGTGAGGTCATCACACAGTAAACAAGAACTGACATGTAGTAGATTCCAAGAACTGGGAGTCCCGGAGATGGATCCCGGCTGAACCACAACACCCGCACTTAATAGCGGTAGGATGAGCACTCCAACCACGAGGAGGCAGCAGCTTACAACAGCATGGGGCGACGTGCTTAGCAGTCGCGAAACCTAGCTAGTCAACCAACAACAGGAAAGAAGCACTAACCGTGCAACGAAATGGAAACGGGAGCAGTAATGAAACCCGAGACACAAGTCTGCGGGACAACAGCAATAGCCAAGCAACACCACCAACGGTGAGCTAGCTGGCTAAGGACATAGTCGGGAGTGACTGACTCCAAAACCACGACGCCATTAAGGTTGCAATACCTGGCCAATATAGCTCAGACAAATGCAAGAACAACCATGAGATACAATCTAATAGGACTACAAGCGTAGTACCTAAACAAGGAAGGCTCAGTAACCACCCCAAGGGTGTGGGAGCGAGCCAAGGAACGACACTAGACCAAATAGAACGGGAACCTCCAAGGAGTGGAGAAGTACCGAGATCTACGACAGCCATGTCTAGACCACCGAGAAGCTACCTAAAGGATCGAGTATACCAATTGTAGATCAATAAGATCAAGGGAAGAGTCAACAAGACTACCAAATGCGAGTGGAAACCATACCGTGATCGGTGTAGGATTACTCAAAAACCACCAGTACCACGCACTTGCCACGGCAAGTGCAGTAAGGACAGAGACATGTAGAGGAACCCTAACACACCACAAGTACATAGTAATGTACTGTGGCCGTAACAGAACAACTACAGGATCACACATCCAAACGACTAGGAGTATGGAACCTTGGAAAGGCCTAACGGCCCGACCACCGTATCTAGAATATACCGGTCAGCGAGAAGCTAGACTTGGTCAAGACCTCAAACATGGCTATGCCATGAGAGACTTCTTTAACACCGAACCATATTTTAAAACCCAAAAATTTTCCTTTCAAACCACAACCTTTCTTTAAACCTTGGATTTTAAAACCAAACCAACAGAATTACGGTGAGTATCATAGAATGATACAAGAGGAGTTGGCAACAGAATACTTCACCTAGGCGTGTGACGAACACTACGAGTGTACCCATTACGGGATGTGGGACAACCGCACTCCGAAGGAGCTTGCGGGCCTGACATATAGTTGGGTAAGTGGTAACGTATCAACATGGTACCCCACGTATGTATACATGTAGTGTACGACACACGGGAAGTAGTCAACTCCGTTCTACGGACCATCAGGAAGTTCAGATCAGAACAGCTGGACACCTCAGACAATCAAGTATAAAGGAATTCAGAGAACTCATCTGAAAGTAAGAATAAGAATTAGAAAGTGCAAGAGCACAGACTAGTAGGTACAGACATTGGATATGTCCGAAGGACACCAAAGAAATACATGATAGCTGGAAAGTATACCCAGCCCACACATAAGCCAATCGCCTAACGTGAACACCACAATGCTCAACAAACGGGACAGAACTCCCAATAGCAACCCCAAGACTACCGCAAGGTATAATCCACCCTCAAAGAGAATATTAAACCTAGTCTTAAGCACTAGGAGCAAGTATAAACAACCTACCAAAGAACGGGAGACGCTATAACCCTAAAGGGAATAGCTCAAACACAATACCACAAGGCGGTATAGTAGACACAACATATCATAAACATCAGCCGGATGTAACGGCGTGATCTAACGGCACCCAGGAGCAATCCTTGAAGGGTGTCTGAGATAACAACAGCTGAACAAGTGTCGTGATAAGAGCACGGAAGCTAGAACAAACATCCGGGTAAGGCACCGAAGGGATTTCGCATGGCGGAAAATACCCTGAAATACACAAAGGCACTGATTAGTACCAGATTGCTAAAAGGGTCTCCTATGAACGGAAGTGTGATGTCACGACTTGCCATGGAGCCCAGTAATACCTCCAACCCTACGATGGTATACTAAGAGTGGGAACGTGTATAAGCAGCTTGCAAAGGGCATAGCTTGCAGCAATAAGGCTTAATGGCCACAAACCAAATACGTTGTGTAAACTAAAATGGTTGCAAAACCACACCATTTGATAATAGGAATTGTAAGAGATATGTCTTATATGACAAGAAATCAACAACTGGACCATCAATTCAAACCCAACACCCTGAGTGTCTTGGAGTAATGGTCAACTCAGGGTCACTGTCGCTAGAACATCAGTCTAGTATACAATTGACGAGCTCTTAATTACCCTTCATGCCTTCTATAAGCACAGAGGCATAGGAATCGTATTAGTGCCAACATTGCTCTAGTCCACACATAGACACTATGAGAACTCGAGGAGGTATCTCTCGTTAACCAAAGACCACCAATGCGGTGATGATGTGAACCCTTAGAAAGAGGCTTCCGTCTACCATAACAACAAAACTTGTGCATACAGATATTGCCAAGAGAGACAACGAATAAGGAAATGAGATTTCCAAACCACTACGCCTACAAGAGGCTGTGAACTGTAGAAGCACATCGCTTAAGAGAATCGAAACTCGAAGGAGTAAGTATACTCCTTATGCACCCAATCATGTGGTGAACCATGGTATAAATACTTACATGATAAACCTTATCATGAGACCTATGAGTGGAAACACACCCCTCAACAAGAACCTTCACTTGTTAGTGATAGAATGCCCTCCAATTGGAGAACGGGACCAGAAAACCCTTGAAGTTTTGGGGATGTCCCGGTAATGTACATGCAAAGGTAAAACCGCATAGCTAGAGCCTATGATCAATACTCAGCACAATGAGACAGTAATTGTCAAAACAATCGATGAGTGTGCACATTACACACCATGAATGACCAACGCTCAAGAGAGCTTGCAACACGATAAACCACTTCATCCTTGGTCAACTAGGATATTTGACAAACTATATCATGAATGAGGAAGTAATGTGAGGTAAGCTAACCTACACATGAAACCTAAATTGAAATAAAACATCCCCACAATGGGAAGATAATAGTATTGCGGTATGCTACGACAACCGTCATACATATGACTAGGAACCTCCTAGTGTTTGTACACCATAAGGAAATGGTGCCAACGATAATGGCAAGGAATAAAGGTAAGCTACCACAGTAACGGAGACCGTAAAAACGATGTTGTATAGTGAGTAAGAATACAGTGCGCAACAAGCGACCGGAATGAGGAAGTAGTTGGACAATGACACGAAGTATAAGTATGAGATAACAAGCAGAAATATTCATCCCTATCACATAAGTGATTTACTGCCAAGCGTTTACGCCTCTGCACTCTGTATGACTGAGTGTTTTGGTATTGCACTCGCGCAGTAATGATCTAATGCGATAGCTAGGAATATGGGAAATGTAAACCGCAGTAAACCCTTCTTTCACCAACAACATGGCATAGGCCAGTCAAGCAAGCTTAGCAACAAACCGTGCGGCCTAAGGCCAAAGAAGCACGGAGAGTGTAAGCACACTAACAATCACAAGATGTGAATTCCATTGGAATAAAAGGTGAAAGATGACCGAAGAAAGTCACTTGGACCGACGCGTTGAGAATGCAAGGTCATACAAGCAAAGAACACTTGTACTGAACCAGAAGAACTGGTATTATTCAGAAGCTAGTGACAACAGAGGAAGCACTGCAACTAGGTAGTGACTTAACCTCGCCCGACAACAAGTCGGAGGAACGTAGGGAATAATCGTGGGAGTACGAATAGTACGTGTAATAGATTACCAGAGAGCTGGTTACAATCTAAAAACTCATTGAGTTCAAACAGCGGTAAAAGAATACCACACTGTTGGTAAACCTTATTTCCACAATAGAGGGATAAAAAGGTGATGTATAGCACATTAAGGATAACATGAAGGGTGAGTAACCCAAGTTATCGGGGTCGCACAGCAGAAGCTAGTGGGCCCTAGCTAGACACCTAGTAAGTATGAAAGAATGGCTATTAATGCCTTGAAGCCTAATAGGCTAGAACTGAATTAATTATGAGTTAAATAAACTCATATAGGAATCCTCGGTGCAAAGACTAAACCATTGGTATGGTTAAGACCCTTTGACCAGAGCATATTGTATAGTATATGTAGTGAAGCTAAACGCTTCAGATTGCCCCATCGAGTAACCAATGTTTAATAGTAACATATGGTAGATTACGTGGGCGTAATCCCTTTTAAGGGGGGGTAGAGCGAAAACCGCACCGCTTAACGAAAGTTTCATGAATAAAACACAGAAACTATAATGTGCATAGCACAAATGAGAATCGAGTTGATGATTAGTACTTATGTCAGATAAACATAAGTATTCATTCATATTGTAATTGCGGTAATTAGGCACAAGAGGTGCGAATACCATTGGATGAATATAACCATCTTGTAACCCTAGTGTAAAAGTATTAGTAAAGAGGAGTATACTAACTCTTGGGGGAAACGATAATCCCGGTAGTGTGTGCCTATCTGAAGTTAGACATGGCATTACGATGCTTGAGTCGGTATAAAACCAATGTATAACCTAGAGGAAATCGAGTTCCCTAGGTGATTGTCTTGAGACAATTGAGAATGAGTAGTGGACGGAGCTCCACAAGTATTGTATTCTTAAAGAAGTAGTACGGGTTAACTATGAGTAGTAGAGGAATGTAACCCACGAGTGGTGTATTCGTAAGTATGTTATTGGAAGTAAATTGAGGACAGCGGAATTTCATAAGTAATGTATTCCCTAGTCAGAATAGTAGAGATAATAGAGGTAATGGAAGGAAGTAGAGAAGATTGATGAAATGAGCATTTAGGCATCGAATTCTGAGGAAAGTATTTGGGAAGTAGATTGAGAATGATTGATGGACTGAATTCCATCCTTTGGAGTTGTGTGAAATTGTAATTATGACCAGGAAGAGTAAAAAGATAGAAAATGAAAATGATTGAATTATCTGTTGTTTGAAACGGATGTGGGAAGTCGAACTTGATCCTGATCAGATCAAGGGAAGCCGAACACAAAATGGGGTGGAAAGATAGTTCACACTGGTGCTGATCACATCAGGGTCGGACGATTCTTGAAGCTCCCCTCAAGTGGTCACAAGAATCACGCATATGGTAGAAGCAATAAACACAAACTGGAATTGGGAGTTGTATGCTTTGGAGAATTTCTAAGTAGTAGTTGGGAAAGAATTTTTCTTAGCCGAAGATAAAGGATTTGCTAGAAGCGTATGCCTGAGAAGGTAGTAGAGTATCGTATGGTATTATTCCAAGGGCAGCGGGACAGAGAAGAGTCCTGTGTCTAGATGACCTGAGTGCCTGCGGGATTGTAATGTGTACTGCATTGCTTCGGGTTAGCATTGCGTAGTATGTATGTATTGTAATTACATTTTGGTTGGCACAAGTAGTGCTAATTGTATTTATTGGCACAATGTAGTGCTTGTAGTATTCAGTATGTAGCACAACGAGTACAGTATGTATGTGTGTAATGAGTAATGCATTGTGTTGTATGGTATATGACACAAATGACATTATGAAGTGTATTGTGAATGTATTGTGGAATGTACGAACTGAATGAAGTATTATGTATGGATTGAGTATTGCGTATAGTATTTGAATTAAGTATGGTGCATAGTATCTGGATTGTGTATGCTGGTAGTGTAAGAATTGTGAACACCTTGTAAGGTGATAGTAGTATGTATGGTGGCAATCGATTGCCAAGTGAGTAGAGAGTAAACCGTAACCTTGAGCAACTTTGAGGACAAAGTTTCTTAAGGGGGGTAGATTGAAATACCCCGTAATTAAAAACAGTGATTAATTAGGCTATTATATTTTTAAAGGCTTAATTACACTTAAATAAATACGAGGGAACAAATCCCGAAGAAAACGGACCTTTAAAATGGGTTAAAAGCATAAACGAACTTAAAGCGCGTTTTTCGGGAAACCGGGAAAACGTGACTTTAAGCGGGTCAAATAGACTCGTAGTAATTTTGGCCAACTAAATAATCACTAATACATATTAGTGAAGCTTTAGAACCAATAAAATTCATTAAACGAGGAAATTCCGGAAAACGGGTACCGGTTAGTGAAAACTGTAACAACCGGTAGTTGTGGGGTGAGAACGCAAATAAAGAAACTTAGTGTGTCCACTTTTGTAAATAAAAGTTAAAAATCTGTAGGATGGGTTGTGTGGGGCGATTTTATTAGCCTCTCTCCCTCTCTTTATTGTTCCTATTTCACTAGAGGACAAAAGAAACAAACAAAAAGCAAATAAAACTCTCTCTCTCCTCACTTCCCTCACCCTCACTCACGATTCCTTTCCCCCTCCTTCTCTATTTTCTCCTCTTCTTCTTCCTTGGACGTTGGCAATGGCGATTTGGACAACCCAAACCAGCCCTCCTTCTCTCTCATTTTGAAGGCTCAAACCTTGTCCAAAATCATAAAAACCATACCACTAGAATCCCCTTGTAAAGGAGAACATCTTCATCCTTTCAAAAAGCGAAAACGACCATTTTCATTTCGGTGGGTATTCTCCATTTGAAGATTCAAGTCCACCATTAGAAGCACCTTCACCTCCCTGTCACTTTGAGGTAAAAACATTTCTGAAAACCCATCTTTTTAGCCCTCATTTGCAAAACGAAAATTCAAAGTAAGCCTTGCTTTGCTCTTTGGATTCCAGCCGATTTTGGCTTCTCTTAAGGGCTAGGAATCTTGCTCTCTTGCTGGACAAGAACTCCATTCATCCATTGGAAGGTAATACTCTTTCCTAAACCCTAAAACATTAAATTCTAGGGTTAGTACGAAATGTATACTAAGTAGTTGTGTGTATTGGCATGAGGTGCTGTAGCATTGCCCATCCTTGAGATAAAACCGAGAAAGAACAAAGGAGAAAGAAGGAAAGAAAAGAAGAAAGAAAACTAGAAAGAACAAGGTAAAGTTTCTCACCTTGAGCTAGTTTGTATTGTGTATTGTAACAGTTTTTAAGTAAGAAAAATGGTTAATGAATTGAGTAACGAGTAGTAGTAATGTAGTAGAGTATTAGAGAAAAGAATGTAACAGTTTTTGAAGTTTTAAATGATGTTTAAAACTTGGGAAAACATTGGGTATTGATGGAGTATGTGCAGGAATTTTATGTTGTTGAAGTAGTGTGAATTGTGTGTATGGTGTATTGAATAAACAGGTTGTGAATGAGAAATTTGGGAACTGAAATAGTGTGTGAGCAAAGTAAGAAATATAGGGGAGACTATGTCAAATTTTGTGTAGAAATGAGAGGACTTAAGTTGTTTAAGAAGAGGAAGTATTTGGAGAAGTTTAAAAGGGATGTCATTAGCTTGTAACAGAATTGGAGAATGAATATGTTAAGGGGATGTAACTAGAAGTGGACTAGTGTATTTAAGATGCCAAGAGTGACATTAGTTGAGGAAGTAATGGAGGATAGAAGTTTGAGTAAAAATCTGTAGCATTTGAGGAAAGAGCAAAATCTGTAGCATTAGTGAAATACAACTAGTATAAGTGTTGGATTGAAATGAGGAAGAAGGTGTAAGTGAATGTAGGGATTGAGTAGTAAGTTTGGAGGATGAACCAAGGTGATTTAGAGGGCTTAATTAGTGCCAAATCATGTGGGAGAGTATTGGTAAAGATTGGGGAAACAATGGGTAAAGAAACACCCAAAACAGATTTTAAAAACTGAAGTACTGGCCGGACCGGACTTGCGACCGGACTTGCAAGTTCGGTCGAGCCCAGATTTACAAAGACGGGAAAGCTTCTGGAATCGACCGGACTTGCGACCGGCTTGCAAGTTCGGTCGGACCAGAAAATTCTCCCGTCAGAAACCTTCTGGAATGGACCGAACTTGCGACCGGACTTGCAAGTTCGGTCGGCCAGAAAAATTTCCGTAATGCGAGCTACTGGAACGGACCGAACTTGCGACCGGACTTGCAAGTTCGGTCGGGACAGAATTTTCCCGTACTGATAGCTACTGGAATGGACCGGACTTGCAAGGTCGGTCGCAAGTCCGGTCGGGCCTAAAAAAAAAAAAAAAAAAAAAGAGTATTTTTACCATATGATTATAACATCAATGTATATGTATATATACATATATTGCCTATATACCTATATGCATATATATGTGGTAGTAAATTATAAATGAAGTAGTAAAGGTAAGGAAGCAAGAATAAGAGGTAATGAGAAAAGAAGGGTATAATAATCAAGTATGAATGTAAAGGAGTAGTAGGTATATATTAGGAGTGTTAATGAAGGAATAAGTTGGATCAATAATAGACCATTGATCATACAACTTCATGTATGTATAGGAATCAAATAGTTGAGCTCCAAAGGAACCGGTAGTACGAATACGACGGTGAACGGTATGATTTCTTCATGCCCTGTATCCTAACTTGGTTACCCCGATTTGTGTGCTTATGTGATCACCAACAAGATAAATGCATGAATCGGATTTATATTGCACATAATTGTGTTTGAACTATATTGTTCTTGTTTATTGCTCTTGAACATTTAGTTTGTATAATTCATGAAATGAATGAATGGAAAAGAAGTGTATGTGTAAGTATGAGTATTTGTGTATTGTATGTATGTATGGAAGTAAGAATGGACTTCTACTAATTCCTAACAACCTAACTCCTAACATGAGTAATGAGTAAAATGGAATGAGTAGAAGCCCGATATAGTTTCGGCCACGCGTGAGGATAAGGAACCACAAGAGGTTGGAACCGAATCCTGGCTATAATCTTCTCCTTGGACCAATTCCCTTTGTATGGGTAGCATCCTGGATTAGTGGGCCACCCTAAAGCCCGGTGGTGGGATGTAGTAATCCCTGCCCGGAGGTCATACCGACTTAACTGGAAGTAAAGTATGTAAGGAGTAAGTATTGTATGTGTATCGGTCTTGACTATTGTAAGTCATTGACCGGAAGTAAAAGAGTATTGAACACCCGACTAACCCGGGTGTGTAAAGAAGCTAACAACCTTCTGTGTGAATTGGAGAAGTGTATCTCCGTATTGCGTATTGAGTATGTAATGAGTACGTATTGTGTATGTGTAATCTGGAGGATGGTAAGTAAGTATTGGATGACTCGTATGGTCTTCCAAGTATGTATTGTACTATGCGTATGTATGTATACCTTGTGTAGTATTGTAGTATCGTGAATGAAAGTATGTATGTATGTAAGTATGTATGTAAGTATGAATGCATGTATGTATTGCAAAATGAATTGCATGTATTCGACCAAATGGTCGGCGTACCCTCGCTAGTACGCGGGGTATGCGGTTATCATATTCAGCGAAAGCTGACCCCCTCGGGGGAACATTTTTAGTGCGCAGGTACCGAAGCGGACGTGGTCAAGGTGAGAGACCGGCGACTACACTTCGATAGGTAGAAGTGGAATGTAAAGGTGTACTAAATGGCACACCCTTGTACTTAGCAAGTATGTAGTTGTGAGGAATGGGTAGCGGTTAGACCTTTAAGGATATGTATGAATTTGGAAGAAGCATCGTGCTTGTATCGGGAACTTAGTAAACTCGGTATGTGTAGTGTATTATCTTGTATTGAATTATGGAGTATAGTATTGGATGGAGTATTGTATCGAATGGAGTATTGTAGTACTCAGCAAGTAATGAGAGTATGTATTGTATTTGTGTAGTACTCGGATATTCCGGTCCATCAGACCGATGCTGTATGTAGTAGTAGCCTTGTTGGTCACGGTGAGTGACTAACGGCAGTGTATCACCCACCGTTAAGTATGTAAGTATCCGCTGCGTGAATCTGTATTGTATAAGGAGATTGGACGGTAATGACGGTATTAGCGGTTGGGGTGTTACACTCCATGACTAACTACATCCGGTATTTCCGAATAATAAGTAACCCCGACAGTTCACCCCTGTTTTCTACAGTTGTTCGTTACGGGTTTCTCTAAAACAGTCGGTTTTTTACTTAAACGCGTACGTCATAACATTTCAACTGTTAAGTTTAATTCGTTGTATTTCTTTTAAATCTTGTCCACCATCTAGCTTAGGTACATATCCTATAGTTGCATGTATTAATGCATGATTGTAGTACATTATTATTTTTTTTGTATTGTATCCAAAAATCATAACTTATAGTTCATAACTATACATTTTTTTTATAACCACCACCATTAAATCATATGGTTTCCAACCAATATATATCCACCTTATATACATTATCCTTGTGTATGTATATATCTACCACGTAGGTAATTCCCATGAGTTTAATAAACTCTTATATCATATGTTACATTTTATCATCTTATGTTAGATGATTATTCCCATTATGGTATTGTATTGTACAACTTATATTAAGATTGTTATCCTAATATTATGTAACATTTTATGTTGTACATTTACAACTCCTAAGGTTTATTTCATAAATACCTTAGTTTATAAATCCCATTCATTTATAGTTGTCACATTATTTATGCGAGTACCCTTTCCTTATATTAATTCCATCTAAACCATATAATTGTTATAACATTTAACATTATAGACCTTAGTCTAAAATTCATTTTCCAACTCTTATTAACCGGTATAGCCCTTAACTTTATTTAAATTCCGTTTGACCACATAACATTATGTAATGTTATACCATATTCTAATATCATTTGTTATGATATTTTTACTTCCCTTAACTTATAACCTATAGTTTTTTATACAAAACTATTTATTATTGCCCCTTAGGAACCATAAGAAAATCTTATTCTTTTCCATAAACCATAGTTTCCTTAATTTACAAAATCACCCCTTAAATCATACCATGTAATATATTCCATTTAATATAACATTTCTGACTTATAAAAGAGCATAACCTATGGTTATTTTTTGTAAATTCCGAACAGCCCTTGTGCTATTTTATAATTGCCATTTGGCCCTATTTATAACATATAGTTTTATAATATCATTAAACCATATATTATACGCATATCTTATAAATACTCTTAACAATTCTAAAAGTCTCCAAATTCCACCAAAGGGTTATAAATATCCTTATTAACCCATATACTTTCAATATTTACCATTCCACCATCTATTTTTCTCCAAAGTGTCATAATGACATAATAATATATATTTTACATATATAGTTTATTTTAATTCCAAAATCCACCAAATAAATTCCTAAAATTCCTAATAGCCCATGGGTGTTTAAAATACCATTGTACACCCTTAATTTTCGGTAATAACATATTTACCACATAGTTATGAAAATATTACCTTAAGATACTTACCTTATTATAAAACCTTAAATAAGTTATTTAACTTATCTAATTGGTCAAAACCTAGCATATGGTCAAGGTTGACCACCTTAATATTTCCTTGACCACCAATTCCTTATAATTACGGTTTCAACCCTAAGTTTCCAAAATTCACCATTTAACCCCAAAACTTTATAAAATCTTATAAACTTTATTTTAACTCCTTTTTAACTCTAATTTTCGGCCTTATTATTCTAAAGCCCCCAAATTTAATTTAATTACTTCTAAGCCCCACTTCTTTTCGGTAATAATTGAATATCACCTAAACTTAAAAAAAGCTTGTAAATGCATAAATAAAATGGCCTAAAGTACATGGCCTTATTACAACATTTGGCTTACAAAATAAATTACACATAAATGTCCAAAAAACACTAATATTCTTGGCCTCACCATATAACTTTCATTTATTTACCAAATTTCCACATAATGTCTTAAATTTGACATTTATGCTTGTTTATTAGTTATAAAATTTATTAAACCATTCCTTAATCATTTTAAGGTCAAACAAGACCTTATTTTAATCATTCACTCACGGCAATTAATATACACACACTTAAACTTGTGTTAATGTATCAAGTTAAGGTTTTAAGTGATTTATACCTTGATTTAGCTTAGGTAAAGCCTTGTTTGGGTTCGCCACCTTAAGGAGAAATTCTCCACAGCTTGTTTTACATGTTTTCAAACAGAACCAAGGCATAGTTAGTCTCCAAGCAAGATCAACCATAAGGAATAATTTATGTAAGATTTAAGGCAAAAATCACCTTAAAAATGCAAGGAGAGTTCAAGATGGGTTCGGCCTGTTTTAGACACACACAAGGTGTTAGACTCACCATATAGACATAGGAAATAGCTATATCACAACAAGCTCTCTTGTTATTAGGTTTTACCTTGGAAAAATGCCTTAAAAGAAGGTATTTCCTTTGGATCTCGGCCACCCTTGCTCCAAATGGCTAACAAACTGATTGAACATGTAAATATGAAGATTATGAGTGTATAAACTCACAAAAATCAGAGGAAGAAAATCGGATGAAGAGTAGAGAAGCTTAAGGTATGTTTTTACCTTAAAATGAGATTTTGAGCAACCTTGGTCTCTAAACTTGTTTCATTCGAATTTGATTGATGTTCTAACCTTAGAACACTGAGAATAAGCCATAGGAAGTGATTAGTCACGAGATCTAAGCATAGGTGGTGAAGAGATGAAGAAAAAGAGCCAAAATAAGCCTTAAGCCATTACCTTAGGAGCTTTGGAGTTAGATCTACCTTCCTAACTCAAGAACCACGGTTGGGAGAGTTTGGAAACTCAAGGAGCTCGGTTGGAATGAGCTGGAGTCGTTGGAATGGAGCTAGGAGGCAATGAATGATTGAAAATGAGCATTATTGAATGAAAAAGCACTTTTGGACTATTTATTGATTTGTAATGACTAATGAGTCATCAAAGGGATAATAATGGAGCTGGCATCGATAATTGGAGGGGAAGGCTGGCCTCACACGATTTTGTGGCTGGTGGAGTCAATAATGGAGCCTAAAGGAGTGTATAAACTAATAAAAGGCAAAAGTAAGCCCTTAATTTGTGGAGAAATGTTGGAGACTTGTTTATTGTGTACTGGTGGGGAATTGGAGCCTCATTTGCTTTTAAATTTCGAACTTATATGGTCTAAGGGGTCAACTTTGACCTCTTGACCAATCTTAGTCAATATTGACTCCTACGGGCCCCCTTTTAGGGTTTTATGAATATTTTAATATTAAATTTGTAAAAATTCGTAAATTTCTGGAAATAAATTCCTAATATCATATAATATGATATTTTATCATATTTAAAGGTAATCATAACCTTTTAGCTCATTTAAAACCATTTTAGAAGGTAATTACATAAAAATGTGCTTTAAGGAGTTTTAGTGCACATTTTGTGTCGCAAGGTGTTTCTGAGCTCTGTTTTCTTTGAAAACGGTTTTGTTGTGTTCCTTACATGATATTTGATCATGGTATCCAATTTTATATTATTTAGAGGTCATTAGACCTTTAAGGTTTCTTAGAGCACATTTTTGCCCTTTTGACCTTGAAGCATGAAAGTGCATGTTCTTTGTGTTGGAGTGTTGTCCAACGACTTTAATATGTTTAGTAATGTGTTAATAAGCTTAGGACAAATTTTTAGGCCCTAAGTAGTTCATTTGGGTATTTATTTACCCTTAACAGTCAAAGGGTGCAACTTCTTGATTTGTGTTGACCACTGTTGTTCTCAGTTGACTTTTAAGGCATGTTTAGGCCTTGGTTAATGTGATTAAATATTTAATCCATTTTTATTAATTTGGGTATTTCATTCCTAGTCATTTTCCTTGACGTTTGACAACATTCTCCCTCACCTTTCTCTTCCATCACCTAAGTCCACTTATTACAATCTAAACCAAACCTCATTAGTCCTCTACTAACATCCTCACTACTTAGGCATGCTTCCCAAGACTTTCATTGATATATCCCCAAGTTCATACCTAAATCATCTTAAGCATCATACACCTTCTTCTTCAAATTCATGCACAAGTCTCATCATTCCTCTTACCATGATTTTGGTGTGCTCAATATACCCATCTGAACTCTAATTCCTCATAAACCATCCTAGGTCATTCTAATCCTCAAAAACTCCTTAATTAACTCATTTCCACCCAATTTTCTTTTCATGCTCCCTAGTAAACCCTAGGGCATATTAACTCACCACTACCACTTAAACACTTTGTTTTCTACTCAAATTTTGCCATAGCTTCTCTAGCATCTTATCATGCCCAAATGCATTGTTTTCCTCATTCACCCATCTCACACACATCAAGTTCTTTCTCATCACATCTCACCACCAAACCAACTCATTCACAACAACTCATTATATTGCAGTAATCTTAAATTGCATAGCACCAAGGCTCTTAAATGACATGGCTCTTAGGCCCTTAAATGACTTAAACTTAAACACTGAATTTCCCACATATAAAAGCTTTCAACATGCAAATACACCCATCAATCTCATAGTGATTATAATGCTCTTAAAATCCACCTTAAACTTATGTTACTAACTCATTCCCATTGGCTCCTTAGTCACAAGTTCACAAGCTTATTTAAGTTCTTTTTCTCAGGTTATATAACCCAATACACAATGTAAGCTCTAAGCCACATTGGTACCCACATAAAATCATCCCTTAAAACTTAAACCACCATTAGGTAAGCATTTTACCTTGTTTCCTCAAGCTTATCTTAACTTCCTCCTTAGACCTTCTTCTTGCATGAATCTCGGCCACCACTTAAATTCCCCTTGCCAATGTTCTAATCAATATTCAATGACTCATATGAGTACTAAACAATACACTAACCTCAAGGAATGAAAACCTAGGTTAGAAATGTTCTAAGGCATAAAAGTGGATGATTACCTTTAAAGTCTCAAAGTAGACTTGGGCATTGAATGAAATAGGACCTCCACTAGTCCTTGGTGAATAAATCAAGCTAGAACAAGGCCTAAAAACAAGGCCCCATGAGTAGAAATTTTCGGCCATGTAGAAGAAATGATGGAAACATGGTTTTTCTTACATTTTCTTTACCTTAAGAGAATGGAGAAGCTAATGAGCTCTTCAAACTTGATTTTAATCCATCAATGGAGTTTTCTCATGGCACCAAACTTGAGCTTTGAAAGATTTGAAAAGATAGGAAAGATAGGTCTTGGCCTAACTAAGAGAAATCTATACTTAGTTTTTGATTTGGAGCAAAGATGAACTCTTGGTGAGCATTTGAAGGTGGACCACCCATGGATGAAGCTCTCTCGGTTTTGGAGCAAGAGAAGGGAAGAAGAAACCGTGGGAAGAAGGGAAATGAAGAGAGAGAAGAAGAAAAGTGGGCTAATATAAGATATTTGCTTTAATAAAGCAAATAGTACTCCTTTTACTTATCTCTTCTTTCTTCCTTATTTGACTACTTATGGTGACTCATACTCCCTTTGAAACCGGCCCCCTATCTTAAATAAGGCTAGTCATGGTCTTTGTTGACCAACTAATTAGCTTATATTGATTAAAACTTAAACTAGTCACTATTTGGCACTATTCACTAATTAGTGCACATATTTCTGAAATTTTTGATTTCCCATTGATTTAGGCTTCCTAATGTGATAATAATTAGTACACATGTTGATTAAAGAGTAATGATGGACATTTAGCCACTCAAAACTCAATTCTAAGACAATTTCTCAAAAATGTGCTTTAAGACTTCTTAAAGCACATTTTGTGTTTTAACTTGTTTTTGAGCTTGGTTTTCTTTGCTAATTGATTTAAAATGTCCATTAGCATATTACTAAAGTCTTATCATGATATTTGGGTACTCACCCAAGTCTCTCCAAGCTTAGAGCACATTTTTGCCCTAATTGCCCTTAAGGCACTTTTTGTGTTTTCCTTGGTTTAAATTGTCTGCCAATCTTTATAAGGCATATTCTAGCCTTACTACATCATAATTTGATGTTTACTTAGCATACTTAGGTTTGGGGTATTTCACTAGGAAACTTCTGACATCTTTCACAGAGGCTGGCGGTGGCAACTTCTCAATGACTTCAACTTTGGCTTTATCCACCTCAATACCCTTGCTCGATACCTTGTGACCCAACACAATGCCCTCTTGCACCATGAAGTGGCACTTCTCCCAGTTCAGCACTAGATGAGTTTCTCTGTACCTGGCTAGAATATGATCCAAATTGTCCAAACAAGAATCAAATGTTAGTCCAAAAACAAAAAAATCTTCCATAAATACCTCGATGCATTTCTCAAGATAATTAGAAAATATAGCAGACATGCATCACTGGAAGGTGGCTGGCGCATTGCACAATCCAAAAGGCATGCGTCGGTAAGCATATGTTCCATAGGGGCATGTAAATATGGTCTTTTCCTGGTCCTCTACAGCAATAGGAATCTGAAAATAACTAGAATATCCATCCAAGAAACAATAATATTTATGCCCTGAAAGCCTCTCTAACATTTGGTCCATGAATGGAAGAGGAAAATGATCTTTCCTAGTTGCATCATTCAACTTCCTATAATCAATACACACCCTATGCCCTGTAATAGTTCTTTGAGGAACTAATTCACCTTTATCATTGGGAACTACAGTAAATCCCCCTTTCTTGGGCACTACCTATGTAGGACTTATCCATTCACTATATAAAATTGCATAGATAATACCTGCATCCAGAAGCTTGATTACCTCCTTCTTCACCACTTCTTTCATGTTAGGATTCAAGCGTCATTGAGGTTGAACCATTGGCTTGCAATTTTCCTCCAAGTGAATGCGGTGGGTGCAGAAATTGCTTGATATCCCCTTGATATCAGCGATAGACCATCCAATTGCTTCCTTGTTCTTCTTGAGTACCTGTAAAAGTTGCTCCTCCTGCGTATGTGTTAGATTTGCAGAGATAATAACAGGTAAACTAGAGGGCTCAACTAAAAAGACTTATTTCAATTGACTAGGAAGAGGTTTCAACTCTAAGGTGGGTGGTGCTTTGATAGAAGGAATCAACTCCTTAGGTTCTCATTATAATCTCTCCTTCTTCACATGAGCACCCTTGTGGAAAGGCCTGCCTGCTGATAAATGGAACGCATCCTCAGCAATCTCTGGATCCTCATGAGCTCCATCGAAAGAATTAATTAAAAACTTTTCTAACTCATCCAATTCAGCTGGACCAAAAATATATTCCTGCATCAAGAATCAATAGGATCCAGACTAAAACAGGCATGCACGTCAGAAGGGTGTTTAGTAACCTTGGACATATCAAAAACCAGCTGCTCATCATGCATTCTCAAAATAATCTTACCACCCTCAACATCAATGAGGGTTCTAGTTGTTCGCATGAAACGGCATCCAAGAATTAATGGTACTTCCTTGTCTTCCTCCATATATAGAATCACAAAATCAACAGGAAAAACAAAAGTACCAACAGAAACAACCAAATCTCTCACCACACCCTTCGAGAAAATAATAGACCTATCTGCTAACTGTAAAGTAATACGAGTAGGCTCACACTCCCCTAATCCAAGCTTAAGGTACATGGACAAAGGCATCAAATTAATGCTAGCTCCCAAATCACATAGACCCTTACCACAGTCGATATTACCTATTGAGCATGGAATGATTGGTAAACCGGGATCGTCGAGCTTTGGTGGAAGATTCTAGTTAAGCACTGCATAAACTTATTCTGTCAATTGCACCGTCTCCATCTCAACTAATGACCTTCTATTTGAAAGGATGTCCTTCAAGAACTTCTCATAGATAGGCATCTACTTCAAAGCATCTGAAAAAGGAATATTAATTGTTAGTTTCTTAAAAATGCTTAGAAACTTACCAAACTACTCGTCGAGGTCTCTCTTTTTCAAACAATTTAGAAATGGCACTAGGAGCTCAGGGACCGCCTGTCGTGATGATAAGAAGACTGGACAGCTTCGCCGGTAAGCTCACTATCTTTCTGTGCATTGTTACCAACTGGAGCACTTCCTGACACTTGTCCCTCAATGATCCCTACCTCTTGATCAGCAACCTTGTCCTTTTCAGGTTCAGCTGGAGTGTTCTCAGCTTAAGGGATCGAAGGATCAAGAAGCCTACCACTCCTCAAAGTCACTGCTTTAGCATATTCGCGAGGATTCTTCTCTGGCTGGCTTGGTAGAGCCCCCGTAGGTCTATCAGAAAATCTTTCATTCAGTTGGGCAATCTGAGTCTCAAGGTGTTTGTTGAAAGTTTTCTGCTCCAACATGAATGTCTTGTGCTCATGGTTCGTGTTTCTTGCTGTTCAAGTTTCCTATTGGTCGACAAGATAAACTCCCACATCATATCCTCCAAACTCAAACTAACACAAGCTGGCTGATTCTGTTTCTGCTGGTTCTGCATTTGCTGATTCTGATGAGGTCTCTGAAAATGCTGATTGTTCTGTTGTGGAGGTCTCTGACTATTGTTATTTCCCTGAAACCTCTGTTGCTGATATCCCTGATTATTTTGATTGTTGTAGAAGTTCCCTTGCCTGTTTCCCAGATAGTTTACCTCTTCATTCTGCTGAGAGACATACTGACACATGTTGGAACTTCTACCACAATACTCACACTGTGGAAAAGAATCGTCACAACAGCTGCACTTGACTGAGGATTCATTATTGCGCACATCTTCTCGAATTGCTTAGACATGCTGTCCATCCTAGCAGCTAAAAGAGTGTTCGAATCTACCTCATAGATTCCAGCGGTCTTCTTTGGGAGAACCTCAGTAGCAGCCCTAGTACCTCCCCACTGATTAGCTGAGTTAGTCAGTGTCTCGAGCAGCTCTTTCATCCTAGTGATTGGAAGCTCCATGAGACTACCTCTTGCACAAGTATCCATCAAAAGATGGCTCTGGGGATCGAGATCTTTGTAGAAAGATTGCAGCACGACTTCCTCTCCTAGACCATGGTGCGGTACTCTTCGAACAATACCCTTGGATCTCTCCCAAGCCTCTGAAAGAGTCTCCCCACTAAATTGCTTGAAATTGGTAATCTCACCTCTCATGGTCAGCATTCGAGATGGTGGGAAGTACTTCGCCAGGAATGTGTTTGCGAGCTCAGCCCAAGAAGTGATGCTGTTAGGTGCCAAGGAATTCAACCACTCTGTAGCTCTATCCCTCAAGGAGAAGCGAAACAAAGTCAGCCTTGCTACCTCCTGAGATGCCTAGGTCAAACACGCTCCAACCAACCGTAGAAAGGATGTTAGATGAACATTTGGATCTTCTGTAACTGTCCCACTAAACTGTGGCGCATTCAAGACCACCGTGATGTAATGGGTCTTGAACTGCCACTCTACCCCTGCCGGCAGGGCTGGGATCACTATTGGTGATGTGAGTCCCTCCACATTCGGACGACTGTAGTCATTCATCCTTCTCTCTTGGTTGTTACTATCACCCGCCATAAAACACTCCTCTTCTGGAACAAATGTATCACCTGGAGAATCCTTGATAAACACTTCTGGCTCAACTATAGAATCCAGTACTAATCCTTGACGACTTCTTCTAACAAGTTGCTCTATCTCAGGTTCAAGCTCAAATTCAGGATAGCCTGTAGAACGAGCCACAGTCATACACTTAAATTAGATCAATTAAAACAAAGTAAAATAAACTTAAACAAAAGTAGTGAAAAAAAAACGAAAAGAAAGACTAAAAATTGGAAACAACCAAAAATTCAACTAGTGAAATAAAAATTTCAGAAATCGAAAACAAATTAAACCTAAACAAATTCTAAGCCAAAAAGAAAATAACTATAAAAATCAGAAATAAACAAGCAAAATAATCACCAAATTAAATAAAAATAAACTAACAAAATAAATTAACAAAACAGCACAAAAGTAACAGAAAAGAAAAATAGAAATTAATCTAAATAACCGTGCCCCCAGCAACGGCGCCATAAACTTGTTGGGGGTTTAACCTAACGGCAAGTGCACCGGTCGATTATAGCAAGTTTAAATCTCGGAGTATTCCCTGAGTATCGAACCAGGGGAGGCGATGTCTAGTTTAATCTTTACTCACAAACAAAACAAGAATAATGTAAAAATAACAGGAAATTGGGGGGTTTTGTATGTGATAGTGAATGCTATAAAAGAGATCGATAAGCAATAAATAATAGGAAAATAACTGATTTGAATTTGATCGATAAGGGAAATCCTGGTTTACAACTTCTCCCTAGATCTACTATTTCGTCCTTTAAGTGATTTTTTGTAGAATTCTGAATAAAACCCTAGAACAAAGGCAATTCGCATCCGGTCTCCCGCTCAACGAAATCTAATTACCAAAGACCGAAACCTAACTCTCGTTATGAATTCACTGTTTAATAATTGCTTTAAGCAAAGTCTAGATTAATGGTCAGCTAGTAGTTTAGAGGAATTACCATCTCTACACTAACTGGTTCTTTCCCTGTAGTTAATTGATAGCCGCAGTTCTCACTTATAAGCTAACAAACCGATAAACTCAATAATTGATCAGATTAAAGAGAATTTAGGAATTCATAAGGGAAAATAACTTTATTCTATTGAACTGCAAAAAATCACAAAGGTTCAGAAATAATTAATCTAGGGATACATAGTAAACTGGAAATAAAAGTGACTACTCAGCCATAGACATAATAAAAATGCTCAATTTTAACAGAGTAAGGATAAAGGGATTTAGCAGAAAAACTGATTTTAGAAGCCGGCGCCGATTCTGTAGTTTCCTCTCTTGTTTGTGTCACGTCTGGGTCACCTAGGGTCGGACGTCGATCCGGATGCACGTATATGGTGAGTCTGGATCCGGACGTGGCTAAATGAAGCGCTGAGCTTTATTTACGTCTGTGACTGAGGGAGAGGGGATATGGAGATGAAAGTGTAATTAGCAGCCTGATCTTTTTATTTTTTGCATCTGTGTGACGTCCGGATCTGGGTCCGGATCAGGACGTGAGATAAAAGTAGATCTGAATCTCGTCTCACGTCCGGCTTAGTGTCCGGAGCCGGACGTGAGATAGAAGTTTGGACCCGCGTCTCGTGTCACGTCCAGCTCAATGTCCGGATCTGGACGCGTTCATTAACATGCGTCCGGATTTGCGTCCGACTTAGTTTGGGTCAGACGTGACCAATTTTTGCGTCTTTTCCCCGATTTGTTCCCCGTTTGTTGTGTTGTAATCCTTATGATGTAAACTCTTCATTTCCATGGGCTTTTCCTATATTTATCACATATAATGCGTCAATTCATATCAAAACATCAATCTCAGGAAAACACATAATAAGTGGGAAACATTGCTTAAACTGTTGTAGATTATAAGGTAATTAAACCCTAAAAAGTCTATATGTTTCATACTTATCAATCGACGTTCACGCACAGTTAATAAACGCTTTGACGGTCGAAATACTAAAACTCATACAATACATGCATAACACAGATATCGCTCTTAAACGAATAAATCACACATGTCTGGACCCAAGGAAACCATCAGGACGTTCAGACCACACATTCACATACCGTTCACTGACAAACAATGCTAGCGTGACGGTTCACGCTTATCCACTAGTGCTCCCGAGCTCGTATCTAGCAGTCCGTATCTCTGTAATATATGTAACACCCCTACTACGCACATTACATTACTTGAAATCGCAGCGGAATTTAATCAACTAAACAGTAACTAAACGATTGGTGCTACAACGCCGTCAACCACCCACGTGGTAAACAAGGCTGAATAAATACAAGTGTACCGGTCTGATGATCAGACTCCCGAGCATAGAACTAATAACCATATATACATTAACATAATACCGAGTGTTTACTTACATCCTTTACTGTATACTGTCACTGTAAACTATTCACAACCAAAATATATAACGCCACGGGAGCACAGGCGCATCCCGGGCCAACATCCAAAAGTAATCAAAAGTAAACCTGCATCCTAGAATCTAAAGCCATTCCGCTTCTTCGATCCTCATCCTGCAGTAAAAGAAATATGGAGCCCCCGAGGGGGTCAGCAACCCTTGGCTGGTATGGTTAACGCGCAGCCCACCGGCTACCGGGATGCGTGCAACTAATTGTCATGATGACATGGCATTCATTTTAAAACACACAACTTATACATATATATCATAACATGGGTATTGTACACAACATCACACACATCACGCAAGAACAATTCCTTTTAGGAAGAGAACCAACACAGTTAGTCCCCATAGAGAGCCTAGAGAATGTTGCCATGCTCATGCTAAGCTCGTTACATAACTCGTTACCATCCTGTTAGATTGAACGAATAACTTAACACAAGGTGCCTCGGATATAGTGATCCAAGCCCACCGAAATAACACATAGTATGCCCCTGTGGCCCGACGTGAGTCAGTAAAATAGCCTTGGTTAAGCTAAAGGGAAGGTTGGAAACCAAATTGGAAAACAACCATAACATACAAAGAGAATCGAACCGGTTATGACATCGACTCCCATACTCACACGCGTGGCCGGAACAGACCGGACTCCTCACTTCCCCCGTTAGCACTTGTTAGCAGTTCATTATTGAACTCAATACACAAATCACGATGATAGGTCAAGTCTTGTTAGACACACACACAAGGGAAGAGAGAGTCATACTTATCAACATAATAATATTTAACAACTGTAAACTCTTTACATGGTTTAATCTTACAAAGTCATTAACACACAGAAAAACAATCAACACACAAGCCGGTGTAAACCGGTAGGCAACAGACTGCAAGAAAACCATACCTTGGTCCTTGCCTCGATTGATTTCCTCCGTAGGTCACTCCTATACATGATTAATAACGTCGGTTAATTATTTATTTAACTTCAAACTTACTAAATGTTTAACATGATTGTATGACATGTTTTTAATGTCTAACTTACCCTAGGTTACCTTCATTATACCCCCTAGGGTTAACTACATAAGTCACATTCTTTTCTATTTTTTTTTTACAAGTTTAGGTCCGACCGACCTTACCGACCGACCTTACACAAGGTCGGTCCATTCCAGAACATATTTCCGTCAAAATTTTCTACTCCGACCGACCTTGTAAGTTCGGTCGCACGTTCGGTCCATTCCCGAGAGTTTCTTCCCTTTGAAAATTCAGTCCGACCGAACTTGCCAAGTCCGGTCCCATGTTCGTCGATTCCAGAAACTTAATCCGTACACAAAATACAAGCCCGACCGACCTTGCAAGTCCGGTCCCCAAGGTCGGTCCATTCCAGAAGCCAATTCTCGTAGGGTAAACTGTGCTCGACGACCGACCTTGCAAGTTCGGTCGCAAGTTCGGTCTGCCCCAGACCCTTGTTTTCCATTTCTTATTTAACTCCAAACTTCACCCCATACATCCTAGTACACCCTAACCTCATTTGGGCACTTCAAACACACCTTAAGACATCCTTAAACACTCATAAAAGTCATTTCCTAATTCCTTAAACCTTTACTCATTTCTTCCCAAAATTCCTAACACTTACAATGTTTTCTCCTAGTCTCAAGTGGTGTTTCATACCTAAGATGACTACTATCCCAAAATGCTTTCTCCTCATTTTAACATCATCTCCCAAGCATCATTTCTTACCACTTAAACCCTAGTTGATGTCTAAGTCCCTTTGTTTACCTAGAACACCTTAAGACATTATTTCTCCTCTTGTAAAATACTTAAGCATTTCCAACATTTCTAGTTCACCAAGCCTTATATAAACACTTAGAACTTCTTGCTTCTTACCTAAATTTTGACATGGATTCTCCTAGAACATTACTAAGCCAAAACACATTGTTTTCTCCATCAAGTACACAAGAACACCTTAATTCACCAAGAACACTCTCACACATAAAGTTTCACCAAATTTACACTACATCACAATATAGTGCATAATTTAAATTGCATGGCACTTAGGCCCTTAAAATGCATGGCTCTTAGGCCCTTAAAGTGCATAACCCTTAAACACTAAATTTCCACAATATATATGCCTTTAACCTGCAAATACATACAACAACACATATGTCCTTTTACTAGTCTCCTTGAGAACATTTCACTCAGTCATTTACCATTTGCTCTTTAGGTAGTTTTAACAAGCATTATAAGCTCATTTCTCCTAAGGCATTAAACTACATTAGGTTAGCATATTTACCTCTTTTCCACACAGCTTCTTTCTTGTTTCCTTATAAAACTGGTAAGGTATTTGATTCCTTGTCAACTACTAAACAATATACAAACATTGAAATGAGTATACAAGCTCCAAGCTTAAACTTATTGTAAACCCTAGGTTTACATTATTTCAAAAACATTAATGTAGTTGTTTTACCTTGGTCTTTGAAGAGAGTTTGAATATCTATCAAGAGAGGACTCCACCTAGTCCTTGAAAGGTTGGAATGAAGCTAAAACAAAGCCATATAAAGAGCACCTTCAATGGGCATTTTCGGTCAACAACAAAACATGGAGGAAATGAAGTTTTTATTTGAGATTCCTTACCTAGAAGCAAAGGAGAGTAATAATATGTAGAAATACAAGCTCAAGCTCCTTCAATGGTGGAACTCCATGGCACCGAAATGGTGATCTTGAAGCTTTGAGAAGATAGGAATGAAGAGCTTGATGAGACTAAGAGAATGGTGGTGTTTGTTTTTGATTTGGTTAAGTGATCTAGAAGTTACAAGAGATCAAAGATGGAGTTTAATGGTGGTGGTGTGGTATTACCGTGGAAGAGAATGAAGAAGAGAGGTTGAAGAGAGCATGGAACCGTGTGAATGCAAGGAAGAAAGGAGAAATGAAGGTAAACTTACTTTTTGAAGATATTTGTAGTTATAAAGTAAAAAGTACTTTAGTTAGTTATCTTTATTTACTTAATATGTTAACAAGAGAGTGGTGAGTCACCACACTTAAGAAAACCGGCCCCCAATAGTACTTAGGGGTATTATAGTCTTTATTTGTCAATTTAATTACTTATACAAACATATGTTACAAACTAGCTTATTAAAATCACTATTCATAAAAAAAGGCACTTAGAAGTGAAAATTTTGATTTCCCATTGATATAGACCTCCAAATGTGATACTATATAGTACACATATTAATTAAAGAGTAATGATGGACATTTATCCATTCAAAACTCATTTGCAAGACAATTTTTCGAAAATGTGCTTTAAGACTCCTTAAAGCACATTTTGTGTTTTAACTTGTTTTCAAGCTTGGTTTTCTTTGGTAATTGGTTTAATATGTTCATTAGTATATAAATAAGGTCTTGGTAAGTTCATTAGGTCTTAACCAAGCTTATCCCAAGCTTAGAGCACATTTTGGCTCTTATTGACCTTAAAGCACATTTTGTGTTTTCTATCGTTTAGATTTGTTTACTAATGCTTATAAGACTCTTTTTAGTCTTAATATACTGTATTTAAATGTTTAAACAACATAACTAGGTTTGGGGTATTTCAATATATTACTCTAATATCAGTGTCTATATCACGAGTCTGCTTAACCATTCTAGAATAAGTTCTAGTCATCATCCCACAGTTTACCCCTTAGTCGGTTGTTTGTTTAACTCGGTTTGTTATTAATTCACAAGATTTCAGCTTTGTGACATACTAAAGTTTATGTGTACATAATATTCGGCACTATAATCATACTCAGTATGTAGGAATTGTTTTCCTAATACCCTTGCATTATCAAGGTTAATTGTGAAATACCCCTAACCTTAAAAACTTAATTAAATGATCTATTAACGATCTAAGAAGACTAATAATCATCTTAATACCATTGGGGAACAATCTAAGATCTTAACTGAAATACCCCAAACTTATTAAACATGGATTAAATATTTAATCACACTAATTAAGGCCTAAACATGCCTTAAAAGTCAACTGAGAACAACAGTGGTCAACACAAATCAAGATGTTGCACCTTTTGACCGTTAGGGGTAAATAAATACCCAAATGAACTTCTTAGGACCTAAAAATTTGTCCTAAGTATATTAACACATTACTAAACACATTACAATCGTTGGACAACACTCCAACACAAATAAAAAGCATTCACATGCTTCAAGGTCAAAAAGGGGCAAAAATGTGCTCTAAGAAACCTTAAAGGTCTAATGACCTCTAAATGATATAAAATTGGATACCATGATCAAATATCATGTAAGGAACACAAAAAAACCGTTGTCAAAGAAAACCAAGCTCAGAAACACCTTGAGACACAAAATGTGCACTAAAATTCCTTAAAGCACATTTTGTGTAATTGCCTTCTAAATTGGTTTTAAATGGGCTAAAAGGTTATAAATACCTTTAAATATGATAAAATATCATATTATATCATATTAGGAATTTAATTCCAAGAATTTACGAATTTTTACAAATTTAATATTAAAATATTAATAAAACCCTAAAATGGGGCCCGTTTGAGTCAACATTGACTAAGAATGGTCAAGAGGTCAAAGTTTGACCCCTTGGACCACATGAGGTCGACATACACAGGCCGGGGGAGTCCAAATTCGTCACTTACTAGCTTAATTAACAAGACTCCACTTGTTCCCTTAATTAAGGCTTACTTTTTGCCTTTTATTAGTTTATACACTCCTTTAGGCTCCATTATTGACTCCACCAGCCACAAAATCGTGTGAGGCCAGCCTTCCCCTTCAATTATCGATGCCAGCTCCATTATTATCCCTTTGATGACTCATTAGTCATTACAAATCAATAATATAGTCCAAAAGTGCTTTTTCATTCAATAATGCTCATTTTCAATCATTCATTGCCTCCTAGCTCCATTCTAACGACTCCAGCTCATTCCAACCAAGCTCCTTGAGTTTCCAAACTCTCCCAACCGTGGTTCTTGAGTTAGGAAGGTAGATCTATGAAATACCCCAAACTTAGATATGGTGTTTAAATGATAAGCTAAGATATAAGGAGGCTAAATAATGCCTTAGAAACATTTCTAATCAAAGAAAATATAAGGAAACACCAAAAGAGCAGTTTAAGCAAAAACGTGCTCTAAGCTTGGAGAGACTTGGGAGAGTACCCAACTATTGTTCTAAGACCTTAGTAATATCCTAATGGTCATTTTAAATCAATTACCAAAGAAAACCAAGCTTGAAAACAAGTTAAAACACAAAATGTGCTTTAAGGAGTCCTAAAGCACATTTTTGAAAAACTGTCTTGTAAATGAGTTTTGAATGGCTAAATGTCCATCATTACTCTTTAATTAACATGTGTACTATATAGTATCACATTTGGAAGTCTACATCAACGGGAAATCAAAAATTTCACAACAATGTGCCTTGTTTTGTGAATAGTAACTTAATTAAGCTAGTTTATAACATAAGCAATATAAGAGGATATTTGGTCAACAAAGACTTAAGTACCCTTATTATTAAATGGGGGCCGGTTTCTTATAAGGTGAGTCCCACCTTATGAGTCATTAAGCAAATAAAGAGTTATAAAGCAAAAGTACTATTCACCCTTTAACATAAATATCTCATTACTTACCTCTCTCACCTCTTCATTCTCTTGTTTCCCACGATTTTTCTCAAGCTCTCTCCCTTCTCCATTAACGTGAAGAGCAACTCCATGCTAGCTCCATCAGCTTTGCACACATCTTGCTCATTTTAGCTCCAAAACCAAAACAAATCACATATTCTCCTTAGTTAGCTCAAGCTCCTTCTTTCTATCTTTTCAAAACTCCAAGAGCTTTGATTTGGTGCCAAGACAAACCACCATTAGAGGAGGAAATTCAAGTTTGGAGACTCCATTGGCTTCTCCATTCTCTTAAGGTAAAGAAAGTGTAAGAAAATCTAGGTTTCCATCACTTTTCTTCATAACCGAAAATACATGCTCATGAGGCTTCATTTTAATGCCTTGTTCTAGCTTGTTTTCTACTCTTCAAAGGATTGAGGAGGTCCTTCTTGCTTCATATCCAAGCTTGTCTTGAGAAACCAAGGTAAAACAATCACCTTAATACCTTAAAGCACATTTTTAACCTAGGGTTTGTTCCTTAGGGTTAATGTATTATCTAGTACTCATAGGAGTCATTGGATATTGGTTAGAACATTGGCAAGGAGATATATATTGGTGACCGAGATTGAGCAAGGAAAAACCTAAGGAAGAAAGCTTTTAAAGCTTGTAAAAGAACAAGGTAAATTACTTACCTTAAGGTGTTTTATTGTTTAAGGGAATGGGATTTAGATATGTGATGAGTTTAGTAGAGAGTTTACATTAGAAAAGGGTTATATATGACCTAGGAGAAACAATGACTATGTTTGTGAACTTGTGACTAAGGAGCAAATGAGAAAAAGAGATAGTTTAAGAACATCAAGGTGAATTACAAGAAGCATTTTATTTCAATGGGAGCCTTGTTGTGTGTATTCGCAGGTTGAAGGCAAATATATGAGGAAATTCAGTGGTTAAGATTATTGTCATTAAGGGCCTAAGTGCCAAGCATTTAAGTTTATGCACTATATGATGATGTGGTGTAAATTGTGTGTTAAGGTGTTGTGATGAGAATTTGGGTGATTGATGGAGAAAAACCAAGTGTTAGGATGTGATATATACTAGAGAACCCATGGCAAAATTGAAAGGAGAACTTGGGTGTTTAAGATGTTCTAAGGGAATTTAATGACTAAGGAAGTACTAAGAAGTTTTAGAGGTTGTCTTGATGAAAAAGGGGTGAGATAAAGTGTTTTAATGAGTTATAATGACTTAGGCATTGCTAGGAAGGATTTAGGAATCAAAAGAATATACTTGAGTATTTAGGACTTAGGCAAATGTTGATGAACAACTAGGAAGGGAATAATGTGTAGATAGATGGAAGCATAAGCTTGTGAAGAAACTATGAGTAGTTGTGTAAAGGAGTTTTAGATGGTGAAAGATGCTTGGGAGATGATGTTATTGTGGTGAGGAAGCATTTGGCATAGTGGTTATACTAGGTATGAACCACCACCTAGAAACCTAGTGAAAAACATTACAAGTGTTGGCATTATTACAAGGAAAATGCATAATGACTAAGGTGGATCTTGGTGAATGATTTAATGTGTTTAGTGTAGGGCTTAAGGTGTATTTGAGGTGCCCAAATGAGGTTATAACATATTAGGATATATGAGGAGAAGTTTGGAGTTGAAAGAGAATTTAGAAACAAGGTTCTGGAGCCGACCGACCTTAGGGACCGGACCTGCAAGGTCGTCGAGCTCAGTTTACACTGCTGGAGAAAGTTTCTGGAACCGACCGAACTTGGGGACCGGACATACAAGTTCGGTCGGGCTTGTATTTTGTGAAGGAATTAAGTCTCTGGAATGGACCGACCTTGGGACCGGACTTGCAAGGTCGGTCATGCCTAGAATTTTGTATGGTAATAAGTCTCTGGAATCGACCGAACATGGGACCGGACTTGGCAAGTTCGGTCGAGCATAAATTTCCCACGGGGGAAACTCTCGGGAATGGACCGACCTTGGGACCGGACTTGCAAGGTCGGTCGGGGTAGAATTTTCAAACGGTAATGTGTTCTGGAATGGACCGACTTAGGTAAGGTCGGTCGGAAGTTCGGTCGAGCTAAAAAAAGAAATAAAAAAAAAGAAATTTGAATTCTAAGGATGGTAATAGGTAATAAGGTATACCTTGGGTAGGGTGGTAATGATTAGGACCCTAAGAACTTTAGGGATTAAGTTAAGTTAGTATAAATTTTAATGTTTAAAGTTAAGTTTGTAAGTTAAGTGGCAAAGATCTAAGAAGGTATTCAAAGGGGATCTTTAGGAATTAAGTGAGGTAAGTAAGGTGCAAACAACTAATGGTCTAAAAATGAACCAATGTTTTAGGTTTGTGAATTGGGACCCCGAAGAAGGTTAATCAAACAACGATCGACGGTGAACGGTACAATCTTTCTTGTGACCTGCTTGCTAACGAGGTGTCCCTCGGCTTGTGTGCTATCTGTTTAATTGCTATGACTAAAACAAGATAAAGCATGCAACCGGTTATATTTGTTCTCGTTGTTTGTGTTATCTTACACTAACCCGCGAGACTTGAGATTGTTACTAACCAAGTTTAGTACTTACTGAGTTAAGAATAAGAGTTAAGTTTGGTGGTTGTTGGTTAATGCCCGTTAAGGCTTAGCTAGCACATGGCAATTAAGATTTTTACTAACTGGAACTTGAGTGAGGAAACCCGGGACCGATCTCCGGTCATGCATGCTAAGGAAAAAGGGGGACAGTATCTGAATCAGATCCGCCCTCCGCTTAAGGACTTGTCTTCGGACTTGTAGCCTAGGGCGGTTGCCGGCTCAGCTACGCTGGACTCCCGTCCAGAGTAGATGACATTAAGATGGTGCGGTGGGATTACCTAAATCCCAGGTTCGAATTAAGCTACAACCATTCCCTTCCAGGAATGGTTTGTATACTGAGTAAGTTGAGATAAGATTAAGGTAGGTAAGGAACTGAGATTAAGGAAATGAGGACTAAGGGGGGGTACTAACCCACTTGATAAGGGAACGCTTGAGTCGTTCATTGTTTGTGAACTATACATGTTCATCTGTGGTTAGTGTTATTGCACTTCATATCATGCCTGTGTATGTAATCAATTTCCATGCTATCGACAATTAGTCGTCGTAGCCCCGTTAGCTTGGGGGCCATGAGAGGGTGGACCAGCATTCGTGCTGACCCCCTTTGGGAGCTGTTTTACACTTGCAGGTAAGAGACCCATGAGGACGCACTACGAGAGTAGGAGCGGTTAGACTTAGGATGGGATGTTTATTTTGAGTTCGGGTTGCGCCTGTGCACCCGACTGTTTATATTTAAACTAATGTAAGGATGTGGTTATGACTTAGTTACTTGTACTTGGTTGGTTGACGGTATTATGGATGGTGATGTTTGGGTTGGTTATGTATTGTGGATAAATGTTGTAATTGTTAAGGCCGGTATATTCTAACGATCAGACCGTGGCAAGGTCCAGGTGTTTATTATTTCCGCTGCGATGAGTTCGATTAAGTGTACAGTTTTGCGATAACCACGATTGGCTTTGGATGGGGTGTTACAAAAAGTGGTATCAGAGCATAGTTACGCTCTGATCAAGAAATACCGGACGTGAGTAACCACCGAGTTAGGATATAAGTTAAGGAATAAGTGATGGGTTAAGGGTGTGAGAAGTTAGAGTGAGTAGAGTCAGATGACCACTAATAAGTGTGGATCGTCTTTACCGTCTACGGACGTTATAAATTCACTAACCGAAACAGTGGTGAATACGAATCTAATGTGAGTTATGCTTGTTCAGATGGCAGGACGTCCTAGGGGAAGCCGAGGTCACGGCCAGGGTGAGGATACTTCAGGAATACCGGGAGGGCAGACGATCGCAGAGATCGTAGCTGCCGCATTAGGGCATATGGGCTATCAGTCTGGTGTGGGTGCACCACCTCCACCGCCACAACCTAGGGAACCAAATTGGGTGAAGAGTCTTGCAGATCTTCGACCCGCGCACTTTAAGGGGGAGACCGCCTTCGAGACCCTTGATGTCCCTGCTGGGATCAAGGTGCGTCTGGCTGCTTTCTATCTGAAGGGGGCGGCAGGCGATTGGTGGAAGCTGGTGAGGGCCGAGCATGGGCCAATCCAGAGTTCGGCTGGGAGCAGTACACCGCCTTGCTACGAGCAAAGTACTACCCCGCCCATGTCCAGACGAAGAAGCGCTTACAGTTGGATGCGCTTAAGCAGACAGACAAGATGACAGTGGACGAGTATTACTCAGAGTTCACCGCCTTGCTCCGTCTTCTGCCAGGTCTTGGATATTCTGACCAGATCCTGGTAGACCGCTTCTATGGCGGGCTTAGCCATCGACTCCGCTACGGCATGGGGCCGACGAGTTACACTACCTTGCAGGTAATAAGAATAATTGAGGTTTGAGTAAGAAATGAGTAAGATTTAGATTATGAGAAATAAGAGTGACTAATACTATGGAAAAGCAGGAGTGCTATCATGCCGCTGTTAAGGTTGAGATAACCGTCCAGCTGAGGGACGAGGAGAATGCTAAGAGAAAGAATGTTGGTAAGAGCTCGGAGAGTCAAGGGCAAGGAGGGTACAAGAAACAAAGGTACCAGCCTCAGGCCCAGAAAAATCAGAACCCAAAGGGGAAGGAGGAAAAAGAGAAGGCTCTGGAAGAGCCATTGAAGTTGATGTATGCTTATGCAGCTACACCCCTGCGCTCTAGGGCGCCAAAGGGTAAGGAATTGATATTGAATGAGTTAAGAAACAAATTAGTAACCGTTTGAGATATGAGAATTGACATTATGAATCATCAGGATCTGAGACTGAGAAGGGAGCCGGTGGTGGCTACCAGCGACGCTTCATCTGTAGGTGTTGTCACAAGGACCACCCCGGGCTCGACTATAAAGGGAATAAGGTGGAGTGCAACTTTTGTGGAGTGTATGGACACCGGGCATACGAGTGCTACCGCAACCCTGCTAGAGAGAGCCTATAGGCCCGACACCAGGGGCAAGGGCAAGACCGATCAGGGAGCTGGATCTGACGGTCAGAGGAAGGTGCAGCAGGTGGCGGACAAGAACCCTAGGGTGACCCAGAAGTCGGGACCCACTACACATGGTGGACCGGGACGATGAACCTGAACCCTCATCGAGGCCAGGTACCGCTATAACCATTTAGTAATAAAACTACCTGCTTACCGCATTATCATGCATGTTTGGTGAATAAATGAGTTAAGTAGAATGAGATGAGATTAGAATTAAGTAAGATATAACCTACTACCACTTTAGGAAGATTCAACATCTGCTACCCAATACCATCTACACCTAACCCGGAGCACACCGACATCGAAACCATAGACTTTCCAACCGAACAATGTCAGGTTATCCGCCCAGGTATGATTTATTAAGGGGATACCTGACACCCGAAGCACAAATAGCCATCATCAGAAGATGCAATCAACTAGGAATGGGATCGGGAGGTTTTTACACACCGGGAGTACCTAGGGGGAGCAAGGATGAAATTAAAAATGATGAGCGGGCAAGGATTGGAATCCGTATGCCAAGAATTACCAAACCACGAGGATGCAAGATGGAGTCTCACCACCGGGAATACCCGAAGAGTTCCATCCAGTTATTACACAAGTTGTGGAAATCGCTCAGCAGTTGGAAGCTGAACCGATTCCAGACATTCAAGCAGACATTTGCATTGTGAACTTCTACGAGAAGGACGGGCGACTTGGACTACACCAGGATAAGGACGAGACAACGGAGTCTCTCGAAAGAGGGATACCCGTAGTGTCTTGGTCCATCGGGGATGATGCAGAATTTTTATACGGCGAGCAGAAGCGTGCGGACCATGCAAATAAGTTGGTACTTAAGTCAGGTGATGTGTTAATTATGGGAGGAGAATCAAGGATGTTATACCATGGGATTAAGAGAATCAAGCTGAATACAGCACCGTCAGCAGTGATCAATGCGACACCCATGAGACCGGGGAGATTAAACCTAACCTTTAGACAATATTAGCCATGTTATGTTAGAATGAAATGAGGAATGAGATGTAAGATTTAAGCTCATGTTGTAAACAGGATGGTTATGAATAAAATAACAATGTTGTTCATATGAATTGTTACAACTCTTGTTATACCATCAATACTCATGAAGCTTATGAACACAATTAGGTTATGGGCTCGATACGGAAGGTGCGTTAAGCATATTTACAGAGGCACAGGCCGACGTCAGCGGTACTATCCTCACCGGCAACTTTCCGATTAATGGGATTGAGGCATCAGTTCTCTTCGACTCAGGGGCCTCGCATACCTTTGTCTCGGCATCATTCGCGAGCAGGTTGGGGCTAGACGCTGATGAGCTACCCGACTTCACGGTTACGCTCCCGTCTAAGGAGCAGGTTTGTTGCACTCGTTACTACCGAGGAGCCACTATCAGAATTAAGGGAGAAGACTTTCCAGACAGTTTTATTGAGTTCAGTAAGCTAGGATTTGATGTTATCTTCGGGATGAACTGGTTGGAGCGGTACAAGGGACGTATCCTCTGCGCCGAGCATAGATTGCTGCTCAGGATTCCGTCTGGGGTAACAATATCATACCGCCAGAGGCCCAGAGAGCCTTCGACTAAGATCATCACCGCCATGGCAATGTATAAGGAATTGAGGAGAAAGGAAGAAGTGTACCTCTGCTATGTACAGGACATAGAGAGAGACCCTGAGTTTGACCCCGACTTACCGGTAGTGTCGGAGTTCCCCGACTTGTTTCCACGGGAACTGCCCAGCATGCCACCCACTCGGGAGGTAGAGTTCACCATCGAGCTGCTACCTGGTACCGGACCGATAGCCAATGCACCATACCGTATGGCTCCGGCATAAATGAATGAATTAAAGGAACAATTGAAAGATTTATTGGATACGGGATTTATTAGAACAAATGTGTCGCCATGGGGAGCGCCAGTCCTCTTCGCGAAGAAGAAGGATGGTAGTCTCCGCCTCTGCATCGACTACAGAGAGCTGAATGCAGTGACAGTGAAGAATAAGTACCCACTACCCCGCATTGACGATCTGTTCGACCAGTTGAAGGGAGCATCTGTGTTCCCCAAGATTGATCTCAGATCGGGGTATCGTCAGATAGCCATTAAGGAGGGAGACATTGAGAAGACGGCATTCCGGACACGATACTGCCACTATGAGTTTACAGTGATGCCGTTCGGATTGTCGAACGCACCGGCGAAGTTTATGGATTTGATGAACCGCTTGTTCCGGGAGCAGCTGGACAAGTCGGTTGTGGTGTTTATTGATGACATTTTGATATACTCGAAGTCTAAGGTTGAACATGAGGAACATCTGAGGAGAGTATTGGAAATATTGAGGGAGAACCAGCTATATGCTAAGTTCTCCAAATGTGAGTTTTGGCTTGACCAGGTCTCTTTCCTAGGTCATGTCATCTCAGATGCTGGGATCTCAGTGGATCCAGCGAAGATTGATGCCGTACGTACTTTGCCAAGGCCGAAGACTGTTACCGACATCCGGAGCTTTCTCGGTCTGGCAGGTTACTACAGGAGGTTTGTTAGGGATTTCAGCAAGGTCGCGAAACCGATGACCAGTCTGATGAAGAAGGATGCACCGTTCTTGTGGACAGTTGACTGTGAGAGATCATTTCAGAGCTTGAAGGACTCACTGACCACTGCACCGGTTCTGACCATTCCAGACGGTACAGAGGGCTTTGAGGTTTATTGTGATGCATCCGGCAGAGGGCTGGGTTGCGTGCTCATGCAACATGGCAAGGTGGTGGCATATGCCTCACGCCAGTTGAAGAAACATGAGGAGAACTACCCCACACATGATTTAGAGCTGGGAGCTGTAGTCTTCGCTCTGAAGATATGGCGCCACTACTTATATGGGGTTAGTGTCACGATCTACACCGATCACAAGAGTTTGAGATACATATTCACTCAGAAGGAGTTAAATCTTCGACAGAGGAGATGGTTAGAGTTTCTGAAAGACTATGACATTGACCTCCAATACAAAGAGGGGAAGGCCAATGTTGTAGCAGATGCCCTGAGCCGTCGAGCACACTCACTCCATTCGCTAGTTTCTTTCTCCAGCTTGGTTGATGAGGTGCGGGAGGCTCAGAGGACAGATGAGTACATGAGAGAGGTCAGACAGAAACTGATAGATGGTACCTTTGAGAGTCAGAAATATGACTTCAGACTTCATGATGATGATCTGATCGGACTTAATGGCCGGTTATGCATACCACGGGGCAACACGGATCTGAAAGACCGTATACTTAGAGAATCACACTGTTCTTCAGTTTCCATCCATCCGGAAGCCTCTAAAATGTATAAAGACATGAAGAGATACTTCTGGTGGTCGGGGATGAAGACAGATGTTACCGAGTTCATCTTGAGGTGTCTCACATGCCAGAAGGTGAAATTCGAGCATCGACGACGGGCGGGGAATGGTACAGTCGATGCCAGTTCCGGAGTGGAAGTTCCAGATATCTCCATGGACTTCGTAGTTGGGCTTCCACTGCTAGGGGAGGTCTAACATGATAGGGTGGTGATGGATCGCCTTACCAAAGTAGCCCGATTCATACCGATGAAGGATACTTGGAAGGTGACCAAATTAGCTGAGTTATTTGAGAAAGAATCATGAGACATCACGGGATACCAAAGACCATAGTGTCAGATAGAGATACCAGATTCCTTTCGAGGTACTGGAGAGCTACCAGAGAAGCGTTGAGTACAGAACTCAAGCTGAGTACCGCGTTCCATCCTCAGACAGATGGTCAAACTGAGTGTACTATTCAGACACTGGAGGACATGCTGAGAGCATGTGCCTAAGACTTCCAGGGCAGTTGGATTGACAGACTACATCTGATCGAGTTTTCATACAACAACAGCTATCACGCTTCGATCAAGATGGCACCTTTTCTAGCGCTGTACGGTAGACCATGTTGTACACCGCTCTGCTGGGATGAGTCGAGTGAGATGGTCATTATAGGACCAGAATATTTAGAACAAGTTAAGGCTGAAGTTCAGCAAATCAGGGAGAACATGAAAGCTGCTCAAGATAGGCAGAAGTCATATGCTGATATTCGACGACGGGACCTGGAGTTCACAGTGGGTGACCAGGTATTTTGCGAGTTTCACCGATGAAGGGTTGTATTCAGGTTTGGGCAGAAGGGCAAGTTAAGCCCGAAATTTGTTGGTCCTTATGAGATTACGGAGCGGGTGGGCCCGGTTGCTTACAGGTTGAATTTACCTGCTGAGCTGGGTAAAGTGCATGATGTTTTCATGTTTCACAGCTAAAGAAATACATGCACCACCCCTCCCATGTGTTAGAACCTGAGGGTTGACTTTGGAACCAAATATGAGATCCGTGGAGACTCCTCAAAGAATCTTGGACAGTAAGACTAGGGACACTGGCCACAAGTCAGTGCGACTGGTGAAGGTTCTCTGGTATAACCAGGATGTCGAAGAGGCCACGTGGGAATTAGAGGATAAGATGAGGGCGAAGTACCCTTCTTTGTTTACTGACTAGATCGTCTGTATAGGGTACGGGGCGTACCCCTTTTTAAGGGGGGTAGAGCTTCCTCGCTTTTGAGTTAGAAACGATCATGTTTGTCGTTTGTTTGGTTGTTTAAGATGTGAATCTGTGTAAGCTGCTACACTTTAGTGTTAAGTTTGAGTTATGTATAATACTTATGTATTGTATTTGAGATCGACCTTTGAGTCTTGAGATGTGTGAATGTGAATATAAGATGTGGTGTTAAGATTAGGGGAATTGAGTACCGTGAATGATTAAGCACATATGTGAACTTTGAGGACAAAGTTCTTTTAAGGGGGGTAGATTGAAATACCCCAAACTTATATATGGTGTTTAAATGATAAACTAAGATATAAGGAGGCTAAATAATGCCTTAGAAACATTAAGAAACATTTCTAATCAAAGAAAAATATAAGGAAACACCAAAAGAGCAGTTAAGCAAAAACGTGCTCTAAGCTTGGAGAGACTTGGGAGAGTACCCCAAATATTGTTCTAAGACCTTAGTAATATCCTAATGGTCATTTTAAATCAATTACCAAAGAAAACCAAGCTTGAAAACAAGTTAAAACACAAAATGTGCTTTAAGGAGTCTTAAAGCACATTTTTGAAAAATTGTCTTGTAAATGAGTTTGAATGGCTAAATGTCCATCATTATCTTTAATTAACATGTGTACTATATAGTATCACATTTGGAAGTCTACATCAATGGGAAATCAAAAATTTCACAACAATGTGCCTTGTTTTGTGAATAGTAACTTAATTAAGCTAGTTTATAACATAAGTCAATATAAGTGAGATATTTGGTCAACAAAGACTAAGTACCCTTATTATTAAATGGGGGCCGGTTTCTTATAAGGTGAGTCACCACCTTTATGAGTCATTAAGCAAATAAGAAAGCAAATAAAGAGTTATAAAACAAAAGTACTATTCACCCTTTAACATAAATATCTCATTTACTCACCTCTCTTGAAATACCCCTTAATTAAAAACAGTGATTAATTAGGCTAATTATATTTTTAAAGGATTAATTACACTTAAATAAATACTAGGGAACAAATCCCAAAGAAAACGGACCTTTAAAATGGGTTAAAAGCATAAATGAACCTTAAAAATTGAAATACCCCGTAATTAAAAACAGTGATTAATTTGGCTAATTATATTTTTAAAGGCTTAATTACACTTAAATAAATACTAGGGAACAAATCCCGAAGAAAACGGACCTTTAAAATGGGTTAAAAGCATAAACGAACCTTAAAGCGCGTTTTTCGAGGAAACCGGGAAAACGCGACTTTAAGCGGGTCAAATAGACTCGTAACAATTTTGGTCAACTAAATAGTCACTAATAAATATTAGCGATGCTTTAGAACCAATAAAATTAATTAAACGAGAAAATTCCGGAAAACGGGTACCGGTTAGTGAAAACTGTAACAACCGGTAAGTTGTGGGGTAAGAGTACAAATAAACAAACTAAGTGTGTCCACTTTGCAAATAAAAATATGTGTGTGTGTGTGGGTGTGGGATCCGATTTCCCCTCTCACTCTCACTCTCTTATTGTTTCCTTATAACTAAAAGACAAGGGAAATAAGTAAAAACAAGACCCACTCTCTCTCCTATCCTACCCTCTCTCACGTAACCCCCTCCTTCTTCCTTCTCTGATTTTCTCCTTCCCCTGCGATGGCCATGGAGAATGGAAAACTCATTCAACCCACTCCTTCTCTCTTCTTGTTCTAGCTCAATACTTGTCCAAAAATTATAAAAACCATACCACTAGAATCCCCTTGCAAAGGAGAACATTTCCCTCCTTTCAAAAATCCAAAAGCTCCATTTTCGATTTTATGGGTATTCACCATTTGAAGATTCAAGTCCACCATTAGAAGCACCTTCACCTCCTTATCATCTTGAGGTAAAAAGAATTTCGAAAATCCTTCCTTTCTAGCACTCATTGGCATTTTAAGGATTTTCAGTTTTGAACTCTTGGTTCCTTGTTGCTTCAGCCGATTTTGGCTCTTCCTTGGGCTAGGAATCTTGTTCTTTCACTAGTCAAGAGCTTCATCTACTCATTGGAAGGTAACACTTTTCTAAACCCTAAAACCTAAATTCTAGGGTTAAGTATAAAATGAATGCTAATGGTATTGTGTATTTATTATGGGCTGTAGCACTTTGTGTGTGTGAAACCCATTGAAACCGAGAACAAAGAGAAAAGGAGAAGAAAAGAAGAAGAGGAAAGGAAAGAAAGAAAACTAACAAGACAAGGTAAATACCCTTACCTTGAGTTAGTTGGTATTGTGTTGTAGCAGTTTTGGAGTAGTAAAATGAGTAGCGAATGAGTAATGAGTAATGAGAATATTGTAGTATAATGAATAATGAAGTTGCAACAGTTTTGAAGTTTTTAAATGAAGTTTAAAAGCTTGGGAAAACCATGGGTAACATGTGTATAAGTGCAGGAATTTTAATGTGTGTAGTAGTGATGAATGGTGAGTATAGTGTGTTGTGTAAACAGGTTGTGAGAATGAATGTGAATTGTGACTGAGATAATGTGTGGAGAAGTAAGAATTATAGGGGAGACCATGTCAAAATTTGTGTAGAAAGGAGAGGACTTGAGTTGTTTAAGAAGAGGAAGTTTTGGAGAGTTTAGGAGGAATATTAGTGCCTTGTAACAGATTTGAATATGGGTTTGTAAATGAGATGGAACTAGGTTGTGAGCTAATGTATTTAAGATGCCAAGAGTGGCCTTGGATGAGGAGGTATTGGAGTATAAGAGTAGAGGGAAAAATCTGTAGGATAAGGTATAAGGGAAGAGACAATGGAGTGTTGAGTTGAAACTTGGGGAAATTGAGTGTATAAATAAGCATAGGATTGTGTGATGTATTAAGGGATGAATTAGTATGATTTAGAGTGTCTAAATAGTACTAAAACATGTTAGGATGCATGTAGGAAGAATAGGGAAGCAATGGGTGAAATTGGGAAGAGAAAACAAGGCCTGTAGCAAAGTTCTGCTACTGTCCGACCCACAGCTGGATCGGACGCTGGGTCGGACAAGGCCTGAGTAACGAGAATAAACTTTCTGGAACCGTCCGACCCAGAGCCGTGAGTCGGACGTGGGTTGGACGGGACTTGATAAACGACAGTAATTCTTTCTGGAATGGTCCGACCCAGGGCCGTGAGTCGGACATGGGTCGGACAGGTAAAATTTTCTTCATCGAAGTTTCTGACTTCGTCCGACCCAGAGGTTGGGTCGGACGTGGGTCGGACATGGCTTGGTGACAAAACTGAAACCTTCTGGAATGGTCCGACCCAGAGGGCATGGGTCGGACGGAATAGTGCTGGGTCGGACGGGAGTAATTTCAGAGGACGAAAACCTACTGGAATGGTCCGACCTAGGATTGGGTCGGACGGTGGGTCGGACGGCCCAAACACTTACAAAAAAAATGTTTTTATAATATGACTATAGCAATCATATATATGTATATATATGCCTATACACCGGTATGCATGTATACGTAGTAATACACCATTAATGAAGTGATAATGGTAAGAAAGTAAGTAAATGAGTAAGGAAGTAAGTTTATGAAGTAGTAAAAGAAAGAATGGTTTTATAACCAAGTAAGAAAGTAATGGAGTAGTAAGTATGCATTGAAAGTATCAATGAAGGAGTAAGTAGATCAATAATAGATCATTGATCATACTACTTCATGCATGTATAGGAATCCCATAGTTGAGCTCCAAAGGAACCGGTAGTACCCTGCGACGGTGAACGGTATGATTTCCTCATGCCCTGTATCCTAACTTGGTTACCCCGATTTGTGTGCTTATGTGATCACCAATAAGATAAATGCACGAATCGGACTTAAATTGCACTTAATTGTGTTTGACCTATATTCTTCTTGTTTATTGCTCTTGAACACTTGGTTTGTATAATTCATGAAATGAATGAATGGAAATGAAGTGTATGTGTAAGTATGAGTACTTGTGTATGTATGTATGTATGGAAGTAAGTATGGACTTCTACTAATTCCTAACAACCTAACTCCTAACATGAGTAATGAGTAAAATGGAATGAGTAGAAGCCCGATATAGTTTCGGCCACGCGTGAGGATAAGGAACCACAAGAGGTTGGAACCGAATCCTGGCTATAATCTTTTCCTTGGACCAAATCCCTTGAATGGGTAGCATCCTGGATTAGTGGGCCACCCTAAAGCCCGGTGGTGGGATGTAGTAATTCCTGCCCGGAGGTCATACCGACTTAACTGGAAGTAAAGTATGTAAGAAGTAAGTATTGTATTTGTATTGGTCTTGACTATTGTAAGTCATTGACCCGGAGTAAAAGTATTGAACACCCGATTAACCCGGGTGTGTAATAAGGCTAACAAGACCTTTGTATGTATTGGAGAATTGTATCTCCGTGATGCGGTGAGTATGGTAAGTATGAATGAATGACTTGTATTGTATTCCTTGTACGTATTGTATGTATGTATGCTTGGTAAAATGAATGTAATGTATTGTATTGTATAAAGCATGTATGTATGTATGAATGAAACGAACCGCATGTACTCGACCAAATAGTTGGCGTACCCTCGCTAGTACGCGGGGTATGCGGTTATCATATGCAGCGTAAGCTGACCCCCTAGGGGGAATGTTTTTACTCCACAGGTACCCGCGAGGCATGAAGGTAAAGTAAGGTCAAGATGTGACTTTTTGGAGTAGTAGTAGGACTGAAACGGTGTACTGAGTTGTACACGGCTAAAGCCTTTTTGTGTAGCCGGTGTACCATGTGGTACACCTTTTTGGATATTGAATTCTTGATTGGATAGAAAGGAGAGTTGTATAAACTCTTCATTTTTGGGAAGTAGTCTTGGAATGTAATTCGTATACTTTAGACACTCGGTAATCAAATGTAAGCTAAGTATTTGGTATTGTAAAGTAAGTATGTATGTATTTCATTCTAATCATCAGACCGAAACAGTAAGTAATAGTAGCCTTGTTAACCTTGGAGGGTTAACGGCGTTGTATCACCCGCCGGGAGTAGGTAAGTATTCCGCTGCGAGAAGGGTAAGTATGGGATTGATTAGAGGATAATGGAAGGATTAGCGGTTGGGGTGTTACAAAAAGTGGTATCAGAGCGAAGTATCGCTCTGATGATTAGAATCTTAAGAGTAGTGATTACCGAGTTAGGATTTCAACCGTCTTAAGACGGATATTTAGAAACCTAACTAGGAACTACCGTTAGCAATAACGGATACCACTAACGTCTGCAAAGACGATACCATTGTTTGAATGAAGACCATGAGGTCATAGTATCACGACATCTAATGTAATCCACACTTGTTCAGATGTCAGGACGTGGTCTATGTCGTCCCAGAGGAGGGGGCAACGAAGGACCAAGCGCGCAGACGATAGCCGAAATCGTCGCCGCCACGGTAGCACAGATGCTACCGGATGTAATCACGGCTGTACAGCAAACACAGCAAACACAGCAGCAGCAGCAGCAGCCCGACCCACCTCATCCCCGAGAAACAAATTGGGTAAAAGCTGTCGCCGACCTTCGACCTCCATGCTTTAGAGGCGAGAGCGACCCTGCCAAGCTCGAGGCCTACCTCTCCGAGATGGAGACGGCCTTCGAGACACTTGAGACTCCGCTGGAGTTCGAGTGAGGATAGCTGCGTACTACCTCAAAGACGGCTATGGACTGGTGGAAGTCGTTAAGGCCGAGCACATAGCTGACCCTGCTTTCGGATGGGAAGCATTTACCTCTCTCCTCCGATCTAAGTACTACCCCGAGCATGTCAAGACCAAGAAAAGGCTTGAGCTCGATGCACTAAAAATGACCGAGAAGATGACGGTTGATGAATATTACCGCACCTTCACCTCTCTCTCCGACTTCTACCCGACCTTGGGTATACCGGCCAAGTCTTGGCGACCGCTTCTACGGCGGATTGAGCCATCGACTCCGGTATGGCATGGGCTTCACACGGTTTACCTCCCTTCAGGAGTGTTACCACGCTGCATCTCGAGTTGAGATCACCTGCCAGCTAAGAGATGAGGAGCAAGCGCTGAAGCGCAAGGTGAGCGGCAAGGGTAACCCCTCCGATGATCAAAACCAATCCAAACCTGGAAGAAAAGGAAGGGAAGCATTCCCATCAGAAGAATACATCCGGAGACGGCGGTGCCCATGCTGAGAAGGGCAAGGCACTGAGCCATTACAGATTGCCTACACCGCACCAGTGGCAGCGAAGCCACTGAGGTCTCAGCCCTACAGGGGTAAGAAACCGAAACCGAATTAGTACACTTGTGAATTTGTAGTATATAGAGTATTGTAAGTATACCAAACCTTGCTAACTTGAAAGCTATAGGTTCTGGATTTGGCCAAGGAAAGAACCAATCTGATGGCCGCAGCTACATCTGCCGTAACTGCAACAAGGATCATCCCGGCACAGATTGCCAAGGAAGGGAGATCCGCTGCTTCACTTGTCAGAAACCGGGCCACCGTGCCAATGCATGCCCGGAGAATTCTAAGCCCAAGGGCAACTACCAGGGCTACAAGCAGCGTGAGGGCAAGGAGGTTGCATCTGGCGATGCTCATGCCCAGCACACCTCACAGGGACAGGGGTCCCGAGGTCCGCAGAAGGGCGCACCGCAGAGGCAGCCGGCCTTACACATCATAGACCGTGATGGGACCGGGACTAAGTCCGGCCCAGGTAACCACTGTAACCTTTAATCCTTGAAGAGCATGACTAAGTATTAAAGTAATTGTATGAATGAAAGCATGAATGCGTAAGTACTTGAAGTATGAAATTGAGCATGAGTAAGTAACATGGAAGTATGTATTGAGCATGAAATGAATTAGTAAGCCTAGAACTCATTCTAGATGAATTTACCACCTTAGGGAAATTCCATATCTGTTACCCAATACCTTCAAACTCACCTCATGAAGAGACCGACATCGCCAATCACCACTTCAACAACGAACAGTGTCAGGTCATCCGCCCAGGTATGATCTTATTAAAAGGATACCTGACACCCGAAGCACAAATTTCAATCATCCGACGATGCAACGAGTTAGGAACGGGTCCAGGAGGATTTTATACACCCGAATTCCCCGGTGGAGCTACAATGAAGCTGAAAATGATGTGCTTGGGAAAGGACTGGAACCCTTATACCAAGACATACCAAACAACGCGAGCAGAGAGACGGAGCAACACCTCCAGCAATACCCCCAGAATTCCAAACGCTTGTCACACAAGCTGTAGAAATTGCACAACAATGAAGATGAACCAATCCCTGCACTTGAAGCAGATCTATGTATCGTCAACTTCTATGAGAAAGAAGGACGACTTGGCTTACACCAAGACAAGGACGAGACAGCGGAATCTCTTGAACTAGGAGTGCCCGTAGTGTCTTGGTCCATTGGTGATGACGCCGTATTTTGTATAGCGAGCGGAAGCGTGTGGACCTCGCAGAAAAATTGGTATTGAGATCAGGAGATGTTCTAATCATGGGTGGAAAATCAAGGTTGCTGTATCACGGGATCCAGAAGATCAAGTTGAATACGGCACCACCGGCAATAATCAATGCCACACACATGATACCAGGACGCCTGAACCTTACCTTTAGAAAGTATTAATCTTGTAGTAGCATGTAATCCAGTAGTAACGTGTATTAGAGACACAGTATGTATGATGGTTGGTTATTCAATAAAAGCAGTGTTGGTTATTAAATTCCACTTGCGTTCCACCATCTTTACTTATAATCTCATGAATCAATAGGTTGTGGACTCGGTACCGAAGGTAACCTGAGCATCCTCACCGAAGAACAAGCCGGCAAGAGCGGCACCATTCTAACGGGAACCTTCCCAGTAAACGGCATCGAAGCCTCAGTATTATTCGACTCCGGCGCCTCTCACACCTTCATATCGCCATCTCTTGCGAAGAAGTTGGGGCTAGATGCGGATGAGCTACCGAACTTCTTGGTTACTCTCCCATCGAAGGAGCGGGTACAGTGTACCAAGTATTACAAATCAGCCACCATTCAAATCAAAGGTGAAGCGTTTCCCATTTCCTTCATTGAATTCAACGGATTGGGATTCGACTTAATATTGGAATGAACTGGTTGGAGCGGCACAAGGGGAGAATCCTATGCGCCGAGCACCGATTGCTGCTCAAGAGTCCATCTGGGGTCACTGTTTCATACCGCCAGAGACCGAGAGAGCCTTCAACTACAGTCATCTCCGCCATGGCAATGTATCGGGAGCTCAGAAAAGGGCATGAAGTGTATTTATGTCACGTGCAAGACCTGGAGAGAGATCCAGAGTTCAGTGACGAGGTAGCAGTAGTCTCAGAATTCCCTGATGTATTTCCGAAAGAGCTACCTGGTATGCCACCACAGAGGGCGGTAGAATTTGAAATCGACCTTGTACCGGGTACTGGTCCCATTGCTAGGGCACCATACCGTATGGCACCGGCAGAAATGGCAGAACTCAAAGAACAGCTACATGATCTTCTCGACAAAGGGTTTATACGCCCGAGCGTATCACCCTGGGGAGCACCGGTCCTCTTCGTGAAGAAGAAGGACGGTAGTCTCCGCCTCTGCATCGACTACCGCGAATTGAATGCGGTCACTGTAAAGAACAAGTCCATTGCCACGCATCGACGACCTGTTCGATCAGTTGAAGGGAGCATCCGTCTTTTCTAAGATTGATCTCCGATCCGGTTACCACCAAATTGCTATCAAAGAGCAAGACATTCAGAAAACAGCATTCCGAACAAGATATGGCCACTACGAATTCACGGTGATGCCATTCGGTTTGTCTAATGCACCAGCCAAATTCATGGACCTAATGAATCGGTTATTCAGTGATCAGCTGGACACTTCAGTAGTAGTATTCATTGACGACATTCTTGTGTATTCGAAGTCACCAGAAGAGCATGAAAACCATTTGAGAAGAGTACTTGAGACACTGCGCGAGAACCAGCTGTATGCGAAGTTCTCCAAATGCGAGTTTTGGCTAGATCAGGTATCATTCCTCGGTCATGTCATCTCGAGCGCGGGCATTTCAGTAGATCCATCCAAAATCGAAGCAGTGCGATCATGGCCTAGACCTAAGACTGTTACCGACATCCGGAGCTTTCTTGGTTTAGCCGGTTATTACCGGAGGTTTGTAAAGGACTTCTCAAAAGTCGCTAAGCCCATGACGTCATTGATGAAGAAAGATGCACCCTTTGTATGGACAAAGGAGTGCGAGGTATCCTTCCAGAAATTAAAAGACTCATTGACCTCAGCGCCAATTCTCACACTTCCAGAGGGCACAGAGGGATTTGAGGTGTATTGTGATGCATCGGGCAAGGGCATGGGATGCGTACTCATGCAGCATGGCAAGGTAGTAGCCTATGCTTCTCGCCAGCTGAAAAAGCATGAGGAGAATTACCCGACACATGATCTAGAGTTAGGAGCCATTGTCTTCGCCTTGAAGATATGGCGACACTATCTCTATGGGGTAAGCATCACCATCTACTCCGACCACAAAAGTTTACAGTACGTATTCACCCAGAAAGAATTGAACCTAAGGCAGAGGAGGTGGATGGAGTTCCTCTCGGATTACGACATCAACCTCCAGTATAAAGAAGGGAAGGCAAACGTAGTAGCCGACGCCCTGAGTCGTCGAGCACACTCGCTCCATTCGCTACTCGCTTCTTCTAGCTTGGTTGACGAGGTGCGAGACGCTCAGTTGAGCGACCCTTACTTCACAGAGATCAGACAGAAAATCACAGATGGTACCTTCGAGCGCCGAAAGTACGACTTCAAACTGCATGAAGATGGTCTGATCCGTTTGAATGGCAGATTATGCGTCCCCCGAAGCAATGCTGAGCTAAGGGATCGCATTCTGCGAGAGTCACATTGTTCGACATTGCATGTCCATCCGGGAGCCTCTAAAATGTACAAAGACATGAAGAGGTACTTCTGGTGGTCAGGATGAAGTCAGACGTGACTGAGTATGTTCTGAGGTGTCTCACATGCCAGAAGGTGAAGTTCGAGCACCGAAGACCGGGAGGAATGGTGCAATCCATGCCCATTCCGGAGTGGAAATTCCACGACATCTCCATGGATTTTGTTGTTGGACTCCCACCTGCTAGGGGAGGACTCAACATGATCTGGGTAGTAGTCGATCGCCTCACCAAGGTTGCCCGATTCATACCGATGAAGGACACCTGGAAGGTGGCGAAGCTCGCAGAGCTATTCGACAAGGAGATCATCCGACACCACGGAGTCCCAAAAACCATTGTATCTGACCGCGACACCAGATTTCTTTCGAGATACTGGAGAGCGACACGGGAAGCGCTTGGTACTGAGTTGAAGCTTAGCACCGCCTTCCATCCACAGACCGACGGTCAGACAGAAAGGACCATCCAAACACTAGAGGATATGCTAAGGGCATGTGCCTTAGACTTCCAGGGGAGCTGGATTGAGAAGCTTCATCTTATCGAGTTTTCGTATAACAATAGCTACCATGCTTCGATTAAGATGTCGCCATTCCAAGCTTTGTATGGTAGACCTTGCCGTACCCCGTTGTGTTGGGATGAGTCAAGCGAAGCGGTCATCATAGGACCGGAGTATTTGGAACAAGTACAAGCTGAGGTACAACAAATCCGAGCCAATATGAAGGCAGCCCAAGATAGACAGAAATCCTATGCGGATGTGCGACGACGCGACCTTGAGTTCGCCGTGGGCGACCAAGTGTTCTTGCGTGTCTCACCTATGAAGGGTGTCTTTCGATTTGGCCAGAAGGGCAAACTGAGCCCGAAATTTGTAGGCCCGTATGCCATTACCGAGAGGATTGGAGCCGTAGCTTATAGGCTAGCATTGCCTGAAGAATTGGGGCGTGTTCATGATGTCTTTCATGTATCACAACTCAAGAAATACATAGCCGATCCCTCTCATGTATTAGAACCCGAACATCTATCCCTAGAGCCGACGATGAGATATGTCGAGACTCCACTGCGAATCCTTGATACCAAGACAAGAGACACTCGCCATAAATCTGTACGAATGGTGAAGGTCTTGTGGTCTAACCACGATGTCGAGGAAGCGACTTGGGAATTAGAGGACGCCATGAAGGCGAAGTACCCGAATTTATTTGTAGACTAGATGTCTAGTATCCGTATAGCACGGAGGGTACGGGGCGTACCCCTTTTAAGGGGGGTAGAGCCTTTTGCTTTTGCATTGCTTCGGGTTAGCATTGCGTAGTAGTATGTATTGTAATTGTATTTTGGTTGGCACATGTAGTGCTAATGTATTGTATTGGCACAAAGTAGTGCTAGTAGTATTGGTATGTAGTACGATGTGTATGGTATGTATGTAATGAGTAATGCATTGGTGTCGTACGGTATATGACACGAATGACATTGTGAAGTATTGCGAATGATTGTGGATTGAATGAATTGGATGGAGTATTGTGTATGGTATTTGAACTAAGTATGTGGCATGGTATCTGAATTGCGTATGCTGGTAGTGTAAGAATTGTGAACACCTTGTAAGGTGGTAGTAGAATGTATTGTGGCAATTGGCTTGCCAAATGAGTAGAAATGGTAAACTGTAACCTTGAGCAACTTTGAGGGCAAAGTTTCTTAAGGGGGGTAGATTGAAATACCCCGTAATTAAAAACAGTGATTAATTAGGCTAATTATATTTTAAAGGCTTAATTACACTAAATAAATACTAGGGAACAAATCCCGAAGAAAACGGACCTTTAAAATGGGTTAAAAGCATAAACGAACCTTAAAGCGCGTTTTTCGAGGAAACCGGGAAAACGCGACTTTAAGCGGGTCAAATAGACTCGTAACAATTTTGGTCAACTAAATAGTCACTAATAAATATTAGTGAAGCTTTAGAACCAATAAAATTAATTAAACGAGAAAATTCCGGAAAACGGGTACCGGTTAGTGAAAACTGTAACAACCGGTAAGTTGTGGGGTAAGAGTACAAATAAACAAACTAAGTGTGTCCATTTGCAAATAAAAATAAATATGTGTTGTGTGTGTGGTGGGATCCGATTTCCCCTCTCACTCTCACTCTCTTTATTGTTTCCTTATTAACTAAAAGACAAGGGAAATAAGTAAAAACAAGACCAACTCTCTCCTATCCTACCCCTCTCTCACGTAACCCCCTCCTTCTTCCTTCTCTGATTTTTCTCCTTCCCCTGCGATGGCCATGGAGAAATGAGAAAACTCATTCAACCCACTCCTTCTCTCTTCTTGTTCTAGCTCAATACTTGTCCAAAAATTATAAAAAACCATACCACTAGAATCCCCTTGCAAAGGAGACCATTTCCCTCCTTTCAAAAATCCAAAAGCTCCATTTTCGATTTTATGGGTATTCACCATTTGAAGATTCAAGTCCACATTTAGAAGCACCTTCACCTCCTTATCATCTTGAGGTAAAAAGAATTTCGAAAATCCTTCCTTTCTAGCTCTCATTGGCATTTTAAGTATTTTCAGTTTTGAACTCTGGTTCCTTGTTGCTTCAGCCGATTTTGGCTCTTCCTTGGGCTAGGAATCTTGTTCTTTCACTAGTCAAGAGCTTCATCTACTCATTGGAAGGTAACACTCTTTCTAAACCCTAAAACCTAAATTCTAGGGTTAAGTATAAAATGAATGCTAATGGTATTGTGTATGTATATGGGCTGTAGCACTTTGTGTGTGTGAAACCCATTGAAACCGAGAAGAAAGAGAAAAGGAGAAGAAAAGAAGAAGAGGAAAGGAAAGAAAGAAAACTAACAAGACAAGGTAAATACCCTTACCTTGAGTTAGTTGGTATTGTGTATTGTAGCAGTTTTTGGAGTAGTAAAATGAGTAGCGAATTGAGTAATGAGTAATGAGAATATTGTAGTATAATGAATAATGAAGTTGTAACAGTTTTGAAGTTTTTAAATGAAGTTTAAAAGCTTGGGAAAACCATTGGGTAACATGTGTATAAGTGCAGGAATTTTAATGTGTGTAGTAGTGATGAATGGTGAGTATAGTGTGTTGTGTAAACAGGTTGTGAGAATGTGAATTGTGAGCTGAGATAATGTGTGGAGAAAGTAAGAATTATAGGGGAGACCATGTCAAAATTTGTGTAGAAAGGAGAGGACTTGAGTTGTTTAAGAAGAGGAAGTGTTTGGAGAGTTTAGGAGGAATATTAGTGCCTTGTAACAGATTTGAATATGGGTTTGTAAATGAGATGGAACTAGGTTGTGAGCTAATGTATTTAAGATGCCAAGAGTGGCCTTGGATGAGGAGGTATTGGAGTATAAGAGTAGAGGGAAAAATCTGTAGCATAAGGTATAAGGGAAGAGACAATGGGAGTGTTGAGTTGAAACTTGGGGAAATTGAGTGTATAAATAAGCATAGGATTGTGTGATGTATTAAGGGATGAATTAGTATGATTTAGAGTGTCTAAATAGTACTAAAACATGTTAGGATGCATGTAGGAAGAATAGGGAAGCAATGGGTGAAATTGGGAAGAGAAAACAAGGCCTGTAGCAAAGTTCTGCTACTGTCCGACCCACTGCTGGATCGGACGCTGGGTCGGACAAGGCCGGAGTAACGAGAATAAACTTTCTGGAACCGTCCGACCCAGAGCCGTGAGTCGGACATGGGTCGGACGGGCCTTGATAAACGACAGTAATTCTTTCTGGAATGGTCCGACCCAGGGCCGTGAGTCGGACATGGGTCGGACAGGTAAAAATTTTCTTCATCGAAGTTTCTGACTTCGTCCGACCCAGAGGTTGGGTCAGACGTGGGTCGGACATGGCTTGGGTGACAAAACTGAAACCTTCTGGAATGGTCCGACCCAGAGGGCATGGGTCGGACGGAATAGTGCTGGGTCGGACGGGAGTAATTTCAGAGGACGAAAACCTACTGGAATGTTCCGACCCAGGATTGGGTCGGACGGTGGGTCGGACGGCCCAAACACTTACAAAAAATAAAAAAAATGTTTTTATAATATGACTATAGCAATCATATATATGTATGTGTATATGCCTATACACCGGTATGCATGTATACGTAGTAATACATCATTAATGAAGTGATAATGGTAAGAAAGTAAGTAAATGAGTAAGGAAGTAAGTTTATGAAGTATTAAAAGAAAGAATGGTTTTATAACCAAGTAAGAAAGTAATGGAGTAGTAAGTATGCATTGAAAGTATCAATGAAGGAGTAAGTAGATCAAAAATAGATCATTGATCATACTACTTCATGCATGTATAGGAATCCCATAGTTGAGCTCCAAAGGAACCGGTAGTACCCTGCGACGGTGAACGGTATGATTTCCTCATGCCCTGTATCCTAACTTGGTTACCCCGATTTGTGTGCTTATGTGATCACCAATAAGATAAATGCACGAATCAAACTTAAATTGCACTTAATTGTGTTTGACCTATATTGTTCTTGTTTATTGCTCTTGAACACTTGGTTTGTATAATTCATGAAATGAATGAATGGAAATGAAGTGTATGTGTAAGTATGAGTACTTGTGTATGTATGTATGTATGGAAGTAAGTATGGACTTCTACTAATTCCTAACAACCTAACTCCTAACATGAGTAATGAGTAAAATGGAATGAGTAGAAGCCCGATATAGTTTCGGCCACGCGTGAGGATAAGGAACCACAAGAGGTTGGAACCGAATCCTGGCTATAATCTTTTCCTTGGACCAAATCCCTTGAATGGGTAGCATCCTGGATTAGTGGGCCACCCTAAAGCCCGGTGGTGGGATGTAGTAATCCCTGCCCGGAGGTCATACCGACTTAACTGGAAGTAAAGTATGTAAGAAGTAAGTATTGTATTTGTATTGGTCTTGACTATTGTAAGTCATTGACCCGGAGTAAAAGTATTGAACACCCGATTAACCCGGGTGTGTAATAAGGCTAACAAGACCTTTGTATGTATTGGAGAATTGTATCTCTGTGATGCGGTGAGTATGGTAAGTATGAATGAATGACTTTTATTGTATTCCTTGTACGTATTGTATGTATGTATGCTTGGTAAAATGAATGTAATGTATTGTATTGTATAAAGCATGTATGTATGTATGTATGAATGAAACGAACTGCATGTACTTGACCAAATAGTTGGCGTACCCTCGCTAGTACGCGGGGTATGCGGTTATCATATGCAGCGTAAGCTGACCCCCTAGGGGGAATGTTTTTACTCCACAGGTACCCGCGAGGCATGAAGGTAAAGTAAGGTCAAGATGTGATTCTTTTTGGAGTAGTAGTAGGACTGAAACGGTGTACTGAGTTGTACACGGCTAAAGCCTTTTTGTGTAGCCGGTGTACCATGTGGTACACCTTTTTGGATATTGAATTCTTGATTGGATAGAAAGGAGGAGTATATAAACTCTTCATTTTGGGAAGTAGTCTTGGAATGAAATTTGTATATACTTAGACTCGGTAATCAAATGTAAGTAAGTATTTGGTATTGTAAAGTAAGTAGTATGTATATTTCATTCTAATCATCAGACCGAAACAGTAGTAATAGTAGCCTTGTTAACCTTGGAGGGTTAACGGCGTTGTATACCCGCCGGGAGTAGGTAAGTATTCCGCTGCGAGAAGGGTAAGTATGGGATTGATTAGAGGATGATGGAAGGATTAGCGGTTGGGTGTTACATCTCTCTCACTCTTCATTCTCTCTTGTTTCCCACGAGATTTTCTCAAGCTCTCCCTTCTCCATTAACGTGAAGATCAACTCCATGCTAGCTCCATCTAGCTTTGCACACATCTTGCTCATTTTAGCTCCCAAAACCAAAACAAATCACATATTCTCCTTAGTTAGCTCAAGCTCCATCTTTCTATCTTTTCAAAACTCCAGAGCTTTGATTTGGTGCCAAGCCAAAACCACCATTAGAGGAGGAAATTCAAGTTTGGAGACTCCATTGGCTTCTCCATTCTCTTAATGTAAAGAAAGTGTAAGAAAATCTAGGTTTCCATCACTTTTCTTCAACCGAAAATACATGCTCATGAGGCTTCATTTTAATGCCATGTTCTAGCTTGTTTTCTACTCTTCAAAGGATTGAGGAGGTCCTTCTTGCTTCATATCCAAGCTTGTCTTGAGAAACCAAGGTAAAACAATCACCTTAATACCTTAAAGCACATTTTTAACCTAGGGTTGTTCCTTAGGGTTAATGTATTATCTAGTACTCATTGGAGTCATTGGATATTGGTTAGAACATTGGCAAGGAGATATATATTGGTGACGAGATTGAGCAAGGAAAAACCTAAGGAAGAAGCTTTTAAAAGCTTGTAAAAGAACAAGGTAAATTACTTACCTTAAGGTGTTTATGTTAAGGGAATGGGATTTAGATATGTGATGAGTTTAGTAGAGAGTTTACATTAGAAAAGGGTTATATATGACCTAGGAGAAACAATGACTATGTTTGTGAACTTGTGACTGAGGAGCAAATGAGAAAAAGAGATAGTTTAAGAACATCAAGGTGAATTACAAGAAGCATTTATTCAATGGGAGCCTTGTTGTGTGTTTCGCAGGTTGAAGGCAAATATATGAGAAAATTCAGTGGTTAAGATTTTGTCATTTAAGGGCCTAAGTGCCAAGCATTTAAGTTTAGCACTATATGATGTGGTGTAAATTGTGTGTTAAGGTGTTGTGATGAGAATTTGGGTGATTGATGGAGAAAAACCAAGTGTTAGGATGTGATATATATAGAGAACCATGGCAAAATTGAAAGGAGAACTGGGTGTTTAAGATGTTCTAAGGGAATTTAATGACTAAGGAAGTACTAGGAAGTTTTAGAGGTTGTCTTGATGAAAAAGGGGTGAGATAAAGTGTTTTAATGAGTTATAATGACTTAGGCATTGCTAGGAAGGATTTAGGAATCAAAAGAATATACTTGAGTATTTAGGACTTAGGCAAATTGTGATGAACAACTAGGAAGGGAATATGTGTAGATAGATGGAAGCATAAGCTTGTGAAGAAAACTGAGAGTTGTGTAAAGGAGTTTTAGATGGTGAAAGATGCTTGGGAGATGATGTTATTGTGGTGAGGAAGCATTTGGCATAGTGGTTATACTAGGTATGAACCACCACTAGAAACCTAGTGAAAAACATTACAAGTGTTGGCATTATTACAAGGAAATGCATAATGACTAAGGTGGATCTTGGTAAATGATTTAATGTGTTTAGTGGAGGGCTTAAGGTGTATTTGAGGTGCCCAAATGAGGTTATAACATATTAGGATATATGAGGAGAAGTTGGAGTTGAAAGAGAATTTAGAAACAAGGTTCTGGAGCCGACCGACCTTAGGGACCGGACCTGCAAGGTCGGTCGAGCTCAGTTTACACTGCCGGAGAAAGTTTCTGGAACCGACCGAACTTGGGGACCGGACATACAAGTTCGGTCGGGCTTGTATTTTGTGAAGGAATTAAGTCTCTGGAATGGACCGACTTGGGACCGGACTTGCAAGGTCGGTCATGCCTAGAATTTTGTACGGTAATAAGTCTCTGGAATCGACCGAACATGGGACCGGACTTGGCAAGTTCGGTCGAGCTTAAATTTCCACGGGGGAAACTCTCGGAATGGACCGACCTTGGGACCGGACTTGCAAGGTCGGTGGGGTAGAATTTCAAACGGTAATGTGTTCTAGAATGGACCGACCTTAGGTAAGGTCGGTCGGAAGTTCGGTCGAGCCTAAAAAAATAAATAAAAAAAAAGAAATTTTGAATTCTAATGGATGGTAATAGGTAATAAGGTATACCTTTGGTAGGGTGGTAATGATTAGGACCCTAAGAACTTTAGGGATTAAGTTAAGTTAAGTATAAATTTTAATGTTTAAAGTTAAGTTTGTAAGTTAAGTGGCAAAGATCTAAGAAGGTATTCAAAGGGGATCTTTAGGAATTAAGTGAGGTAAGTAAGGTGCAAACAACTAATGGTCTAAAAATGAACCAATGTTTTAGGTTTGTGAATTGGGACCCCGAAGAAGGTTAATCAAACAACGATTGACGGTGAACGGTACAATCTTTCTTGTGACCTGCTTGCTAACGAGGTGTCCCTCGGCTTGTGTGCTATCTGTTAACTGCTATGACTAAAACAAGATAAAGCATGCAACCGGTTATATTGTTCTCGTGTGTTTGTGTTATCTTTACACTAACCGCGAGACTTGAGATTGTTACTAACCAAGTTTAGTACTTACTGAGTTAAGAATAAGAGTTAAATTTGGTGGTTGTTGGTTAATGCCCGTTAAGGCTTAGCTAGCACATGGCAATTAAGATTTCTACTAATTGGAACTTGAGTGAGGAATCCCGGGACCGATCTCCGGTCATGCATGCTAAGGAAAAAGGGGGACGGTATCTGAATCAGATCCTCCCTCCGCTTAAGGACTTGTCTTCGGACTTGTAGCCTAGGGCCGGTTGCCGGCAGCTACGCTGGACTCCCGTCCAGAGTAGGTGGCATTAAGATGGTGCGGTGGGATCACCTAAATCCCAGGTTCGAATTAAGCTACAACCATTCCCTTCTAGGAACGGTTTGTATACTGAGATTAAGATTAAGGTAAGGTAAGGAACTGAGATTAAGGAAATGAGGACTAAGGAGGGGGTTACTAACCCACTTGATAAGGGAACGCTTGAGTCGTTCATGGTTTATGAACTATACATGTTCATCTGTGGTTAGTGTTATTGCACTTCATATCATGCTTGTGTATGTAATCAATTTCCATGCTATCGACAATTAGTCGTCGTAGCCCCGTTAGCTTGGGGGTCATGAGAGGGTGTACCAGCATTTGTGCTGACCCCCTTTGGGGGCTGTTTTTACACTTGCAGGTAAGAGACCCATGAGGACGCACTACGAGAGTAGGAGCGGTTAGACTTAGGATGGGATGTTCATTTTGAGTTCGGGTTGCGCCTGTGCACCCGACTGTTTATATTTAAACTAATGTAAGGATGTGGTTATGACTTAGTTACTTGTACTCGGTTGGTTGACGGTATTATGGATGGTGATGTTTGGGTTGGTTATGTATTGTGGATAAATGTTGTAATTGTTAAGGCCGGTATATTCTAACGATCAGACCGTGGCAAGGTCCAGGTGTTTATTATTTCTGCTGCGACGAGTTCGATTAAGTGTACAGTTTTGCGATAACCACGATTGGCTTTGGATGGGGTGTTACAATCTAACTCCAAAGCTCCTAAGGTAATGGTTTAAGGCTTATTTTGGCTCTTTTTCTTCATCTCTTCACCACCTATGCTTAGATCTCGTGACTAATCACTTCCTATTGCTTATTCTCAGTGTTCTAAGGTTAGAACATCAATCAAATTCGAATGAAACAAGTTTAGAGACCAAGGTTGCTCAAAATCTCATTTTTAAGGTAAAAACATACCTTAAGCTTCTCTACTCTTCATCCGATTTTCTTCCTCTGATTTTTGTGAATTTATACACTCATAATCTTCATATTACATGTTCAATCAGTTGGTTAGTCATTTGGAGCAAGGGGGCCGAGATCCAAAGGAAATATTCTTTTAAGGCATTTTTCCAAGGTAAATCCTAATAACAAGGCAGCTTGTTGTGATCTAGCTATTCCTATGTCAATATGGTAGATCTAACACCTTGTGGTGTGTTTGATTCAGGTCGAAACCATCTGAACTTTTCCCTTGCATTTTAAGGTGATTTTTGCCTTAAAATCTTACATAAATTATTCCTTATGGTTAGATCTTGCTTGGAGACTAACTATGCCTTGGTTTCTGTTTGAAAACATGTAAAACAAGCTGTGGAGAATTTCTCCTTAAGGTGGCGAACCCAAACAAGGCTTTACCTAAGCTAAATCAGGTATAAATCCACTTAAAACCTTAATTTGATACATTAACACAAGTTTAGTGTGTGTATATTAATTACCGTGAGTGAATGATTAAAATAAGGTCTTGTTTGATCTTAAAATGATTAAGGAATGGTTTAATAAATTTTATAACTAATTAAACAAGCATAAATGTCAAATTTAAGACATTATGTGGAAGTTTGGTAAATAAATGAAAGTTATATATAGTGAGGCGAGATTTATAAGTGTTTTTGGGACATTTATGTTAATTTATTTTGCAAGCCAATGTTTGTAATAAGGCCATGTATTTTAGGCCATTTTATTTATGTATTTACAAGATTTTATTTATGTTTAGGTGATATATAATTATTACCGAAATGAATAAGGGGTTATAGTGTAATTAAATTAAATGTAGGGACTTTTAAAAAGGAGTTAAAATAAAGTTTAGAAGATTTTATAAAGTTTTGGGGTTAAATGATAAATTTTGGAAACTTAGGGTTAAAACCGTGATTATAAGGAATTGGTGGTCAAGGAAATATTAAGGTGGTCAACCTTGACCATATGCTAGGTTTTGACAAAATTAGATAAGTTAAATAACTTATTTAAGGTTTTATAATAAGATAAGTATCTTAAGGTAATATTTTTTTTATAACATATGTGGTAAATATGTTATTTACCGAAAATAAAGGGTGTACAATGGTATTTTAAACACCACGGGCTATTGGAATTTTAGGAATTTATTGGGTTGATTTTGGAATTAAAATGAACTATATATGTACAATATATAGTTATTATGTCATTATGACACTTTGGAGAAATATAGATGGTGGAATGGTAAATACCATAAGTACATGGGTTAATAAGGATATCTATAACTCTTTGGAGAAACTTGGTGATTTTTAGAATTATATAAGAGTATTTGATAAGACATGTGTATAAAATATAGTCTTAAGTTATGGTAAAACTATATGTTATAAAAGGGCCAAATGGCAATTATAAAACAGCACAAGGGCTGTTTGGGATTTACAAAAAATAACCATAGGCTATACTCTTTTATAAGTTAGAAATGTTATATTAATGTATATATAACATGGTATAAAGAAAGGGGTGATTTTGTAAATAAAGGAAACTATGGTTTATGGAAAAGAATAAGGTTTAATATATATGCCTAGGTGACAATATATAATAGTTTTGTATAAAAACTATAGGTTATAAATTAAAGGAAATAAAAATATCATATCTAATGATATTAGTATTTTGGTACAACATTACATAATGTTATGTGGTCAAAATAGAATATAAATGAATTCAAGGGCCGTACCGAATTAATAGGAGTTGGAAAATGAATTTTGGACTTAGGTCTATAATGTTATAAATGTTATAACAATTATATGGGTTAGATGGAATTAATATAAGTAAGGATATTCACATCAAAGAATGTGACAAACTATAAATAAATGGGATTTATAAACTAAGGTGTTTATGGAATAAACCTTAGGAGTTGTAATTATACAACATAAAATGTTACATAATATTAGGATAATAATCTTAATATAAGTTGTATAATATAATACAATTAATGGGAATAATCATCTAATAAAAGATGATAAAATGTAACATAAAATATAAAAGTTTATGAAACTCATGAGAATTACCTACGTGGTAAAAATATATACATAACAAAGAATAATGTATATAAGGTGGATATATATATTTTGGTTGAAACCCATATTTTAATGGTGGTGGTTATTTAAAAAAATATATATATAGTTACGAACTATAAGATGAATTTTAGAATGCAATATAATATAAGAATGCATGCATACATGCAACTATAGGTTACGTACCTAAACTAGATGTGGATAAGATTAAAAGAAATAAGGAATTAAACTTAACAGTTGAATGTTTTGACGTACGTGTTTTAAGTAACAAAGCCGACTGTTTTAGAGAAACCTGTAACAAACAACTGTAGAAAACAGGGGTGAACTGTCGGGGTTTGTGAGCCTCGATTTTAAACCCTATCCTATGTTGGTTAAATTGATTGGGATCTAGTCGGGTTTTAGGTCCACTTATAACCTAAGATTAATAACTATGTCATAAAACAATAATTATTAAAACCTAAGCTAGCTCACTGGAACCTATTATGAGTCGCCACCTAACTTTTACCTAGATCAAATTAGGAAAGGAGAGTTCGGGTTCGGGGGCTTGATATTCGACTTATTTAGGGTTCAATTACTTTCATTACCCTTCCTAGGTCGTTTTTCCTCTACTTGGTTTATTTACGGCTTACTACATAGTCGTTTTTAACCTAAGTGCGCGCTTCTGTTTTTTTTGTGTTTTTAGCATTTTTTTGACAGAAAATTAAAGTGAAATTGGAAGCTACCTAAACTAGGGTTTCGGAGGCAGAATTAGGTCAAATTTTGCTTACGTCCGTAGCCACGGACCCCATGTCCGAGACCACGGACCCAGTTAACCTAAACTATACAGGAGAGTCGAAAATAAAGAAAAAAAAAAATTTGCTGGGTCCGGGGCCTCGGACAGGCTGTCCGTGGGCCCGGACATTATCAGAAAAACCTAAATTTGAATTTTTTAAAATCCCGATCCCGCCGCCGTCCGTGGGTGGTCCGTGGTCTCGGACAACGCGTCCGAGGTCCCGGACCATAGGTCCGAGGTCACGGACCACCCACGGACAGGGGTTTTCAGAAGGTTCCCGAGGGTGTTTGAGCTCAAATTTTATGGGTGTGTAGCCTGAAAGATGTACAAGACGTTGTGATTGAAAGTTTTCAATTTGAATTCGAATTAAGCACGAACTTAGCGAACAAGTTATCTGACAGAGGCTTAAACAACAGCAATACAGAAGCCTGCGAAGATTAGTTTGAGCTCAAATTTCGAGGCAAGACAGATAATACCGTGGAGAATTAGGGAAGCTGAGTTTCTACCTGTTTTGCCTTCGGATTCACAACGTTTCTTCACACCGGGATTCGTCGAGTGCTCCGTTGATGGTAGACCCGAAAGGACTTCGAACCAAGCTTCTGGTTGTTGGTTGTTCTTGCTGTTCTTCACGTTTTGGTGGTGTTTTTGTGGGGTTTTGATGATTATTGGTGCTTGGGAATTGGAAAACGTGTTTAGATGATGATTTCGGGCGATTTTCGGTATAATTTGGGTGGCCGGGTGTTGGAAAACGTGAGAGAGAGAGAGGAGGCTGCCTTTTCTGACTCTCTAGGGTTCTTGAGTATGTGAGGTTCTCATTTATCCAAAACCTATCCCTTTATATAGACTTTCTTAAAGATAAAGAAAATCTAGTAAAAGTAAGATTTTTCGATATTTTAACTAGTAACTTCCCAAAGGAATTTGCTATGAAATTTTAACCACATGTCAAGAATGGATATTATGAATTTTCTGAGGTGGAAACGAATTTTTTAAATGTTGGAGCATTTTTAAATTGAATTTCTCGTCAGATTCAGTCAGAAATTGCTAGAAATTTATTGGAAATTTGAAAAATCAAAATTCCAACGCCATTATGCTTAAAATGTCATCCTCTATCATGGGTTAAAATATCAAAGCATTTCGAGCTGGTTTGGGCACCCTTTGGAGGAGAGAGAAAGCCTATAGGAAATCCCAAAAGCCTTAAAAATTACGAAAACGCCCCTGACAATGACGAAACTGCTCTTCAGGACCTGGAACACGCCGATCGAGCCGAAGTCCCTCATTACCCGATTAAATATCCCTCACGACACCAAAACCTTGCAGACCCTAACCAGGGGGGTCAAAATTTTGGGTATAACAGATTGCCCCCCGTCAACTAGGCTTTATAATGAAGATGAAAAGACTAGTTGATGCCTAGTGATACCCCAAAATTTTGGATCTTAAAAGGCCCTATATGCAGATTGCGTCGAGCTATTCTAAGGCGCCGACTACCTATGAGTGAGAATGAGAAGATGTCAAGCGGTTCTAAGGCGTTGACTACCTATAAGATGAAGTAATGTCAAGCGATTCTAAGGCGTTGACTACCTAGACGATGAAAATGATGTCAAGCTATTCTAAGGCGTTGACTACCTATAATGAGTGAAATGGGCTTAATGTGATGATGAATTGTATGACCTAGGTGCATCTAGGGACCGCAACCTATTCCGAAGTGTGTGTAAAAGGTTAAGGACTGAGAGTGCCAAACGTGGAAGGTGCTAAGGAAGTGGGTAAGACTTATGACAAACTTGAGGGTGAGTTCTTCTACTCAGGTGAGAATTTGTATCTGTGAAGAATCTGCATCTTCGTGGTGAGAATCTATATCTGAATCTACGGGTGAGAATCTGTATCCCTGAAGAGTCTGTATCTATGGATGAGAATCTGTATCTCTGAAGAATCTATATCTTCGTGGTGAGAATCTGTATCTCCGGGGTGAGAATCTGTATCTCTGAAGAATCTGTATCTTCGGGGTGAGAATCTGTATCTCTGAAGAATCTGTATCTCTGGGGCGAGAATCTGTGTCTCTGAAGAATCTGTATCTCCGGGGCGAGAATCTGTATCTCTGAAGAATCTGTATCTTCGGGGTGAGAATCTGTATCTCTGAAGAATCTGTATCTCCGGGGCGAGAATCTGTATCTTTGAAGAATCTGTATCTTCGGGGTGAGAATCTGTCTGATCGGGTGAGAATCTGTATCTCTGAAGAATCTGTATCTTTGGGGCGAGAATCTGTATCTCTGAAGAATCTGTACCTTTGGCTGAGAATCTGTATCTCTGGTTTATGATAAGGAGTTTCGTACGGACGGATGCAAGGTAAACTTTATGCAAACGATCATGACGAAAGTTGATTATGAAAGTGCCAAACGTGGCAAAGATGATGTGCATGTCAAAATACAATCAAAGTGTATGTAGGAAACTTGTCCAAAACAAGAAATCGTTGGAAAATGTGCCAAACATGACAATGTTAAGGATCAAAAATTGTCCAAAGCAAGACATTGCTAGAAAGTGTGTCAAATGTGGCCATGATGAGGTTTATGAAACCGAAGTGGTTAGAGGAAAGTTGTTCAAGACAAGAAATTGTTGAAAGAGGTGCCAAACGTGGCAGTGTTTGAAGAAATTCTGTTTAGTGAAAGGGAAGTGAATTATCATTTCCTAACTATAGACTTCGGACTTGAAATTTATCTCCTACGAGATGAACATGCCGCCGGTGGGGTATGGTGTATGATGTGAAGGTAAGGGCTTACGTGGGCCTGTGGTGTTTGATGTGCAGGTAAGGGCTTATGTGGGCCTGTGTAGTGGAGGTGTGGAGGTAAGGGCTTATGTGGACCTGAGGTGCTTGTTGTGGTGGTAAGGGTTTGTGTGTGCCTGTGGTGGGATGATGGTGGTGATGTTTGAGCTTTGGGTTCCAATTGGTGTTGTCATAGCAATTGTTGGAGCCAACAATTGCCCCAGTATTTTTCCCTTAAGACAATCTGAGCTAGAGTTCATGGCGATCGATCGGAACGATTGATTGCCCCCAGTATTTTCTTTGGCCAAACGTGCGAACAAGTCTCGCCCTCACATGGTCAAGGATTATGTTTTGATGTGGTGCTTCTTAACCTACACTCGACGTGTTTGGTGTTTGCACTCGTTTCTCACTTACGGTCATAACTTCTCAACCATTGAATTTGACATTTGTTAGATTTACGTGTTCAACCTGTTACTTTCACTCGATTGGATACACAACTACTAAGTCGGAAGTCTTTTGAGCTTATAACGTGGCCATGGGGGTGTGATGACAATAGGATAATGGCGGAATGTTTAGGATATGTGGAGCTTAAGGGTGACCAAAGCTGCAACTTGCACCGCCTCTCGGACTTATCTTCTTTGCCTTGAAGTCTTGGCTTCATGATGGCTTCGCTTATGAACTTGGGGCTTGGAACTTTTGGATTGTTCCTTGCATCTTCTTTCTTTTTCCGATTTTGGATTTCTTCGAGGCTTTTCAGGTTCGCCTTTCTTTGGATTTCCTTTCCTTCGGGGTTCTTGTGTTTCCCGGTTTGAACTTTGAGAGCTTTTTGATTAGCTCATTTGGATCCTGTGTCACTTTGGGACCATTTGCGGATCGTTTGTCATGCTGGTAGCGGTTTTGCTTCTTTGGACTTGTGAAGTTGTTGTTCAAAAGTCGGGCTCCTTGCTTCCTTTGGTCACCGGGTCGGTTATTCATCATTGGGGCTTGTTTGTGGAGCTTGTATGTTAAAAGAGGTCATAATGAAAAGCTCAGCGGGGGTGCCTAGGGTTTAATGTCAGGGTTCAAAGCTTTTGGCTGTGTGGTGTTGTACCTAGGTGCTTCGTCATCCCTAATAGTTGTGTATCCGTTCTTTGTTACTTTTCACAGGTTTAAGCGTAAATTTACAAATTATCTCCTTCGGTCGGAGTCATGCCGTTTGCCACCTTTGAATGTGACCTCTCTGGAGCCGTGTAAAAGTGACACGCTCTTTCGCTCTTGGTTTTACCGCTCAAGGCCCTCGCGAAAGTTACTCAGAGACTTGTTTGCGCATTTAAACAAAAGAAATAAACATTATCGCTCCTTAACTCAGATTGCCCCCAGTATCGTTGTGGGGTTTTTTCTCGACAAGCCTTTTGAATACCCAAGTTATTTTGAGGAGGGGTGATTACATGTGTGAGGATGGTGGTGAGTAGTGATGGGGCGATTGTTAAGTGATTTATTTTTCCTGTTTCAAAAACTTCTTCCAGTTTAGACTTTGGTGAAGTGAGGAGAGATAAAGTGATAGGACACATGGGTGAAGTGACTTGTTTTTTACCTGGTTTTGACGGCAAAGATGCATAACTAACTTGTGAAAGTGGACAACAATTCCCTATATGCAAGAGTTTTCTTGAATAACATGAAATAAAACATGCAACAAGTGTCAAGGCACAAAGTCACCAAAAGAAAAACTCATGTCTGACAATACAAACGAAAAAGGACATGAAACATCTAGAGAAAATTCAAAGTCCTAAAACTACTGCTCTGGAGGAGGTGGACGTGGGAAGACTGAATACATGTGAGCCATGAAAGCATCCATGCGACCCTCCATGCGCACCTGCCTACGCTCCATGCGACCCTGGGTGATGTGGAGAGACTGGATATCCCTCTGCAAGCTCTCAAGTGTGGCTGGCTGTGGTGGCGGAGCGGGTAAGGCGTAGTATGAGGAAAGTGGTACAGGGTACTCAGTACCCATGTAACTCGGTCCCTCACCCTGGTAGGTGTGTCCTCCTGACGGGTCCTCGTGGTGTGGGATGTCCTCAGGCTCTGGTGCCTGCTCTCTGCCTGGGCCGGACTGGTCTCTGAGAGAAGACTCTGGCCTGCTGCGGGAAAGCCCAACCCTGATCGGCTGAGTAGCCAAGGGACCTCAGCATCTCCATGGTGTAGGTGGGATACAAAGGCTCCCAATCATCATTCCCCATCGGGACCCGCGCGCACTCGCATAGCCACTGAATGAAACTCGGGTAAACCAAAGCGTGGCGACCAGCCCGGGCTGCTATCATCAGGTGGTCTCTCATCAGGACAGACAGCGGGATCAAGCCCTCCTCTGAGTCGGGTGGATGCTGAATGTACCTCATGAGGAAGCAGTAGCGAGCGGAGACGTCGTTACGCGCTTTCGGTAGCACATTACGAGACAGGACCTCCAATAACACCCTATCAAGAGCGGTAGGTAAAGCGGAGGGGAGGATCACCTGCTTCCTTGGCTGATCCCTCGTAGAAGAACGAACGCGCTCTGATAGAGTCGAGTGCTGCAGATAGAACTGGCGTGCCTCGCTCTCCAAGGCCGCCATCGTCTCTAGCCCCCTGTGCTCAGGGTCACTAGGATGCAAGCCGTAAAAATGCACAAAGTCGTCCAAGCCCACAGTAATGTGCTGACCCCGTACATAGGATACCACAGCCCCGGTATCGTCCTGGTCCAAGTTAGCATAGAACTCTATCACTAACTCTCTAACATAGCTCTTCGGGCAGGCAAGCAACCCCACCCAGTGAAGGTGCTGAAATAGGTGGTCGAGGTCAAAAGTGGCGATCACGTCATCGCCGAAGAGACGCTCCTGCTGGATGGAAATATCCTGATTCTCATAGAACCAGCGCTCCTGCTGAGCTCCTCTGAAACGGGTATGGTCATAGGTAGGGGATGTCTCTCTGCGGCGCCTGCGACGTGGCTGAGAGCCTGATGCCCCAGCCCCAACTACCCCACGGGAACTCCTACGACCCTCCATGGTATGCCTGTGGATTCAACGAGACAGAAGACATATAATTCTGCAGGAATTTTGACAGAGTCTCCCCTAAATTTTCACGAATCCCGTGCTTTCAAATGCACTCCACACCATATAATCAGTCCTAGGATCTACCACGTATGCAAATTTTAAACATTCCACAAGCAAAAAACGCGAGAAACCACATTTCACACTAAAACGCACTAAACTAGAACGGACGACTTTTGACAGTTATAAGCAGTTTTATCCTTCCAAACAAACTTTTCACGTCTTAAAATGCCCTTCTAAAGCTAGTTGGCCATTTTAAACATAAAAAACCAAACTTCGAAAATTTGACCCGAGAACCACCATTGTCGTCTTCTTCCTAGCTCCAAATTTCGTTTTTCTTCGTTTCTTCACCAAAATGGACAAATGAGTAGTCAAAATGTAGAGAAAACTTACCCAAATACAATGGTGGAAGAGTATTTTGGATTGGGGTCGAGAAAGTGTCGAAAATGGCCAAAAACAACTCGCCCCGGACCTAGCTCGGACGCAACTTTCAGCCTCCGTAAGTGCTCGAAATGGAGAGATCTTGGTATGGAAATGCCTAGAATTGAAAGAGGGATGTTTTGTGAGCAAAATGGCGGTGGAATGGAGTGATTTGGCCAAGAAATGAGTGAGATATGGAGGAGAGAAGTTAGGGTTTTGGAAATGGAGGTTGCTGGAATGAAAATGGCGAATTTGGGACGAATTCCCGATTTGAATCGGCTGGGGGAAGTCACTAAGTGGAACGGCGTCGTTTGGAGGTCAAACGGGCGCGTCTGAGTCAACGTCCGGGGCCACGGACGGCGCGTCCGGGGTCACGGACGCCCCTTTTCTTTTTCCTTTTCTCCGAAAATTGATTGATTAAACTAAAAGAGGACTAACAAAACAAAATATTCTCTTTATTCATCTCGAAGTTAGAAGAAGTACACATTATAGAGTTCTAAGAAAACAGGAAATGCCTAGGATTAAGTGTCTAGAACGCAAGTTTCCTCTTGACAACTCTTGGCTCGGTCAACCCCTCCTTTCTTCGTTTGAATGCATCCACCTCCTCCTTTCGACCATATAGCCATTTCCGATAGCTTGCTGAGAGCTCCAAGTCTTCAAGTGCTAGGGGCTTCACCACTTGAACTTCCCCTTCGAGTCGATCCATCATGATTGCATAAAGAGCCTCATGATCGTATGCTTTCCTTGGTGCTTCGTATAACAAACCCTTGGGTCGGCTCTGGGCTCGCCCAATCTGACGGCTGGAACGCCACGGGTGGATGACATAAAAGCTCTCAAAACCGGGTAACGAGACCCCTCCATAATAGCCTCCACACATTCGAACTCCTTCAATTTTCCAAGCTGAGACCGTCCATCGAACTTGATGTCCCTGCCGTATGGAGTTCAAAAGGGCCGGCCATCCATCAACCGGCTCCTCGGGGGCTCGCCTTCTAGGGAGATGCTGGATCGTGAACGTTTGGTTATACTCAGGAATCAGCTTGAGCCGCTCGAGAAGCCAGACTTGCAGAAGATAAATGCTCCCTTCGAAGAAGTAAGGGGTATCCTTTGACTTGGGCCATGAATCCAAACTCTGAATAATCTGCGCGACTATCAATGGTCCCAAGGCGAAACCGGCTCGAACCTGTAGAAGCAAAGGGAAAACTTTTCGGTGTATAGCCATGTATGGGGTTCTGAAAAGGTAGATTGCCAACAATGCGAGATCGAGAAAGTTTCTCAAAGAAGTCTCAGGGGTAATGAAGTCTGAAAGAGTTTCCACCGGCAATCCTTCGGGCCCTACCATTCCTAGTAACTGGGTCGGACTTAGCCCAAGTAAATAGGAATGGGCCTCGACCGGCGAGGGTGTCAAGTTTGGTACCACCGGGCTAGCTAGGGTATTGGCCCCTAGAAGTGCGTCAAACTCCTCAGGCAGCAAAAGTCAGCTCATTATCTCCAAACTTGAAAAGATGTTCAACCGGGTCCCAATGGTTAATAGCCGCTCTCAGGAAATCTTCGTGCAATCGGGTCTGGGATAAATATGCCAGAGTGTGGAGGATAGACAGCTTATTGACCTTCTTTGACCAGTTGAACACATCTTTCATAGTTCTGTCACAGGACTTGTTGAATTCGAAGCAGTGGGCCATGGACCTTTTCCTGTTTTTACCAAGAAAAGAAAACACACACAGGATATCAATCAGCACTCAACTTTGTTATGGGCCAACAAACAACTGGGACCTCGAACTGGGTTGGGCCAATTGTGGGGGTAACTCCCTATCCGTTCTAAGTCTGGTTATGGGCCAATCACAAGAGCAAACAAGGTTCCACACAAGTTCAAAATGTCCTCACCTGACGACCTTGATTAATGGGTATGGATCAATCCGGAGAGGTGCTTGGGGTGCGGGCCCAGGTCACCACAAAGGAATAGGGCTTGCACGCTATTCTCTTTGGGTCACCCCACTTTTTCACATCACCTAAAGGTGTGCGTCTACGGTCGGGTCTTTGACTGACAAACAATGGGCTTGGTAAGGGTACTGCCAGGAAAATGCTTGGGCTAAAGCCCAGGTATTAAGGGGGTGTGGTTAGACGACACCCTCCTCTTTTCCCCCACTTATTCACATCACCTAAAAGGTGTGAGTCCCTGCAGGGGACCCTCAAACGGGTCCCGGGGTGAAATTGGTTTGCGTGGACCCTCGCTCTCATATGATGCAAGGGTGCAAAAATTAAAGTGCGCACAGAAGTAAACAAACAATGTAATAAAGCCATAAATAAACATTTTTCAAGTTAAGCCCTCTTTCTTAAAATTAAACATGTTAAAATTAAGAAGTTTGTCCCCAGCAGAGTCGCCAGTCTGTGAGCCTCGATTTTAACCCTATCCTGTGGTTAAATTGATTGGGATCTAGTCGGGTTTTAGGTCCACTTATAACCTAAGATTAATAACTATGTCATAAAAACAATAATTATTAAAACCTAAGCTAGCTCACTGGAACCTATTATGAGTCGCCACCTAACTTTTACCTAGATCAAATTAGGAAAGGAGAGTTCGGTTCGGGGGCTTGATTTCGACTTATTTAGGGTTCAATTTTCATTACCCTTCCTAGGTCGTTTTTCCTCTACTTGGTTTATTTACGGCTTACTACATAGTCGTTTTTAACCTAAGTGCGCGCTTCTGTTTTTTTTGTGTTTTTAGCATTTTTTTGACAGAAATTAAAGTGAAATGGAAGCTACCTAAACGGGTTTCGGAGGCAGAATTAGGTCAAATTTTGCTTACGTCGTAGCCACGGACCCCATGTCCGGACCACGGACCCAGTTAACCTAAACTATACAGGAGAGTCGAAAATAAAGAAAAAACAAAAATTTGCTGGGTCCGGGCCTCGGACAGGCTGTCCGTGGGCCCGACATTATCAGAAAACCTAAATTTTGAATTTTTTAAAATCCCGCCGCCGTCCGTGGGTGTCCGTGGTCTCGGACAACGCGTCCGAGGTCCCGGACCATAGGTCCGAGGTCACGGACCACCCACGGACAGGGGTTTTCAGAAGGTTCCCGAGGGTGTTTTGAGCTCAAATTTTATGGGTGTGTAGCCTGAAAGATGTACAAGACGTTAGTGATTGAAAGTTTTCAATTTGAATTCGAATTAAGCACGAACTTAGCGAACAAGTTATCTGACAGAGGCTTAAACAAACAGCAATACAGAAGCCTACGAAGATTAGTTTGAGCTCAAATTTCGAGGCAAGACAGATAATACCGTGGAGAATTGGGGAAGCTGAGTTTCTACCTGTTTTGCCTTCGGATTCACAACGTTTCTTCACACCGGGATTCGTCGAGTGCTCCGTTGATGGTAGACCGAAAGGACTTCGAACCAAGCTTCTGGTTGTTGGTTGTTCTTGCTGTTCTTCACGTTTTGGTGGTGTTTGTGGGGTTTGTGATGATATGGTGCTTTGGGAATTGGAAAACGTGTTTAGATGATGATTTCGGGGGATTTTCGGTATAATTTGGGTGGCCGGGTGTTGGAAAACGTGAGAGAGAGAGAGGAGGCTGCCTTTTCTGACTCTCAGGGTTCTTGAGTATGTGAGGTTCTCATTTTATCCAAAACCTATCCCTTTATATAGACTTTCTTAAAGATAAAGAAAATCTAGTAAAAGTAAGATTTTTCGATATTTTAACTAAGTAACTTCCCAAAGGAATTTTGCTATGAAATTTTAACCACATGTCAAGAATGGATATTATGAATTTTCTGAGGTGGAAACGAATTTTTTAAATGTTGGAGCATTTTTAAATTGAGTTTCTCGTCAGATTCAGTCAGAAATTGCTAGAAAATTATTGGAAATTTGAAAAATCAAAATTCCAACGCCATTATGCTTAAAATGTCATCCTCTACATGGGTTTAAAATATCAAAGCATTTCGAGCTGGTTTGGGCACCCTTTGGAGGAGAGAGAAAGCCTATAGGAAATCCCAAAAGCCTTAAAAATTACGAAAACGCCCCTGACAATGACGAAACTGCTCTTCAGGACCTGGAACACGCCGATTGAGCCGAAGTCCCTCATTACCCGATTAAATATCCCTCACGACACCAAAACCTTGCAGACCCTAACCAGGGGGGTCAAAATTTTGGGTATAACAGGGTTACTTATTATTCAGAAATACCGGATGTAGTTAGTCATGGAGACTGACTTATAGTTTTAATACCATTTAGATTATACTTCTGACAAGGACGCTTGACAAGCTAGCGGACTACACGGAGCATAGGATCTTGCTGATTCATACTCCACCGTAATACGAGTAGGGTGAACGGTATGTAAAGGGGTTTGATCCGAGTTGTCCTAAGGTTGCTCCTTGGGCTCGGATTTGGTTGACATAACTTGTATGTTGTTATGTCTCTGATTGTCTCTGAGGGCTTCCTCAGTTCAAACTTCTGTGTGATCTGTGATAAGATTGTTTGTCTGAATGTGTTAATTAATATGCATGAATTGTATATTTATAGCTGCTTGTTATTTACTGTTGTTGAGTTAACAGTATTAGTTCGTATATATGAACCTATATATATAAAACGAACTAGCGGCTATGGTGCTATCTTATATGAAATATAAGGAACGTAAGTAAAACGTTTTAGCACTAGGATAATAACATATACATATTATCCAAGACTTTTATACGGAGCATTGGCCTTTCTATACGCGCTCTTGTATCTAACACTGGATCCCGAGTTTACAACTCCGGATTGGACTAATGACCTTAGTCTGCTGTGTTAGAAAATTTGGTAATGCGATGCGATGGTAAATTAATTAATTAATGGAATGGAAGTAAAGCCAAGAGGATGTGGCTCTTGGTGCGCTGTGATCACAAAAACGATACCAGGATGTCCGCGTACGGGTCCGTAAGTATCAAGAAAATTTCCCGTGAGCTAGAATGGCTCGTTGGTCGGAGACTCTACCGTTGGAGTGGCTACTGCCGTGGGTGACCCGCCATAATATATGGGTAACTAGAGATGTCGTTTTAACGAGACATTGTCACTAGGTATAACTGAACAACTAAAACAATTGAGACTTATACAGTGGCGAACAATACCATGGACGAGACTTAATACTTGTTTATTATTCTCGTTGTTTCGCTTTGTTGTTCATTGGTTATACTTGTGGTTATTATTGTGTGGTTGGTTGGATGGAGCCTACAAGGCTAAGGTAAATTAAATATGAAAACTGTACGCTACGGCGAATGTACATTGTACATTATATTGTTATTACTCGATACGTTCGATATAAATGTTGTATGGAATTCTATGAATGTTTGGTTTGGATGGATGATTGAATGTTTATGGATATTTGGATGGATGGTTATTAATTATACATTTATTACAGTATTGATATACTGTAAATGGTAAAGCATACCAATCTAATAATAAGATGGTTAAAATGACAAGTGACCATAGGGTCCAGGCCCGGCATACTCAGCGTCTATCGCTGATACTACACCATTACAGGTTGTTGATCATTGTCGGAGCTGAAGAGCAGGTACAGGTAATTGGAGTTTGCTTTTGTTACTACACATGGAGATGTTGTGTAGCACTGAGGATGGTGAATTGTAATATGGTGAGGTTGTGTATATTCAGGTTTGGGTAGACGCTCACTTGTCGATGTTTATGATTTATGGATTTAGTATGATGTATAGGAATTTCTCGTTATCACTGCGGTTAGCAGTTTGTTTATTTGGAAGTTGGATGTAGTTTGGCTACGTTGCTCGCATGGGCGAGTAATGGCCGGTGACACCCGAGTGAGTTTTGTAATGTTGTTTATTTTCCGCTGTGAGACGTTTTATTTATTGCTACGTGAGAGATTATATCGGATTATGGAGAGGGGTGTTACAAAAGTGGTATCAGAGCGGAGTACCGCTCTGATGACGAGATAATAGGTTAAGACAGTGAGCTAGGACTTGGGAAATTACGGGAAACATTTGGGAAGTATGAGACGATTCGTCTTAGAAAGATATTGTGTCTAGTAACGCAAACTGCGTGACATAGTAGCCTTAAGGCAATTCAGTATCTAATGGTTGTGTACGGTAATTTGCCGAATATTTATGTGACATACTGTACTACAGATGTCTGGTGGGACAAGAGGGCGTGGTACAGGTAGAGGTGGAGGCGGTGTCCCCGGCATTCCAGGAGTTGCTGAGACGGTTGCGGCCGTTCTTGCACAGCTGGGTACCCAAATAGGAGGAGCACCAGCCCACCCACCATAGCCCAGGGAAACGAACTGGCTGAAGTCAGTTAGCGAGACCCGACCACCTACATACTCTAGGGAACCAGACCCCGTAGCTTTGGAGCGTTACATAGTTGAACACGAGAAAGCATTTGAAGCCTTACAGGTACCGGACGACAAGAAGGTCGCCATTGCTGCTTTCCATCTGAAGGATGCAGCCAGCACTTGGTGGAGGTTGGTCAACGACCAGCACCTGGCTACGCCCGACTTTTCATGAGCTGCCTTTGTAGAATTACTGAGAGGAAAATACTACCCGGCGCATCTCAAACAGAAGAAGCGCCATGAGTTTGAGACATTGACCCAAGGAGGTCTGACCGTGGACGAGTATTACGCTCGATTCATTGGTCTACTGGACTTCATCCCCGGTGTGGATTACTCAGAGACCGTTAAGATTGAGAAGTTCCGGGGAGGACTATTATTTCGCATTCAGATGGCGATGGGTGCTACCCTCTACACTACCATCCAGGTACTAACATGAAAGCCATAACATTCTTTACTTACTACATTACCAATTAACCTTGTGAGAACTTACCAAGGAGATTCCAGGTGTTATGAGGCTGCCTCGAGGACGGAGCTAATGCTCCAGACTCGGGAAGAGACTCTCGGGGCCAAGAATAGGAAGAACCCTGAGGGAGAGTCTGGGGTGGAGGAGCATCTCCAGGCGAAAGCCAAAAGAAGGGAAAGTAAGGACTTATTCCATTTTAGATTATTTATCATATTAAATACCTTAGGAATGCTGACCCGAAACCTTAAATAGGAAGTTCTTTCCAAAGAAAGGGGCAGCGGGGTCACCAGGGAACAAAGGGAAAAGAGCCCGTCCTTCAGTTGACCGGCCCAGCTATTGATACTAAGCCTCTGAGATCAGCACCTCCTAAGGGTGAGAACACCTACCTCTTAAATTGAATTGACCTTAACCTTTAAATCATCAGATTGTAACTTAAACTTAATTACTACCATTAGGCACCAGACAGCCCCAGCGCCATTTTTACTGTAAGCGTTGTGGGAAAGACCCCTGGGGTCGATTGCGAAGGCCGCAAAGTTGTCTGTCGGTGCTGCAAGAAAGAGGGCCATAGGGAATTCGAGTGCTGGATGAACCCTGAGAGCCGTAACTACAGGCCACCAAAGAATACTCAGAAGACCTCAGTTGGAGGATCTGGAGTACCACGAGGCGGTCAAGATGGCCAGACATCTACTGATGCTGGAGCTGGAGAGGCAAGGGGGTAGGTAGGGCATGAGTACCCTGAACTCCATGAGACCGCTGGTGGGAAGACTTTTACTTACTATGTATTGTACTTACCTTGGACGTTAAACAGACTTATGTTATAAGTATGTGGGAGTGTGTCATTGACCACTTGCCTTCTTGTGTATGACTTTTGAGATTATGTGAACTCGATGCGAGTGACCTTGGAAACCTTGACGGATTAAATATATGGACATGATGTTAAAGCTTACATTATCATGTAGCCATACTCGACGACGCAGAGTCAAAGATACCGATAACTGTTGAACCAGAATTTCCACCTGCATGGCGCACTTGCTATTGCAAGCGCTATGACAAGAAAACCACTGAAATTTCCATCTGCCTTGCGCACTTGACAGAGCAAGTGCAGCAACAGCAACTGCAAATGCAACTGCAATAACTACTACTTTTAGTCTTTTATTATATGTATAAAAAAAATGTTTTTCAAACGTTTTCATACAAACCCTGAGAATAGAAACCTATATGACTGCGGAAGGACCGTTAGTCCAACCACTACAACTGGAGAAACTATACAACCACTGTGATTGTAAACCAAACCAGTTTAAACATTTAAGAATTTTCAGACATGGCTTATTATCCAAATACCATCAGTGTATACCCGCATTTAATGCTAATCACTACCAGTGATAAATGTTTAGTCCTTATGGACAAGCATACCCTTTGTAGAGGTACCACCGTCAGTGAGGATGGTTGGGAAGTGAAGAGCCAAGTTGCTCAAGCTATTATGCAATCTGCAATATATCCAATTAAACAGATGAGGGAACAAATATGAACTATGGATGTGATATGATCATGATAAACAGGAAGAAAAGGAATATGTATTGTACTCAGTGAGAGTGAGTTAGGAGAACCGGGTTTGCTAAATGTAGCACAGATTTTACTTACACCGAGCTAAATAACGCTGGTTTATGACACGAATTACCACTGATGCCACCAGGGCAATAGCACTTATTACTAGATAACCGATACCATGAACTATTAAATAAAAAAGGGTAGAAGAAGAGAAAAGAAAACAGGATATCCATCAGAGGGAGATTCATAACAGAATACTTCAACATCCGTGTGACAGACATTACCAGTTTACTAAACGAGACATGGGAGGACCGCACTCCGTTAGGAGCATGTGGGCCTGACAGACTTATTTATGAGTTAGTCAAGTAAGTAGTAATGTATCAGTATGGTACCCCATGCAAGTAGACAAGTAGTGTTAGGAACACGAGAAGTAGTCAACTCCATACTACGGACAGTAAGACGGATTACCTCGAAGATGAACGAGAAGAGCCGTAGTTAAACCAACGGACTAGAGAAATCAAGAACCTTCAACAGATAGCAGTAGACAGTATACAAAGAAGACAAGGAAACCTTTCAAGGACGTGAAACCTAAGGATAAGAACATGGAAACCCATTATGGACGAATAATATGTAGAACCCTCATAAGGATCAAGCAAATGCTTGCAATCCAGAGGAAATCTACCAGATGATATGGACATAAACGCTTGACTACGCGAGGATAAAAGACAAAGCTATATAATAGCAGACACCTTAAGCAAGGAACAGTGGATTTGGAATGTACCACTCACAGGATAATTCGCACATCTTATCTGTTTGACTGACGAGATATTAGCTGTTGAGCGTTTACGCCTATGCACTCTGTATGACTGAGTGTTTTGGTATTGCACTCGTGCAGTTATTAATCTAGTGGGAATGCAGAAAGATAAAGTGGATATCAACATGAGTGTGTAAAAAAAAAAAAAAAAAGAAAAGAAAGAGAACTACAACAGTGTGTTACTCCGGAACAAAACCACAAGGAGACATGGATGACAAGCATCATCTTTATGGACATATAGGCTGGTACGTCTTAGTATTACAAGACGAGTGCAAGAGCACTAAGTACTAACAGTAGCCAATGTCATATTATACCTCAAGCTGAATATCAGTGAGAGAAGACACACACATGTTTGCTAGTGATCCAAATGAGAGGACACACAGCAATGGAAATAGGCAAATTGAGCCTATGTTCATGGGTCTACGCCTCATAAGGAGCGAGTGGGCCCATAAGAACGAACTTAGAGAGAGCACAAATAGTTAGTGCCTCACCCTTTATATATTGTGGAGCCTAGAAGGGCTAGAGTCATACCCGTCTCTCTGATATGAGGATAACCCACGAGTTGGTGAACTCTTTGAGAGCCAAGTATCCAGCGCTCCTTGTTGAGCGGCTTCTATATACGTGTGGGGTACGGGGGCGTAACCCTTTTTAAGGGGGGTAGAGCCTCTTGGCTGTGCACATGTGTGCACCAAGTTTGGTTGTTTAGTATGCATGGCATACAGTGGATTGTTACGTATGCATGGCATACAGTAAATTGGTTTTGTTGGTTATGGTTGGTACGTGGGGCGTGCGTTGTTTAGTTTGTTTGTGTGTAATGTGCACTTGTATGTATGTATCTTACGAGATACTTGTTTGAATGTTGTATTTACACCATGTGTGTAGTACCCTTCTTATGCTATTTGTGATATGTATTCATATTGCTTTATAGAATGATTACATATGGTATCACCTAGATACGAAATGAATCATTAGATATGGAATGTGGAACAATGGAATGTTATGGACACCTCATGGAGGTTGTCAGGGTTGGTAGAACTGATAGGAAATGATGGTGCTGATGGATCACCTATATCCATATATGATTGAACTAACGCCACAACGTGATGGCTATGTGCTGTATAAGCGCAATACGATGTGTGTAAATGATATATCACATAGATATACATTATGGGAACAATGGGTAGTTATACATTTATATATACTTACCTACTTGATTAAGAGACTTCGGGACGAAGTCTTTTTAAGGGGGGTAGACTGAAATACCCCAAACTTATTAAACATGGATTAAATATTTAATCACACTAATTAAGGCCTAAACATGCCTTAAAAGTCAACTGAGAACAACAGTGGTCAACACAAATCAAGATGTTGCACCCTTTGACCGTTAGGGGTAAATAAATACCCAAATGAACTTCTTAGGACCTAAAAATTTTTCCTAAGTATATTAACACATTACTAAACACATTACAATCGTTGGAAAACACTCCAACACAAATAAAAAGCATTTACATGCTTCAAGGTCAAAAAGGGGCAAAAATGTGCTCTAAGAAACCTTAAAGGTCTAATGACCTCTAAATGATATAAAATTGGATACCATGATCAAATATCATGTAAGGAACACAACAAAACCGTTGTCAAAGAAAACCAAGCTCAGAAACACCTTGAGACACAAAATGTGCACTAAAACTCCTTAAAGCACATTTTTGTGTAATTGCCTTCTAAATTGGTTTTAAATGGGCTAAAAGGTTATAAATACCTTTAAATATGATAAAATATCATATTTTATCATATTAGGAATTTAATTCCAAGAATTTACGAATTTTTTCAAATTTAATATTAAAATATTAATAAAACCCTAAAATGGGGCCCGTTTGAGTCAACATTGACTAAGAATGGTCAAGAGGTCAAAGTTTGACCCCTTGGACCACATGAGGTCGACATACACAGTCTGGGGGAGTCCAAATTCGTCACTTACTAGCTTAATTAACAAGACTCCACTTGTTCCCTTAATTAAGGCTTACTTTTTACCTTTTATTAGTTTATACACTCCTTTAGGCTCCATTATTGACTCCACCAGCCACAAAATCGTGTGAGGCCAGCCTTCCCCTCCAATTATCGATGCCAGCTCCATTATTATCCCTTTGATGACTCATTAGTCATTACAAATCAATAATATAGTCCAAAAGTGCTTTTTCATTCAATAATGCTCATTTTCAATCATTCATTGCCTCCTAGCTCCATTCCAATGACTCCAGCTCATTCCAACCAAGCTCCTTGAGTTTCCAAACTCTCCCAACCGTGGTTCTTGAGTTAGGAAGGTAGATCTAACTCCAAAGCTCCTCGAACGGGGTTGAGACGCCTCTGTGGTTGTGCCAATGCCCTGAAATCATCTTCCATATAAATTCGATGAGAGCACAAATATGGGCTTATTCCTTTGATATCTGCTATCGACCAACCAATAGCGGTCGTATGATTGCGTAGCACCCCTAAAAGTTGCTTCTCCTACACATCTGTCAATTTAGATGATATAATAACTGGTAAATCGGATGGCTCTTTTAGAAAAACGTATTTTAAATGAGGGGGAAGAGGTTTCATTTCTACTGTAGGTGCTTTCTCAATGGAAGGCTTTGGTCTGTCTGCATTCCTTTCCACTGGCTCAAATTTTTGTTGGTAGGTACGGAAATATGGCTGTCTCCTGTTTAACTCTTCAGCCATGAAAGCAATATCAAGATTTTCATCATGAGTTTCACAAGATGCCATGAGACATCTTTCCAAAATCGTTTCTTCATCTTTGCTGAGGAACGTCTCCTGTACTAAAGAGTCAACAGTATCTATGGAAAAACTGATTTGTGTATCAGAAGGACGCTTCATGTTCCGGGTCATGTTAAAAACTACCTGTTCATCATGAAGTCTCAAAATTATTTTACCTCCTTCAACATCAATTAAAGTATGGGCAGTTCTCATAAAAGGTCTACCCAGAATTAGTGGAACATCTTTATATTCCTCAATGTGAATAACAATGAAATCAGTAGGAAAAATAAATTTGCCAACAGAAACTACTAAATCTTCAACTTTTCCTTTAGGGTAGATTTTGGAACGATCAGCTAGTTGTAGCTGCACAGAAGTAGGAGAGCATTAAGTTAATACTGGCTCCTAAACCGCACAACCCGTTACCATAATTTATGTCTTCTATCGCGCAGGGAATGATGGGAAGACCTGTATCTCCCAATTTCGGTGGTAGCTTCTTTAAGAGTACTGCAGACACTCTTTCGGTTAATTTCACCGTGTCATTTTCCTGTAAAGATCGCCTGTTAGACAAAATATCTTTCATAAATTTTGCATAAATAGGCATTTGTGTTAAGGCATCTGAAAAAGGAATATTTATAGTTAATTTCTTAAATATGTTAAGAAATTTTCCAAATTGGTCATCCAAATTCTTTTTCTTTAATCTATCAGGAAATGGAATTGGAATATCATATGAAACCTGGGATGGTTTAATAGTAAGGGATGCAAGAGACTCCTTCTCCTTGGGAATTGTTATGTCTTCTTTGTCAGATTGAGGATTTCTTCATTCGTCAGATTCCTTCTCAGCTTCAGGGGCACTAGATATCAGATCCTTTCCACTTCTTAGGGTTATCGCTTTTGCATGCTCCCTTGGATTTGGATCAGTTTGGCTAGGGAGTGACCCTGTTGGTCTTTGAGCCAGTTGTTGTGCAATCTGACCTATCTGTCTTTCTAAATTTGTGGTTATGGTAGCCTGATCAGCAACTTTAGCTTCTATCTCAGCAAATTTTGAATTTGTTACCTGACCTTGTTTTAGAAGCTGATTCATCATGCTTTCAGTTCGCCCATATCCCCTTGTGAGTTGGTTGGCTGCTCTTATTGTCGGTTGTATTGAGGTTGTCGATTTTGGTTGAATCCTTGGTTGCTCTTTTGTGGCTCATAATTCCTCCATGGTTGTTGATTGCTCCTCCAATTGTATTAGTTGTATGAGTTCGGATAAGGATTCCCTGGTCTGTTGTTAATTAAACTTACCTCCTCAAGAGTCCTGTTGAAACCTGAACCATCGCAGTTTGGGGTTTCATGAGCTCCTCCACAGTTTTCGCAACAGGGAGTCAAATATGGGGAAGTGGCCACCGCCTTCACAACTTTTTGTTGTGGTTGATTTAGCGTCAATTTCTCCACAACTTTTGTGAGTGCAGCTAGCTGAGCAGATACATGATCCTGCGGGGGAATACTGTACATTCCGGTTTCTTTCTTTGCTTCACCTCTTCCCATGTTTTTACACCATTGTCTGGTGCTGGCAGTCATGGTATCCAGTAGTTCAACTGCTTCTTCTCCGGTTAATTTCATAAAATTTTCTCCAGACAAGGAACTTAGCAACAATTTATTAGAATCATTTAAACCTCTAAATAATGATAACACAAGTTCCTGGCTACTCATACCGTGGTGTGGGCATAATATCTGTAATTCTTTGAATCTATCCCACGAATCATAAAGAGACTCGCCTGGTTCTTGATAGAAGTTTGTGATCTCAGCAATTTTTTCTCTTGTCTTGGACGAGGGATAGTATTTTTCCAGAAATTTGTTTGCTAATTCGGCCCAGCTGTGGATACTGCTGGGTTGTAAACTTCTCAGCCACCTGGAGGCGCCATCTTTTAAGGAATAGGGGAACAATTGCATATGGATGCGCTCGTTCAGATTTCCCGTTTTATTAAAAGTGTTACAGAAATCAAGAAATGCAGATATATGGTGTGGAGCATCATCTGAATCCAGCCCGCTGTATTGCCCCTGGTGGTAGAGTGTGGTGATGAAACTCGTTTTGAATTGCCAGGCATCAAGTTCAGCCTGTGTAACTTGAGGAAGGACAATAGCGGAGGGCCTTCCTTCGACCGACGGTTGCTGGTACTCGTAGAGAGTTTGTCGAGTTGTCATCTCAATTCGTTGTTGTCATCTTTCTCTATGGAGAAATCTCTCAATCTCAGGTTCAAGACTGTTTTGAGGACTACCTGCAGATCGAGTTCGACGCATATATAGAAATAAAATGTAGTTTGATGAAAAATGGAGAATAACCAAAGAAAACAAAAGCAATAATTAAAAAGTAAAGATAAACTAAAGAAAACAAAATAACAAAATTAGACAGAAATATGGAGGGGGAATTTAAACAAATAAAAAGATGCAATTAATAAAATAAAACAAGGAAAAAAACTTCTCTTTTTTTAACAAAAGTAAAGTAAATAAACCGAAAATAAATAAACTTAAGAGAAATAGAAATAAATGCAGTTAAGTAAACGGAAGTGGTAAAATAAATTAAAGAAAAAGGACAGAATTAAATTGCTGGAATTTAAATAACAAGGGAATTTAAATAATAAGGAAATTTAAATGACAGTAATTTAAATGATAGTAAAATAAAGAACTGAATTTAAATTTACATAAAATTAAATGACAGAAATTTTAAATGACAGAAAATTTAAATGACAGAAAATTTAAATGATAAAATAGATTACTGAAATTTTAAGGACAATGGAAACTTAAAAAACTGGAAAATAAATGACAGGAATTGTAAATGACTGGAAAAATAAATTACTGTAATTAATACGATATTTAAATTGCTAGAAAAATTAAATAACTAAAAATTAGAAACAAAAATTAAAGAGTAGCAAAAGCTAAACAGAAAACTCAATAAAATTAAAAACTATCAATTAACCATGTCGGAGGTCCCCGACAACGGCGCCAAAAACTTGTTGGAAAAATATGTGACTACTTCTACAACTTAGGCAGTGCACCTATCGTTTTGCGGAATAGTGGATTTGTGGGGGTGTCGAACTCTTGGGGACCTTGCTGTAGTTTAACTGATAGTGTAGTAAATTAACTAAGAATTCTTATTAGACTACTGAATAGAAACTTATCACTTTTTTTAGGGAAATTGTGGTTTAACACTTAACGTAAACAAAACAGTGAAAAGAACAATTAATCAAAACAGAATAATAATAGCGGTTGTAAAACTTTTGTTTTTAAGGAAGCACCCTAGGTTGTTCTGCTCACCTATTTCATCCAATTATATTAATATAAACTTCCATCACTTTAGCAATAAACTCAGGAATCTTTGAAATACCCCAAACCTTAGAATTTTGTTTAAACATTTAAACATGTTATATTAAGACTAAAAAAAAAGAGTCTTAGAAACATTAGTAAACAAACTTAAACAATAGAAAACACAAAATGCGCTTTAAGGTCAATAAAGGCCAAAATGTGCTCTAAGCTTGGGATAAGCTTGGTTAAGACCTAATGAACTTACCAAGACCTTGTTTATATACTAATGAACATATTAAACCAATTACCAAAGAAAACCAAGCTTGAAAACAAGTTAAAACACAAAATGTGCTTTAAGGAGTCTTAAAGCACATTTTTGAAAAATTGTCTTGTAAATGAGTTTTGAATGGCTAGATGTCCATCATTACTCTTTAATTAACATGTGTACTATATAGTATCACATTTGGAAGTCTATATCAATGGGAAATCAAAAATTTCACTTCTATGTGCCTTGTTTTTATGAAGTGACTTTATAAGCTAGTTTGTAACATATGTTATTATAAGTGAGACAATTGACAAATAAAGACTAAAATACCCCTAAGTACTATTGGGGGCCGGTTTTCTTAAGTGTGGTGACTCACCACTCTCTTGTTAACATGTTAAGTAAATAAAGATGACTAACTAAAGTACTATTTACTTTATAACTACAAATATCTTCTAAAAGCAAGTTTATCTTCATTTCTCCCTTCTTCCTTGCATTCCCACGATTCCAAGCTCTCTTCAACCTCTCTTCTTCATTCTCTTCTACGGTTTGCAATAGTACCACACCAAACTCCATCTTTGACCTCTTGTAAATTCTAGCTCACTTAACCAAATTAAAAACAAACACCACCATTCTCTTCCTCTCATCAAGCTCTTCATTCCTATCTTCTCAAAATTTAAAGAGCCCCATTTCGGTGCCATGGAGTTCCACCATTGAAGGAGCTTGAGCTTGTATTTCTACATATTATTGCTCTCCTTTGCTTCTAGGTAAGGAATCTCAAATAAAAACTTCATTTCCTCCATGTTTTGTTGTTGACCGAAAATGCCCATTGAAGGTGCTCTTTATATGGCTTTGTTTTAGCTTCATACCAACCTTTCATGGACTAGGTGGAGTCCTCTCTTGATAGATATTCAAACTCTCTTCAAAGACCAAGGTAAAACAACTACATTAATGTTTTTGAAATAATGTAAACCTAGGGTTCACAATGAGATGAAGCTTAAAGCTTGAATACTCATTATGTTGTTTGTATAATGTTTAGAAGTTGACAAACAATCTAAAGCCTTGCCGATTTTAAACAAGGAAACAAGAAAGAAGTTTGTGAGGAAAAGAGGTAAATATGCTAACCTAATGTGGTTTAAAGTCTTAGGAGAAATGAGCTTGTATTGCTTATGAAAATGATCAAAGGAGCCAATGGGAAGTGACTTAGAAGAATGCTCTTAAGGGCTTAGTAAAAGGCATATGTGTTGTTGAGTGTATTTGCAGGTCAAAGGCAAATATATTATGGAAATTCAGTGTTTATGATTTATGCGTCTTAAGGGCCTAAGAGCCATGTTATTTAAGGGCCTAAGTGCCATGCAATTTAAATTATGCACTATATTGTGATGTAGTGCTAAATGTGTGAAGTTTGTGTATAAAGATGTGTTTGATGGATTTTAGTGTTCATGGTTGTTTGATGGTGAAGACAATGTGTCTTGGTTTAGTAATGTTCTAGGAGTGGTCATGTCAAAATTTAGGTAACAAACAAGAAGTTCTAAGAGTTTAAAATGAGTTTGATAAGTTAAGAAGTGTTTAGAATGGTTAGGTGCTTTCCTTCTGAAAGAAACATGCATTAAGGTGTTTTAAGATGTGAAAAGGGCTTAGGCAATGTTCTAGAGGATTTTATAATGCAAATGAATGTTTGGGATACACCAAAGTCATTTGGACTTGTGTTAGGATTTATGCAAACTTTGGTGAACAAGGAGAAAGTGTAAACTTGAAGATGGATTGCAAGAATGACATAAGGAGTAAGTTGTGAGAATAGATGCTTGAGAGATGATGTTGTTGTGGTGAGGGAGTATTTTGGTATAAGTAATCATCTTAGGTATGAAACACCACTTGGAGACTAGGAGAAAACATTGTAAGTGTTAGGAATTTCGGGAAGAAATGAGTAAAGGTTTAAGGAATTAGAAAATGAGTTTTATGAGTGTTTAAGGATGTCTTAAGGTGTGTTTGAAGTGCCCAAATGAGGTTAGGGTGTACTAGGATATATGAGGTGAAGTTTGGAGTTAAATGAGTAATGGAAAACAAGGGTCTGGGGCAGACCGAACTTGCAAGGTCGGTCGAGCCCAGTTTACCCTGCGAGAATTGGCTTCTGGAATGGACCGACCTTGGGGATCGGACTTGCAAGGTCGGTCGGGCTTGTATTTTGTGTACGGATTAAGTTTCTGGAATCGACCGAACATGCGACCGAACTTACAAGGTCAGTCGGAGTAGAAAATTTTGACGGTAATATGTTCTGGAATGGACCGACCTTGTGTAAGGTCGGTCGGTAAGGTCGGTTGGACCAAAACTTGTAAAAAAAAAAACAAGAATGGCCTAAGTAATAAACCCTAGGTGGTATAATGTGGGTAATTAAGTATAAGTTAAGACATTAAAACATGTCATACAATCATGTTAAACATTTAGTAAGTTTGAAGTTAAGTAAATGATTAACTGACATTCTTAAACATGTATAGGAGTGACCTACGGTGGAAATCAATCGAAGCAAGGACCAAGGTATGGTTTTCTTGCAGTCTGTTGCCTACCGGTTTACACCGGCTTGTGTGTTGTTTGTTTTTCTGTATGTGTATGACGTTATAAGACTTAATCATGTAATGAGTTTACCGTTGTTCATATTATTGTGATGTTATGATGTGACTCATTTCCCTTGTGTGTGACTAACATGACTTACCACCTGTTGGGTATTGTTGTTAAGTTCCACCGTGAACTTCTAACAAGTGCTAACTGGGAAGTGAGGAATCCGGTTATCCGGACATGCATGTAAGTTAAGAGTAGATATCTGAATCAGATTCAACTCTTATGTTGTTAAGATTGTTCTCCTTAATTTGGCGTTCGATCTCCCGCTAGCTTCCTCCAAAGCTTACCTATTCTGACTTATGATCGGTTTAGTGGGAACATGTGTTTGTGTGGTGTGTTCGGGTCACTATATCCGAACCATCTGTGACTTAAGTTACTCGTTCGAATAACAGAACGGTAATGAGTGTGTGTAACGAGCTTATACATGAGGGTGAACCATTTCTAGGCTCTAGTTGTTGTTTAACCTTCTTGGTTTGTTGTGTGGAAAGAGTACACTTGTGATGTTGATGTTGTTGTGCTATGCACTATTGATGCTATTGCCACATATTATGTTATGTTATGTTATGTATAAAAGGAATGCCATGTATCATGACAATTAGTTGCGCGTATCCCGGTAGCCGATGGGCTGCGCGTTAACCATACCAGCCAAGGGTTGCTGACCCCCTCGGGGGCTCTCCATATTTTACTGCAGGATGAGGATCGAGGAAGCAGAGTGGCTGTAGGATCTAGCTGCAGTTGTACTTTGGTTTATTTTGGATGTTGAGCCTGGGATGCGCGTGTGCTCCCGTGCATTATATTTGATCCCGTTGAAATTACTATGGCGGTATATTGACAGTTTACAGTGAAGGAATGTAATTAAATACTTGGTATTGTATATGATGTATTCATGGTTTAGTTTTATGCTCGGGAGTCTGATCATCAGACCGGTACACTTGTATTCATTCTGCCTTGTCAACCACGTGGGTGGTTGACGGCGTTGTAGCACCGAAGCGTTTAGTTATTGTTTAGTTATTTATTTCCGCTGCGATTTCATTTAGTTGTGATGTTCGATGTAGGGGTGTTACAAAAAGTGGTATCAGAGCGAAGTATCGCTCTGATGACTAGAATACCGAGCTTAGGGATATACCAAGTTAGGAAACCTAACTACAGTTACCTAAGTAAACAGTTATGGAAAGGTTAACCACTAACTAAGTGTGGGAATACCTTGTGGTCGGGAAAAGCGTTACAACCGTTGGACCGATAAGTGTGCAAGAATATTGCTAATGAATGTTCATGTGAATTTAGATGTCAGGTCGACCAAGAGGTAGAGGCCGTGGACACGGTACTGGAGATACGGGTGACCAGGGCGAGAATACTACGGCTCAGGTTATGGCTGAGGCAGTAGCAGCCGCCGTAGCCCAAATGGTCCCATAACTTTTAGCTGCAATTCAGCAGGGGCAACAGCCCGAAGTTCAACCACCACCGCCACCGCCACGAGAGACCAACTAGGTCAAGGCATTGGCAGATCTTAGACCCCCGTCATTTTATGGGGAGACCGACCCACGTAAGCTGGAGGCGTACATCTCCGAGTTGGAGACCGCCTACGAGACCTTGGATATGCCTGCTGGGGCCAAGGTCCGTCTTGCCGCTTACTACCTGAAGGGTTCGGCACAGAGCTGGTGGAAGCTTGTGAGAGAGGACCGGATGGCGGATCCTCAGTTCGGGTGGAGGGAGTACACGGCTCTACAGCGAGCCAAATACTACCCTGTGCATGTTCAAGAGGCCAAGCGCCTGGAGCTGGATAGTCTGAGGCAGGGGGACAAGATGTCGGTTGATAAGTACTACACTGCATTTACCGGTCTTATCCACCTGTTACCGGACCTGGGATACTCGAACCGGGTGCTGGTAAACCGTTTCTACAACGGTCTCAGCCACCGTCTTCGCTATGGGATGGGGCCAGCTGAGTATACTACCTTGCAGGTAATTTAAATGAAGTGTGATATGAATTAGTGTAATCCATAAGTGAGTATTAATGTGAGTTTGTGAGTATGTATTGCGGGGCATGACTGACATCCTAAATTCAGGAGTGCTATCATGCCGCTGCTAAGGTTGAGATTACCGTCCGTCTGAGGGACGAGGAGAACGCACAAGCGCAAGGCCACGAGCGAGGGCCAGAGTCCGCAGGGGTACGGGGGAGGAAAGAAGAAGAAGAACCTTATCCCCAGCCCCAGAAGAGTCAGCACCAGGGTGACAAGGGCCAAGCCCAAACCACCACAGCTGAGGAGCCACTGAAGCCACATGCTTACGCGGCGAAACCCCTACGCTCTTACCCACCTAAGGGTAATTATTTAATCATGTGTGACAAGTTGAAGTGTATAATGTTAAGTTGTGAGGTAAGTATGATTGTTGTATTGTGATAGCAGCTAGTACGGGTTCTGGACCGGAGCGCCACTACTACTGTAATGGTTTGTAACGGAGACCACCCCGGCAAGGACTGCAAAGGAAACGACGTGCAGTGTCGTTACTGCGAGAATTGGGGTCACCGTGACTACGAGTGTTACCGGAAACCCCAACAGCAGAGTCAACAAGCCCAAGGGGCAGTGGAAGGGTAAGGCCACAACGACTATCGATGGCCGAAGACGGCTAACCAGCCACCCACAGATCAGAGGCACACGGATTCCCAGAAGGGGAAGGGGTCGGGACCTAGCAAGGCCGCCCTGAATGTGGTGGGACCGGTCTGAGGCGCCAAGGCCCTCTTCTAGACCAGGTACCGCCTAAAACTGTTGAGTGAAATAAGTGATTGCATACCGCATTTCATGCATGGTGCGTATTAGTGAGTCCAAGTGTATTCATGTAAGTAAAAAGTTAAAGTATAGTGGAAGTCACCTAATTAGATAACTCTAAAACTAAAGGAACCTTCAATATGGTATCCAATCCCACCCACACCAAACCCTAAAGAAACCACCATCAACATCACCGACTTTCCAATGGAGCAATGTCAGGTTGTCCAGCCAGGTATGATACTCTTAAATGGATACCTGACACCGGAAGCACAAGTCCATATCATCAGACGATGCAATGAACTTGGAGCAACACCTGGAGGTTTCTCACACCATGAATACCCGAGCGGATCACAGAATGAAATTGAAGATGATGTGCATGGGTAAGGATTGGAACCCTTACACCAAGACATATCAAGAAGTACGAGCTGAAGACGGAAGCAACTGTACCGATGATACCTGAGGAGTTCCTTGCGGTCGTTAACCACGCCGTGGGAATTGCTCAGCAAGTTGAAACGGATTCAATTCCAAATGTGAAAGCAGATTTGTGTATTGTGAACTTCTACCAGAAAGGTGGACGATAGGTTTACACCAAGATAAGGACGAGTCACCCGAGTCTCTAAGTAAGGGAGTACCCGTGGTGTCTTGGTCCATTGGTGATACTGCAGGTTTGGTATGGCGAGCAGAAGCGTGCTGTCTCGCAAGGAAGTAATACTAAAGTCAGGAGATGTGTTAATCATGGGTGGGCAGTCAAGGATGCTATATCATGGCATCAGAAAGATCAAACTGAATACCGTCCGTCGGCAGTGATCAATGCCACCACACATGAACCCGGATTTGAATTTGACCTTCAGACAGTTTTAAAGCCTTGTATAATTATGAATATGTTAAGCCAGTGTATGTTAAAGATGTTATGTATGTGTTAGTTATGGTAACAGTTGTAAACCAACGAATAATGTAAGAAGAGTGTGAATGAATAAAGTGGAGTTATGAAGTATATCAACCGTGTGTTACCCAATACTTATTAGTTTGCCAATGAATTAGGCTGTGCTCTGGAACGGGAGGTACACTGAGTGTCACAATGAGGCAGAAGCCGGCAAGAGCGGTACAATCCCTCTCACCGGTACCTTTCCAGTCAATGGTGTGGACGCTTCGATCTTGTTCGACTCCGGAGCCTCATACATTTATTTCGCTATCCTTTGCGAAGAGGCTGGGGTTAGACGGTGTGAGATGCCAGAATTCCTAGTCACTCTCCCGTCGAAAAGAGCGGATAGGTGTACCCGCTACCACCGAGATGTGTTGTGCGAATCAGAAGTGAAGAGTTTCCGATCGACTTGATAGAGTTCGACGGACTTGGTTTTGATGTGATTGTCGGGTTGAACTGGTTGGAGCGGTACAAGGGCAGAATCCTGTGTGCGAGCATCGTCTGCTTTTCGGAGTCCATCTGGGGTTACTATATCCTACCGCCAGAGGCCCAGGGAGCCTTCGACTCAGATCATCACCGCCATGGCTATGTGTCGAGAACTACGACGAGGGAGTAATGTATACCTCTGCTATGTCCAGGACATAGAGAGAGACCCAGAGTTTAGCCCAGATATGCGGTAGTGTCGGAGTTTCCTGATGTATTTCCTAAGGAACTGCCAGGCATGCCGCCAGCACGGGAAGTAGAGTTTGAAATTGATTGGTTCCGGGCACCGGACCAATTGCGAAGGCGCCCCTATCGTATGGCTCCAGCAGAGATGACAGAGCTCAAGGAGCAGCTGGGAGACCTACTCGACAAGGGATTTATCCGCCCTAGCGTTTCACCATGGGGAGCGCCGGTCCTCTTCATGAAGAAGAAGGACGGTAGCCTCCGCCTGTGTATTGACTATCGAGAACTGAATGCAGTTACGGTGAAGAACGCTTACCTTTACCACGCATCGACGATTTATTTGATCAGTTGAGGGGAGCATCAGTATTCTCCAAGATAGATCTACGATCGGATACCATCAGAGTTGCCATCCGTGCAGTGATATTGAGAAGACAGCGTTCAGAACTAGGTATGGACATTATGAGTTTACGGTTATGCCATTTGGTTTATCCAATGCACCAGCGAAGTTCATGGATTTAATGAACCACTTGTTCCAAGATCAATTGGACAGTCTGTGGTAGTCTTTCATCGACGATATTCTTGTGTAGTCGAAATCGAGAGGTGAGCATGAAAGCCACCTGAGAAATGTGTTACAAACATTGAGAAAGAACCAGTTGTATGCGAAATTTTCGAAATGTGGAGTTTGGCTGAACCAAGTATCCTTTCTGGACATATGATTTCTGAGGCCGGGATCGCTGTTGATCCGACAAAGATTGATGCAGTGCGCACCTGGCCTAGGCCGAAGACAGTTACCGATATCAGGAGCTTCCTCGGTCTGGCGGGTTATTAGGAGGTTGTGAAGGACTTCTCTAGTGTCTCGAAGCCGATGACTTCCTTAATGAAGAAGATGCACCATTCGAGTGGACAGTCGACTGTGAGAGTTCTTTCAGAGTCTCAAGGATGCTCTGACATCTGCACCAGTCCTGACTATACCAGACGGTCCAGATGGTTTTGAGGTCTATTGCGACGCATCAGGTAGAGGTATGGGTGTGTTGATGCAACATGGGAAGGTCGTAGCTTACGCCTCCCGACAGCTGAAAAAGCATGAGGAGAACTACCCTACCCACGACTTGGAATTGGGTGCCATAGTCTTCGCACTGAAGATATGGCGACATTATTTGTATGGGGTAAGTGTGACAATTTATTCGGACCACAAAAGTTTAAAGTACTTGTTCACTCAGAAGGAGTTGAACATGAGGCAAAGAAGGTGGGTTAAGTTTCTAAACGACTACGACATTAATCTTCAATACAAAGAGGGTAAGGCAAATGTGGTAGCTGACGCATTGAGTCGCCGAGCACACTCTCTCCATTCGCTAGTCTCTCATACTAGCTTGGTTGAAGAGGTGCGAAGTGCTCAGATGACGGATCAGTATATGTTGGAGATCAGGCAGAAGTTCGCCAGATCCGGGCTAACATGAAGGCAGCTCAGGATAGACAAAAGTCGTACGCAATGTGCATATGGCGAGACGTCTCCGATCCCCACGCGGGCGATCAGGTATTTTTGAGAGTATCCCCCATGAAGGGAGTATTTCGTTTTGGCCAGAAGGGCAAGTTGAGCCCAAAATATGTGGGGACTTATGTTGTGACGGAGCGGATCGGCCCGGTAGCTTACAGACTTGATCTACCCGCCGAGCTGGGCAAGGTACATGATGTGTTTCATGTGTCCCAGTTGAAGAAGTATATGTCTCATCCGTCTCATGTGCTTCAGCCTGAAAGGCTAACCTTAGAGCCGACCATGCGATCAGTGGAGACTTCGGTACGGATTCTGGATACTAAGACTCGAGACACTCGCCATAAGTCTGTGAGACTGGTGAAAGTTCTTTGGTCTAACGAGGACATTGAGGAGGCCACTTGGGAGCTGGAAGATAAGATGAAGGCGAAGTACCCGTCATTGTTTACTTCTTAGTGTTTATGTGTATAGGGTACGGGGCGTACCCCTTTTTAAGGGGGGTAGAGCCGTTTCGGTTATGTGTGTGCGACGTGTATTTAAATACATCGTTGATGTTATGTTGTATGGACCTTGTGTCCGATGTTATGTTGTATGGACTTTGTGTCCAATGTTATGTAAGTGTGTTGTTAATGTTGTATGGAAATATTGTTTATATGTATTCCCGTGTTCTAACATTTAGGATATGTGGAAGTGTGAACTTTGAGGACAAAGTTCTTTTAAGGGGGGTAGATTGAAATACCCCAAACCTTAGAATGTTGTTTAAACATTTAAACATGTTATATTAAGACTAAAAAAAAGAGTCTTAGAAACATTAGTAAACAAATTTAAACAATAGAAAACTCAAAATGTGCTTTAAGGTCAATAAAGGCCAAAATGTGCTCTAAGCTTGGGATAAGCTTGGTTAAGACCTAATGAACTTACCAAGACCTTGTTTATATACTAATGAACATATTAAACCAATTACCAAAGAAAACCAAGCTTGAAAACAAGTTAAAACACAAAATGTGCTTTAAGGAGTATTAAAGCACATTTTTGAAAAATTGTCTTGTAAATGAGTTTTGAATGGCTAGATGTCCATCATTACTCTTTAATTAACATGTGTACTATATAGTATCACATTTGGAAGTCTATATCAATGGGAAATCAAAAATTTCACTTCTACGTGCCTTGTTTTTATGAATAGTGACTTTTATAAGCTAGTTTGTAACATATGTTATTATAAGTGAGACAATTGACAAATAAAGACTAAAATACCCCTAAGTACTATTGGGGGCCGGTTTTCTTAAGTGTGGTGACTCACCACTCTCTTGTTAACATGTTAAGTAAATAAAGATGACTAACTAAAGTACTATTTACTTTATAACTACAAATATCTTCTAAAAGCAAGTTTATCTTCATTTCTGCCTTCTTCCTTGCATTCCCACGGTTCCAACCTCTCTTCAACCTCTCTTCTTCATTCTCTTCTACGGTTTGCAATAGTACCACACCAAACTCCATCTTTGACCTCTTGTAAATTCTAGCTCACTTAACCAAATTAAAAACAAACACCACCATTCTCTTCCTCACATCAAGCTCTTCATTCCTATCTTCTCAAAATTTAAAGAGCCCCATTTCGGTGCCATGGAGTTCCACCATTGAAGGAGCTTGAGCTTGTATTTCTACATATTATTGCTCTCCTTTGCTTCTAGGTAAGGAATCTCAAATAAAAACTTCATTTCCTCCATGTTTTGTTGTTGACCGAAAATTCCCATTGAAGGTGCTCTTTATATGGCTTTGTTTTAGCTTCATACCAACCTTTCATGGACTAGGTGGAGTCCTCTCTTGATAGATATTCAAACTCTCTTCAAAGACCAAGGTAAAACAACTACATTAATGTTTTTGAAATAATGTAAACCTAGGGTTCACAATGAGATGAAGCTTAAAGCTTGAATACTCATTATGTTGTTTGTATAATGTTTAGAAGTTGACAAACAATCTAAAGCCTTGCCGATTTTAAACAAGGAAGCAAGAAAGAAGTTTGTGAGGAAAAGAGGTAAATATGCTAACCTAATGTGGTTTAAAGTCTTAGGAGAAATGAGCTTGTATTGCTTATGAAAATGATCAAAGGAGCCAATGGGAAGTGACTTAGAAGAATGCTCTTAAGGGCTTAGTAAAAGGCATATGTGTTGTTGAGTGTATTTGCAGGTCAAAGGCAAATATATTATGGAAATTCAGTGTTTATGATTTATGCGTCTTAAGGGCCTAAGAGCCATGTTATTTAAGGGCCTAAGTGCCATGCAATTTAAATTATGCACTATATTGTGATGTAGTGCTAAATGTGTGAAGTTTGTGTATAAAGATGTGTTTGATGGATTTTAGTGTTCATGGTTGTTTGATGGTGAAGACAATGTGTCTTGGTTTAGTAATGTTCTAGGAGTGGTCATGTCAAAATTTAGGTAACAAACAAGAAGTTCTAAGAGTTTAAAATGAGTTTGATAAGTTAAGAAGTGTTTAGAATGGTTAGGTGCTTTCCTTGTGAAAGAAACATGCATTAAGGTGTTTTAAGATGTGAAAAGGGCTTAGGCAATGTTCTAGAGGATTTTATAATGCAAATGAATGTTTGGGATACACCAGAGTCATTTGGACTTGTGTTAGGATTTATGCAAACTTTGGTGAACAAGGAGAAAGTGTAAACTTGAAGATGGATTGCAAGAATGACATAAGGAGTAAGTTGTGAGAATAGATGCTTGAGAGATGATGTTGTTGTGGTGAGGGAGTATTTTGGTATAAGTAATCATCTTAGGTATGAAACACCACTTGGAGACTAGGAGAAAACATTGTAAGTGTTAGGAATTTCGGGAAGAAATGAGTAAAGGTTTAAGGAATTAGAAAATGAGTTTTATGAGTGTTTAAGGATGTCTTAAGGTGTGTTTGAAGTGCCCAAATGAGGTTAGGGTGTACTAGGATATATGAGGTGAAGTTTGGAGTTAAATGAGTAATGGAAAACAAGGGTCTGGGGCAGACCGAACTTGCGACCGAACTTGCAAGGTCGGTCGAGCCTAGTTTACCCTGCGAGAATTGGCTTCTGGAATGGACCGACCTTGGGGATCGGACTTGCAAGGTCGGTCGGGCTTGTATTTTGTGTACGGATTAAGTTTCTGGAATCGACCGAACATGCGACCGAACTTACAAGGTCGGTCGGAGTAGAAAATTTTGACGGTAATATGTTCTGGAATGGACCGACCTTGTGTAAGGTCGGTCGGTAAGGTCGGTTGGACCAAAACTTGTAAAAAAAAAAAACAAGAATGGCCTAAGTAATAAACCCTAGGTGGTATAATGTGGGTAATTAAGTATAAGTTAAGACATTAAAACATGTCATACAATCATGTTAAACATTTAGTAAGTTTGAAGTTAAGTAAATGATTAACCGACATTCTTAAACATGTATAGGAGTGACCTACGGTGGAAATCAATCGAAGCAAGGACCAAGGTATGGTTTTCTTGCAGTCTGTTGCCTACCGGTTTACACCGGCTTGTGTGTTGTTTGTTTTTCTGTATGTGCATGACGTTATAAGACTTAATCATGTAATGAGTTTACCATTGTTCATATTATTGTGATGTTATGATGTGACTCATTTCCCTTGTGTGTGACTAACATGACTTACCACCTGTTGTGTATTGTTGTTAAGTTCCACCGTGAACTTCTAACAAGTGCTAACTGGGAAGTGAGGAATCCGGTTGTCCGGTCATGCATGTAAGTTAAGAGTAGATATCTGAATCAGATTCAACTCTTATGTTGTTAAGATTGTTCTCCTTAATTTGGCGTTCGATCTCCCGCTAGCTTCCTCCAAAGCTTACCTATTCTGACTTATGATCGGTTTAGTGGGAACATGTGTTTGTGTGGTGTGTTCGGATCACTATATCTGAACCATCTGTGACTTAAGTTACTCGTTCGAATAACAGAACGGTAATGAGTGTGTGTAACGAGCTTAACATGAGGGTGAACCATTCTCTAGGCTCTTATGTTGTTTAACCTTCTTGGTTTGTTGTTGTGGAAAGAGTATCCACTGTGTATGTGATGTTGTGCTATGCACTATTGATGCTATGCCACATATTATGTTATGTTATGTTATGTATAAAAGGAATGCCATGTTATCATGACAATTAGTTGCGCGTATCCCGGTAGCCGATGGGCTGCGCGTTAACCATACCAGCCAAGGGTTGCTGACCCCCTCGGGGGCTCCATATTTTACTGCAGGATGAGGATCGAGGAAGCAGAGTGGCTGTAGGATCTAGGCTGCAGTTGTACTTTGGTTATTTTGAATGTTGAGCCCGGGATGCGCCTGTGCTCCCGTGGCATTATATTTTGATCCAGTTGAAATTACTATGGCGGTATATTGACAGTTTACAGTGAAGGAATGTAATTAAATACTCGGTATTGTATATGATGTATTCATGGTTTAGTTTTATGCTCGGGAGTCTGATCATCAGACCGGTACACTTGTATTCATTCTGCCTTGTCAACCACGTGGGTGGTTGACGGCGTTGTAGCACCGAAGCGTTTAGTTATTGTTTAGTTATTTATTTCCGTTGCGATTTCATTTAGTTGTGAAGTTCGATGTAGGGGTGTTACAATCTTAATTAGTTCATTGACCGGTCCTTGTACAATAAACCCTGATTAACTTAAACAACAAGCCGCAATCCTTGCCCAAGTTATTATAAATTAATCGCTTTATTACCAATTCCTATTGGAGACAGATTAACCTATAGGCGAGACACGCTTCTAGTCGTTAACCTGATTTGACTTCTTTTGTCTAGAACCTTGTCTTAACACCGCATTTTAACAAGAGAACTACAAATATCACTTTAATAATTGGCCTGAAGATTAAAGCGCATTAAAGACAAGAATCAAAATATTGCTTAAACAGATTATAGTGGAAAGTCTACATAACACGATTGTATAATATAGGCTTGCTTCCCAACCCGGGAGGCTAAGGTTATTACTCACACATAATTATAAAAACAAACATCGTAAACAAGATAGACATTAAAACAGAGTAGAGTTAAGGAGAGAAAGAACTCTCTTTCCTCTTACGGGCTTATTCGGTGATGGGAAAATGATGGAAATGAAGTGGAGATGTGGATGTATGGAGGAAAAATGGAATTTGGATGGAGGAAGTGTGATTCGGAGGTGAGCGTGAGTGATTTGGAGATGAACGTGAGTGATTTGGAGAGTTGAGTTGTGGTGAACGATTGTCCTCTTTTCTGATGAAGAAGCAGTGTGTTTTTATAGAAGAAAGGAGGAGGAAGAAGACAGGGCTGGAGCACACATGAGGAATTTAAGGAGTGCGGCGGTGCCTGATATTGCTGATAGGGTAGATAGATGTGTTTGCAGGCGCCGCAAATGAAGAAGAAAATGGGGAAGACGGCTCCGAAAGAAATCAGTCGCGTCAATTTCTGGATCTGGGTTGCATTTACACGCGTCCTCGTTTGTGTCCTTGCTTAAATGGGCAGACACATTAATATGTCCTTGGTTGTGTCCTTGGATAAATGGGCGGACAGGTTAGTGAATGTAAATGCCGCATGTCTTGTTAATATGTCCAGCCTATGTCCTTGTTTATGTCCGGCCATTTATCCCCGGACGTCTCTAGCGAGTCCATCCTTAGTCTTGTCCTTGCTTATTTGGCCGGACGTCTCTAGCATCTCTTGTCCTTGCTTATTTGGCCGGACATGTCTAGCGCATTTGTTTTCTGCCCTTGTTTGTGTCCTGCCTTTTATCCCCGGACGCAAACAAGGACGTGTATATTTCCTTTGCAAAATTCAATAGGCTCCAGATTCTTCGTTTTAACTCCGTTTCACTCGCAGTTTGTTGCGTTGGAAAGCTTGTGAAGTAAACTATGTGATTCCTAGACTTTTTACTGCATTTGACACATAAAATGTATCAGTTCATATCAAGACATAAATCTTAGGAAAAACGTACGATAAGTGAGTAATATTATCCTGAAAGTACGTATAAGGTAAATTAAACCATTAAATGTCTATGTATTTCTCACTTATCAACACCCTGTAACTTGCCCTCATGTCTTGATCTCGAAAGTCCTATGTGGTCCACGCCTTCTAAGTAGTGGGTGCAAAAGTCAATCACTTCCTCAGTTACATATCCTTCAACAATGCTTCCCTCTGGACGTCTGCTGTTTTTCTGTTTTTTTAAACACACCCATGTATCTTTCGAATGGATACATATACCTGAGATATAATAGGCCATACTCCTTGATTTCCCTTACTAAATGAACAAGCAAATGCACCATAATATCGAAAAATGAAGGTGGAAAATACATCTCCAACTGGCACATAGTGACAATTAGTTCAGCCTGCAACTTGTCCAGTGTCTGCACATCTAGAACTTTGGCAGAAACTCCATTGAAAAACACGGACAAATTTGTAATGGTTTTCGTAACATCATGTGGGAGAATCCCAAGAATTGCAATGGGAAGCAAATGTTGCATCAAAACATGGTAGTCGTGAGATTTCATCCCTACTAACTTGAGTTCAGACATGGACACCCAACTTCTTACGTTGGAAGAGTACCCTGATGGTACTTTGATGTCAGAAAGGGCACTGCAAAAACTCTTTTTCTCCTCTTTGGATAGAGTGTGACATGTGGGAGGCAGGAAGATACGTGTTCCTCTTTGTTGGGGGTGGAGCTCTTTTCGTATGCCCAACTCTACTAAATCTTTTCTCCTCTTTAAATGATCTTTCGTTTTCCCTTTAATGTTTAGCAACGTTCCACCAAGACTTTCACCCACATTTTTCTCGACGTGCATGGCATCAATACAATGCCTTACTTAAATATTGCCAATACTCAAGATCAAAAAATATCGACCTTTTCTTCAAACACTCTTCTCTGTAGCTTTAGTTGGAGGACCAAAGCTTTTCACAATATCTTTCACCCGGTTATATACATCGACACCTGATAAAGGTTGCCGAGCTACAGCATGATCAGTCGTCCCGTCAAATTCATCTGTCATCTTTCGGTACTTATGATGTCTTGGAAGGAATTTTCGATGACCCATGTACACATTTTTTTCCCTATATTTCAATCGGATATTGCATGTGTTATCACCACAAACAGGACACACTAATGCTCCCTTGATTGTATATCCAGATAGGTTTCCGTATGCTGGAAAGTCGTTTATCGTACAAAACAGCATAGCTCGTAGTGTGAAGTTTTCCTTTACATAAGAATCATATATTGTTGCTCCCTTATTCCATAAGATTTTCAAGTCATCAATAAGCGGCTGCAGAAACACATCAATATTATTCCCTGGCTGTTTTGGACCGGATATAAACATTGATAGAATAATATGCCTAGGCTTCATGCACAACCATGGTGGGAGGTTGTATATAGTCAATAGAACAGGCCAAGTACTGTGTACACTACTCAAAGTGCCGTACGGGTTCATTCCATCCGTGCATAAGCCAAGTCTTAAATTTCTTGATTCTATACCAAACTCAGGATATATTATGTCAATGTTTCTCCATTGCGGTGAATCAGCAAGATGTCTTAATTTACCATCGTCCACCCTATGTGTTGTATGCCACCTAAGGTTTTCAGCATCCTTCGGAACTGCAAATAACCGCCTAAACCTTGGGATTATTGGAAAATACCATAACACCTTCATTGGGGAACGAACCTTTGGCTTGTTGTCGTCCTTATGATCTTTCTTTACGTAACGTGATTCACCACATTTAGGACAACAATCATGTAGCTCATACTCCTTCTAGAACAAAATACACCCCGATGGACAAGCATGTATTTTCTTGTACTCCATACCCATTTGACACATTAACTTTTTCGCCTCATAAGTAGTTGTAGGTATGACATTGTCCGCTGGTCGTATCTCCTTAATAATTTGCAATAGTTCAGTGAAACTTACATCGCTCCATCCGTGTTTCGATTTGACATTAAACAGTTCCAAGGACACACTTAATTTGTTCAGCGTCAGTGCATCACATCCAGCGTACAGTGGTTCTTTACATGACTACATACAGTTTTCATGTGCACTCGGTTTCTTGGTAAAGTATTGTTCTACATCTTCCAATAGTGTATCAAGGTTCGCATCTTCTCTCTCGTCGTTAATCGTGAAGTTGTCATCATCCCCAAAGTTTTCTATGTCATCCCCATAGTTTTCTGTGTTATCCCCAAAGTTTTCAGTGCCGTCCAATTCTGGTTATTCTACTGAAGCGTCTGCATCATAGTCAAACACATCCACTGCATGCTGACCATGCCATAATGCTATGTCTTCGTAATCTTTTGTAAACCCACGACGAATCAAATGGTCCTTAATTTTCTCAATATCTCTATACTTGAAGTCATTTTTGTAGTCGATGCATGGACACAAAATATATCCCTTATCCCTCGGTTGAAGATTGTTGACTAGGATCTTACAGAACTTATCGACCCCTTGTAGGTAATCATTGTCAAGTCTGTCATTGTACATCTTTGAACGCTCCATATCTTTCTTTAAGATCGATGTATTACTTTACAACTGATCGATATCGTTCATATGTTGGCAGATATTAGTCCAGTTACTTTTAAAAATTTTACAACCTAAACCCATCCAATCACGTTCAATCTCACATGCGAACAAGTTTATAAAAAACAATTCATTGAAAATTTTGGCAGCATTTCCCTTCCGTTCTTCTAGTGTATATATGAATGTATACACTCGAAGAACAAAAGAAAAGCTACCGAATTTTTAAATGAACTATTTTTTATAAACTTGGTCACTACCTAGAAGGTGGGATCAAACGTGATTGGCCAGTCCCGACGGGGACTATCGAAGATATACCTCTAGTAGGTATATCTCGGACGGGTGACTATGTTTGAGTATATTTAATAGCTATTTAGAGAAACACTATAAAAACAATTAAGAAGTAAGTAGAGAAAAATTATAAACTAACCTAATCTGATGAGTAGTATTTTGCTTAGTCCTGATGTAAAAAAGCTAGACTTTAATCAACTAGCCCTTATCAGGTGTGACAATGAAAAGTACTACCAATGCCTGTAGAAGATAGTTTGTACACAACAATAATTACATTACAAATCCAATAATTCAATAGTTTGTCAAAATTTTCTGGGAAATCCGACAGAATCCCCCCTAAAAATAAGGGTTTCACCACAATAGAGCATGTATAAGAGGCGACAGTTTGGTTTGTAAAATTAATCCCAGACACTTAATCCTAATAAACACATTAATGTCAAACAGAGCATGTATGTTCCTGATCAACAGTTTGGTTTTGCAAAATTTCACCATAACTACGTGGCTATATTTGTATGCCCAAACACATATTATATTTTTCGCCTAATAAACTCATCCATTGATCTCAAGTCCATTTGGACACAACCAGCAAGTACCAAAAATCACCTGAGGCGACAATTTAATTGGTTTGCAAAATTAATTAATCCGGCCAAACACTTAATCCAAATAATTAAACACATTAATCCCAACCACAACATGTTTATATGTTCCTGATCGATCAGTTTGGTTAGCAAAATTACCTCCACTAGAATCAAGAATATAGGCGATAGAGCATGGATCGATGTTACGCCAGTTGGGTTGTAAAATTAATTACTGCAGATGATCAACGTACGTACTGAGGCGACTGGCTATGTTTCCTGTTCGATCACAGATTACAAAATTAATAAGAGTGAAAGAGCAGAAATATATATATGTTCCTCTTCGCAGATTAATTTAATGAATTTACGAAACAGGCGACATGCATGCATGTATATATGGGTCGATCGATGATCATCAGAGAATGAAGATGCATGCGCGCGCGCAAATATCGGGAGAAGATTAAGCTACCAACTCGTAGCAGGCGCGAGTGAAATACCCCTACTTAAATAAACATGATTTTAACATATAATTAATTACATTAAGGCCTAAACAATTAAGCATATAAAGCCATATGGCATAAGGTTTAAATTAAGGGGGATGTGTTACATTATTATGAGCATGTAACAACTTTTGAACAAACGAACAATTAAATTTCGTACGAGCATATACATGTCCGAAAATATGGTGGCGTTACGTATTAATACGGTCATGTATATATATATGTACATATACACAGCGTTACAATATTATAACGTTGTATATATAACTAAAACGCGACAAATAAAATAGTCGTACCCACATATATGTATAACTAGTAACGTGACATAACAGGTAGCTGCATATATATATGTATGTATAACCAATAACGCGACATGTTAATACGGTCGCATATATATACAAGAAATGGGCATAAGTAAGACTGAAACAAAAAAAAGAGCAAACATGCTCTGGTCGGGATTCAAACCCGAGACCTTTCGTGCCCTTTCCGAAGCCTTAACCGGTTGAGCTGTGCTCGAATTCGGTAATATACTCCAACGAATTAAAACAAGTAACAAGGCTACTCACTTATCCCACACTGAGACACTACGTACTACCTCTGCTACTTAGCTCCATGTCAAGACCACAAACAGAGATTAAAATACTCTGCTGCTATGCACTGTTCTTCCCCCATGCTGATGCATGTCTCGAAAGTTTATACCCGACACCCTCCATTCCGCCAGTATGGGCACTTCCTATTAAAGACACTCAATCTCCTCAATTCCCTAGACATGCAATTTGACCTGGGCACACACACACAGAACCGGTGATCTCACCTTCCCTCTTCAGTCGAAAGCCCAGCACCCTCCTTGTGACTTCTTTCACCGTGAGCCAACACTCCACTACCAAGGTTGCTGCTCAAAGATGTAACAAGCTGAGCTGAGTTGGTGAAAGCAGGGGGAAATTTCTGTGGGAACTGGAAGAAGAAGAGGAAACAAGTTAGCCAACTTTCCAAGGTAGAATCCACAAGAAACTAGCATAGTCTCCTTTCTTCATTTTCGGTAATGATCTCAACTGCTACTAAACTCTAGTCCCTTTTCTCTTTACGTGGAAAAATTAGAGGAGTATACCCCGATGTAGAAGGTAGCAAAGACCCAAGTGTATAGCCATATTCCATGATCATTTCGGTGAGCCTTAAATACTACTCTCCTCCTTTGCTTACTGGTAACTGTTCTAGCTGCTTTTGAAACTCTCTTCTTTCCTGTTTTCCTTCACGTAATAGATCAGTGAGTAGGCCTCAGTACTTGGTGAAGGAGCAAGACCAAGTAAGTCTTCCTTGCTGTACCATTCTCGGTGGAAAAGAAAAGAAACAAGGTAAAGACCATGTCTGTCTCAGTTTGATAACCATGTCCTTTCCTTTGAGTTATCACAGTATTAATCTCTGAGTAATCCGTTCCAGTGTAGTCAAACTGACCAAGGTGTTGTAAGTTCCACAATACACCCAAGAATCAGCCAAGATACTCAACAGGTGAGCTACTCCTAAACCCATGTCCTGATAAAAAAATATATATATATAAAACCCATCTGTCGACTTCAGTTATTAGGTATTTCAATTCTATAACAAGGCTCTCAGTATTCTTGCTGTCCTGGAATGGCATTGAGTTAATGATACATATACCACATTGTAAACACACCTGCCTGAGTTGTCCAAGTGTAGGAGTGAGTCAAAAGAAAACAAAAACCAACCTGTCACATATGTAGGAAGGAAATCATAGAAGGGGAAATCAACAGTTCACACTTTCTGGTTCCTATTTTTGTTTTCAGTTCTATGAATTTTGAGTAAAGGAACCTTAGAAGTGCAGACCGTGTAGTTATAGGCCTGTTCTTGAAGTAACATCATGGGGAGCCACTCAACTGAATGGGACAGTAACTTGAGAAACTTGAAATCAAAGTAAAAGAACAGAAGAAAATAGTGCTAGTTCATGTAACAGTTTTAGTTCTTAAACTCTGGTGTTTTCTGTATACTCACTTCTCAGAGTATATCCTTTGTTATTGTGGGTTGGTTTTGAACTTAAACTACTGAGAACACTCTTAGCAAGTGAGGAAAACTAGAGGGCCCATTCGTGAACAAACAAAAAAAATATATATAAGGAAAGTTATCAGTGTTATAGTTTCAATCTTTGCTGGTTTCAGGTGTAGTGTAAAGTATTTCTCAGAGGTGTGTGTGTGTGTGTGTGTGTTGCTCCTTGGGTTGAGAATGAACTTAAAGTCTTTTAAATTGACTTAACTAGGAGTGTAAACGGTTGGAGAGAGTTAGAAATCAGTTCAGAAGAAACAGACAGAGAACCAAACAACAAAATAAATTAGTTTCAGATTCTGTTTTCTGCAATAACACAGTTCTGAACAATGAGTCTCAATGGCATTTACCATAATGTCGTGGCTGTATTTTAGGGATAAAAATCATATTAAGACCCTTATCCAAAAAGCTAAATAGTTTGGGAAGTGTGAAAACAGATTTGAGAGCAGAAGGAAAACAATATAAAGGAACTTATCAGTCAGATTTCAGTTTCTGTAATCCTGACCTTTCTGTATATCAACCTTTCAGAAACTTAAACAACTTGGTGGTGGGTCTGTTTTGAGGTTTAAACTGTACTAAGATGCTTAACTAATAGCTGAACAACCTAAAGGAAACTCTAAACCAGAATCGTGAACAAACTGCAAAATACAAGAGAAGGTATCAGTTTATGTTTTCCAGTTCTATTTTCGGTGCTACAGACTGGTGTAAAGGAGTTTCAGAGGTGCAGACATGGTTGACTTGGGTTGTCCTCAAGTTAAAACTCTATTAGGAGATGTAACCAAATGGGTAAGCAAGTTGGGGAACTAGCAGTCAGGTTAAGTAGCAGAAATGAAAGATGGAAGTAAGTCATATCAGATTTCAGTTTCAGGTTGCAGTTTATTCTTAGTCCTGTATAATGATTTTCTGAGGTTGGTTCTTGCTGATTCGAGTTGTTTAGAGGTTCAGGTTGTGTGGGATACTTAACTAAGTTGTTAGGCAACCTGGAGGGGAACTAAAAACCCAAAACCATGAACAACCAGAGAGAAAAGAAGAAAGGAATTAGGTTATATTTCAGTTTCAGCTTTGGGATGTATCAGTGAGGTTAACAATGCTGCTGTGAGTTTTTTTTGAGGATAGAATCACATAAATACACCTAACTAAGAAGCTAATATGATTTAGGTAGAAGAAAACTGATGAAACAGATTGGTAAGTGGCAGGAAAAGAAAAAAACAGCAGTTAGTGCTTCAGTTCTGTTGCAGTTTTCAGGTGTTGTGTAAAAGATTTTCAGGAACATAGCCCTTGTGGCCTTGGGCTGTTTTTTTGTTTAAACTATACTAGAACCCATAACTAAGTAACTAAAGCAGGTTGGGGTAACTTGATAGTCAGTCTGTAGACAAAGAACATAAATAGGAGAAGAGGTGAAAGTTTCTTTCTCAGTTCAAAATTGTCGAGTTCCAGTTTTTAGATTTCTGTTTTGTTGTGATCTATGTTGTTTTGGGTCTGTGGTAAAGATTAAAACTATACTAAGATGAGTAACTAAGTAGCTAGATTGTTGGGAGAGAATGAAAGTCAAATTCATGGACAGAGTTAAGAGAAAGAATAAGCCATATCAGTTTTTGTATTTTCTGTTTCTGCAACAATGCAGTTGCTGTATAAAGGATTTTAGTGGTGTTAATGATATGGTGTGGGCTCATTTGGAGGATGGAATTATATTAAGACCCTTAAATAAGGAGCTAATCAACTTGGGGATAAGAAGTCAGTTTGGTAACAAAAGAAAAGACATATAAAGTGGTGTATCAGTTTCAGGTCTTGTTTTGACAGTCCCTGTTTCAGTTCTGTATAACCGTTTACAGAGGGCACAGAAAGAGTTGTACTGTGTGGCTAATGAACCTAAAACATACCTAATACACCTAAGTGAAGTTACAAACACTTTGGGTAAGATTAGAAGACAGATAACTAAATCAAAAAGAAAGATTGAGGAAGAGTTACACAGAATGCGGTTGCAGTTTTCTACAGTTCTGTCTTCTGTTAAACCAACCTTCAGAGATGCTAACAGACTTGTTTTGAGTTATCTTAAAGCTCAAATCCTTCCTAATGAAATTATCTAGTGGTGTAAAAGTTTTGAGAAGTTTTGAGAATTGATCAACAAACTAAATGAAGAACCAAGAAGGGATGTGTAGTTGATTGTTTCAGTTTTCATGTATAAGTTGCTTCTTGTAGCTGAGCTACAGTAGGGTTTAAGATACAATATAGTTGCAAAATTTTATAATGTATGATGAATGCAGTATGAAATAAGTGAGTGGTGAAATTGGGATATTGAGAGTATGGGATTTGGTAGAAAATGGAATCAAGATACATACATTTCCGGTAATTATAACAAGTGCCATAAAACCTTGGGCTATATTCTACTACAAGGTCTTGATGTTATAAAATTAAGTACCTACAACATATTATAAGTTTGTGGTTATATTGTGCTCAATAAGAATTATGTAAATAAAGGAGCACAAGTGTAACATATGTGCGTGTCCATTATTTTCGGTACATACATATAGTTACCAAAACTATATGTTATAAAGTTGAATGACACATAAACTATCCTACTATAAACATTAAGAAATAAGTGTAACGCTAAACAATATTATGTGAGCAAAACCATAGTTTAATAGGACTACCATACTGACCGCATGTGTATATGTAAACATATGTCAAGAATAAAGATATAAACTATAGTATACAATGACATGAAAATACTATAGTTAACATACGATTTTAGTATGATAAACAAACCTTGAATGAAAGATAACTAGTGTATAATGGAAGGTTCCATACTCCATGGTAAACCGAGCATTAACTCACACTACGAGTAAAAAGCTTAAAGTTAACGATACCGGAACTCATAACAGTTGTATTACCGGGGTTGTAACACCATGTCCAAAGCCAATCGTGGTTATCGCAAAACTTAACACTTAATCGAATTCGACGCAGCGGAAATAACAAACACCTGGACCTTGCCACGGTCTGATCGTTAGAATATACCGGCCTAAAAAAAATTACAACACTTATCCAAAGTAAACAATCGTCCAAACACCGTCAACCAAAATACCACCAACCAAATTACCACCAACCAAAATACCACCAACCAACCGAGTATAAGTATCTAAGTCATAATCACAAACCTACATCAGTTTCAATATAAACAGACGGGAGCACAAGCGCAACCCGTACTCAAAAATAACAACCCATCCTAAGTCTAACCGCTCCAACTCTCTGTGGAGGGTGATCTTTCGGTATGAGGGGGGTCTGTCTAAATATGAACTGACTGAAAAGCCGAGATCCTAGAAAATGCCATTCTATGGAGGGTGAGAACCCGTTATTCTTGGCATCCCTGAAATACCTACTAAATCGTCCGTCTTTCCAGAAAGTATAAAGGGGAGTGCAAGTGTGCACTACACCCGCTCTCGATGGGCTCCACGCGGACTTTGCCCTAAGGGCGGAAATTGACTAGAGTCGCCACCTAGTTTGACCTAAAGAACTAGGAAGGGGGAGAAGGGTTCTAAGAACCGTTAATTGACTCTGAGATTGTTACAACCCTTAGAAGTGGCAACGACCACAACTTCGGATTGGTGCCCAAGGAAACCTCGGTCTCCAATTGTCGGGAATGCCTTCTTTCAAAACCTTATTAGAGAGATTCATTTAAAAGCCAAGATAGGATTAGAACAGGAGGAGAGGAAACGAGTGGATGAGGCGAGCTTTTCTGCCAAGCTAGCGCCAAGAATAAGAATTGATGAATTCAAATGAGTATAGAATGAAAGATTAGGATTTTGATTTTGAGAGTTGAAGAAGTTGAGGGTTTGTGGGAGTTAGAGGGGATTTGAATGTTTTGAGGGGTATGAAGAACACCCTAGAGTGAGGAAAAGGGGTTTTATTGGAATGGGGTCGCACCCTAGGTGGGCTGCCTACGTACTCAACTCCCTGTTGAGATCAGACCTTACGTAGTTCAGGGTTTTCGGGTTTTTGGAGATTTTCGGGGTTTTGAAGGTTTTTGAGGCGTTAGTCTGTGAGACGCTCGGGTCTATGAGACGTTTGGGATGTTTATGTAGTGGGAGGTATGGGATATCAAAGTCTGTGAGACGCTCAGGTCTGTGAGACGTTTGAATATTAAAATGGCAGAAGATGTTGAAATGTTTGAGTCTGTGAGGCGCTCGGGCCTGTGAGACGTTTGAAATCTTAAGATGGTGGGGAAATTGAGATGTTCGAGTCTGTGGGGCGCTCGGGCCTGTGAGACTTTAGAAGTTTGGAAGAAGTCGGGATTTGGGTGATGGTTTAGTTTGGAATGATTTGGGGTTTTGAAGATGATTTGGGTATGTGCGAGGCAATTGGTATTTTGGAGAGATCCCGGGTTTTTTAGGTTTGAGGTTCAAAAGGGTTGAGGTTTTGGGATATTTCAATTTTAGAGTGAGATGATGATGGACTGAATTGTTTGGAGGAATGATTGTCAAAATTGTCTTTTAAAGTTTTTAAAACCGAAAAATCATTTTTTGTTGTAAAAGGGCGGATAATCCCGAGGGATTACCCTATGTACCCCCTCGAACACGACACTTAATTAATAGTAAGTGCCGAGGCTCGAAAGATGAGACAATGAATTTATGTCGAAAATAGGGTTTAGAGAGAAACACCATGAATAAGGTGTCCTCGGTCAAGCCCTAATAACGTCTCTAACTCCCGGGTTTTAAAACATTGAAAACCGAAAACATTGAAATCGAGTGGAAGGGAGTTAGACGATTATGAAAATCCCGGCTGCAACTAGGAAGGTCGTTACTTCCCTAGCACCCCGCCTTGTAAAAATCTAGACTGCGATTAGGGGTGGTTTGTCACCCTAATGCCCCGCCTAAAGAGATCCAGACTGCGACAGGGGAAGGTTATGACCCCAGTGCCCCGCCTCGGATTTTTATTCGGAAAGGGAGACAAGTGATGTCTAACTAGGAGGAAAGTGTTTTGAAAGTGTTAGACATTCAATGTTCCCCGAAAACGGTTTAGCTTTGAGTTTGAAGGCTAAGTTGAAAAATATTTGGAGTTGTTCGGAATTCTCGATGAAGAAACACTGATTTTGAGAAATGTTTTAGGGGAAAACTTTCTGTATATGTGAGAAGAACTTTCTGCATTTGAGAAGAGTTTTCTGTGATGTGAGAAGAGTTTTTCCTTTAAAATTCCACAAAATGGTTTGTTTGAAAACTTGATAAAACTTGATAAAATTGAATAAATGATGGTTTGAAATTCTTTTTGGGGTTGAGTTGAATTGAGCTGGATGAAAAAGGTTTGAATTGAGGTCGAGTTCGGTTTGGATTGAGGTCGGGTTCGGTTTGGATTGAGGTCGGGTTCGGTTTGGATTGAGGTCGAGCTTGAATTGGATTGAAGTCGAGTTTGAATTGGATTGAGGTCGGGTTTGAATTGTATTGAGGTCGAGCTTGAATTGGATTGAGGTCGAGTTTGAATTGGATTGAAGTTCGGGTTGGGTCAAGGTCAGCATTTTTTGGTCAAGGTCAACATTTTTTTTTTGAGGTCAACATTTTTGGTCAAGGTCGAAGTTTTTTGGTCAAGGTCAAAGTTTTTGGTCAAGGTCAAAGCTAGGTCAAAGTTAAATTGGTCAAAGATTGGGTCAAAGAAGGATTGGTCAAAGATTGGGTCAAAGTGGGATTGGTCAAGGGTTGGGTCAAAGTTGGATTGGTCAATGTTTGGGTCAAAGTTGGATTGGTCAATGGTTGGGTCAAAGTTGGATTGGTCAATGTTTGGGTCAAAGTTGGATTGGTCAATGTTCAGGTTGATCAAAATTTGGTTTGATTTTTGTGGGCTTGACTAGGTATTAGGTTTGACTGGGTATTGGGCTAGACTGGGTATTGGACCAGTTTAGGCTTTGGGTCAGTTGTGGCTTGGGCTACACATGGATTGGGCTTGGGCCGAATTTGGGCCAGGCTTTGGGCTGATTGTAGGTTTGGGCTAAAATGGGCATGATGGGCCACATAAGGCTTGATGGGCCGAATTGAGCCTTGGGCTAATGAGTTTTGGGCAAGGTTTGGTTTGGGCCAAAATTGGCTGTGGGCCGAGATTGGTTGTGGGTCGAGTTGGTTTTGGGCCGATTGTGGGCTTGTGGGCCTGATTTTGAGATTGGGAAAATTGGGCCTTGTTTGAGATTGGGCCAAACATTAGGCCTTTTTCAGTTGTTTTGAGCTTTTGATTATTGGGTCTGATGGGCTTTGGAAAGATTTGGGAAGAAATGATGAATCCAATTGGGGTGAATTTTGAGAAAGTGTTTTTATTAATACATGTTATTATAATAAGATGTGGTTTGGGTCTAGGGATCACCCAGTTTATTAGGTGGGACCATGGCTCACCTAAATCTTAGGGTTTACCCTCTATCCTAAGGCTGGGCCCTAAAAGAATAATAACTAGGCTTAGTAATAGTAACCAAAATACAAGGAACTGAAGCCAAAATTACAATAAAGATAAATATACAGTATATACATGTACAGTGCGGAGGGCGTGATGATTAACCAGATCAAAACTGATAATAACAACGAGTCAGATGAGCAGACATGTTCAATGCTACAAGGAATCGGTAAAAATTTTAAACAGAGGGCAAGGAGTCCAAAATTATTAAACTCAAACAGAAATCAAAGCTAAACTAAATTGCCAAACAGTTTGTTTTATTTCTGCTTTCACACGTCTATGTATCCTTTTCCACCCTTTTCTTTCAGCGGTCAGATTACAGATTTTGAATCTAGAAAACCTGAAAAAAAGAACCTCAAATCGCCCGCTTTCAATTTGACATATGATCAATAACTACAACCCAAACTTGAGCTAGGCAGAGTTTGAATATCAGATTAAACGCAAGGCTATTGACTTCTATTTCATTTCTATAGTTATCAAGTCATGGAAGGATCCTAAACAACTCTGCATTTTTACAACTATGCTCAGTAGAAGGACCAATCAAGCCGTCTAAAGGATCAGCTATGTGTGTCAAAGTTGCAGACCAGAAAACTCAGGAACTCACAAAAAAAAACATCTAAACAGATAGATATCAGATAGGTTAAGCGCATTCACAGTCCATAAAGCTCAATATCAGCAACTTAAAAAAAACTAGGTAGACAAATATCAGATGGGTTAGCATGTAAACGCATTGATCAATCAAGTCTTGAGGCTACAAAGGTGTAGATAAAATACCCGGACAGAGATACAGTGTCTTCCTGTTGAAACCAGGCAAAACAACAACAAAATATACGCACATATCAATACCAGACTTCAACTTCTAATTGAAATGAAACAGTGAGATATTAGAAATTGAGACCAGTGAATCTGAAATGAGAACTCAATAAGCTGATATGGTACTGCCAGAAAGGGATCCTTCAACCCAAGATAGGGAGTCTCTTGCGGGAAGACTAGCACAAGCATCCAGGCAGATCAAGAGAGGTTTAGACCGCACTGACTACCAACTTATAAACGATCATGAAGAAGATAATCACAGGTTTCCCTGCAAGAGAATCGGTATACAGACACAAAACAAGCAGCTCAGCTTCATTAGTTTTCTGTTGTAAACAATCAGTTAAGATGAAGCAAGTAAATGGGGAAAATTGAAGATGCTAGAGATAGCAAAACAACAGATTGTGGTGATCTCACGGTGGCCATGAAATCGTTTCAGGCGAGAATTCAGAAACGGTACCCTAAGCAAACAGATATCCCTCGGGAGTTTAAGGCTCATGTGGGGATTAGCTTTGAATTAGAGAAACAACATAGCAATGCAGAGTTACATTAGAATAATACGCAATATATACAAGCGCTCCCAATCATGAGTTTCGAACCAAAACTGAGCGAACCGAAGCTTGCGAACAAGGAATAAGCTACAAAACAAAGATTAGAAATTCTAAGTGCCGATTCCCACATGCCTTACAGCGTTTCAAGTCTGAATCCAAGTTGAGAATCCAGTAACAATGAAGGAGAGCATTATAGTCAGACAACAAGTAAACAAAATTGCTAAAATGACAGAATAGTAAAATGGCTGAGACTTAAGCTACGCTTCAGTGAGATTTCTAAAGGCCACCACCAGACATGGGTCCTTTTCAGAATCAAACTAAATAACTTATTGGAGATAGTAAAACGGTCAAGAGAACCGGCGGAAGGCTGAAGGTAGTGAGAGTCGGGAATCGGGTCCGAGAAGAGTAAAGAAAAAAGAAAGAGAAATCGGAAAGGAGGGCAAGAAGGACCACGGCACTGGCATCGGAGGTAACTCCGGAAGGCCGGGTTTTTTCCTCACTCCTTTGATCAAATGCATTAAGACGAAAAGAATAGCCATAAGAGCAAACAAAATGCACGAATCTGAAGCATGGACAACGATTGACATTTTCCGAAGAGAAAAAAAACCAGGGACATGCGAAATGAGCATTCGAAGCCCTGATGCTTACTCTGTCGACAACAAAAAAAAGATGGGGAAGGAACTCGAGAATGGCGGGGGGTTTTTTGGTGCGAGTGTGATGTTGGAGATGAGGTTTTGCGTGGCGAAGTTTTCTGGAGCAAGGGGTTGGCGATGGCTTTCGAAGCAAGAAGGAATTCAGATTTTTCCAAAACGAGGAAGAACAGAACGAGGAATAGAATATCGCTGGCAAAAGAAAAAACGTGGTCTATAGGCTGGTTTCGGGATCTGTCTCTCACTGTAGGGTTTGTGTCTGTCTTTATAGAATAAACAACTAGGGGTTTTAAGAGAAGAAGTCAATGGGCTTATTAAACTGGATATGGGCTTTATTTGGAATAAAGAGACCCATTTTTAAAATCTGGGCCGCGTTGATTTGGACTAAGACCAAGGCCCAATGTGGCCTGAATGTGTGCTGCAAAAATAAAACACTCCATTTGGTCTTCCCAGGATTTGAACCGTGGGCGATTGCCCACCCTAGGAGTACACTACCCAATCACGCTAAGACAGAACTTAGTATGCCAATGTTGAAAGTAAGACTAGAGTTCTACTGCAAGCTGAAAGGGAAAATAAAAAACACTCATGCCCTTTGCAAGATTCGAACCCCAGACCCAATGGCTTATAAGTGAGCATTCTAACCAATTAGGCTATGTCAAAATTCAATATATACATACAAGAAATAAACCAAAGCTCAAACTCGAGTTAGATGATGTTTCTAAAAATGTTATTGCTCCAAATGGAAATATACGGTGGAACGAAAGGGCTTAAGCTAACAAATTGAAATGTTTTCTTCGTAAGGGTCATGAAATAATGAAGTGAGGATAGAAATCAAAATAATAATAATGGTAATAAACCTACTGATAATAATAATATGTACATAAAATCATGGAATAGTACTAGCAAAATGGTGGTTAGAATACAAGCGAATGTAACAAAATGAAAATCGAGTTAGATATGTACGAATAGCGAAAAATAAGATTGAATAAACAAGTAATAGAATAAAATAAGATAAGAGGAAGCTTAATCTAATAAGTAACAAATGAGGTACACAGATAGAAATGATAATGGGCATAAAATGATAGAAATGTTACTACAAAATAATAAAATAAATCCCAGAAGACGATTAAAGTAGCAATAAATAGGATAAAGAAGTAACAAAACAAAATAAAAGAAAACTGATAGGTAAGCAAATAGGCAATGAGATGCTTTGGAAAAGAAAACTGATTGTCGTTTGGAAATTCATTTTCGCAAAATCGTGTTTTTATGAAATGCTTTGGAAAAGACTAAAAAATGATGGTTTCATTTCGGCACGCAACGCTAATACGTTTTGAAAAAGAAAGGCGACGACCCCTCTTATTGTAATTTTTTTTTTGAATTTTGCTTTATGGGGTGAGAATTTTTGGTGTCTACAGATGGCTCCCCTTGATTCAATTCTGCAAACCCTTGCATAATTGGATCAAGGTTGACGGGGCGCCAAAAATTCTCACCGCGGTTTATGATTTGTACTCATGGGTGCGGGTGCACGAGGACTTATGACGAGCCTCAACTAGACCTCTTGACATCTAGCTATAGGACTTATGACGAGCCTATAATGCAATTGAAAGTACGAGGACTTACGACGAGCCTCAACTAGACCTCTTGATATCTAGCCATAGGACTTATGACGAGCCTATGATACTAACAATTAGATTGATTTGGGTGCACGAGGACTTATGACAGCCTCAACTAGACCTCTTGACATCTAGCTCCAAGGTTATGACGAGCCTATAATGCAATTGAAGTACGAGGACTTAGGAGTGCCTCAACTACCTCTTGACATCTAGCTATAGGACTTATGACGAGCCTATAATACTTTAATGGAGTACCGTACTAGTAGCGTAATAGCTGCCTAGCAGGTGGATGTGAAACGATTTTGCGCTAGTAGCGTAATAGCTGCTTAGCGAAGGAAAAACGGCGGGACCGCACTGTAGCGTAATAGCTGCCTAGTGGGTTATGAAATGAACGATCTCACACTAGTAGCGTAATAGCTGCCTAGTGGAGGAAAAAAGCGGGATAAAAGCTAGTAGGGTAGATAACTAGATCGGTTATGGGACCCACTAGTAACGTAATAGCTGCCTAGTGGAGGAAAAATGGTGGGACCACACTAGTAGCGTAATAGCTGCCTAGCGGGTGTAAAATGAAAGGCAACCGTACTAGTAGCGCAATAGCTGTCTAGCAGGTGTAAAACGAAAGGCGACCGTACTAGTAGTGCAATAGCTGTCTAGCAGGTGTAAAACAAAAAATTTGACCGCACTAGTAGCGCAATAGCTGTCTAGTGGGTGTAAAACGAAAGGCGACCGTACTAGTAGCGCAATAGCTGTCTAGCAGGTGTAAAATGAAAAGTTCGACCGCACTAGTAGCGCAATAGCTGTCTAGCGGGTGTAAAATGAAAAATTCGACCGCACTAGTAGCGCAAAAGCTGTCTAGCAGGTGTAAAATGAAAAATTTGACCGCACTAGTAGCGCAATAGCTGCCTAGTGGGTGTAAAATAAAAAATTCGACCGCACTAGTAGCGCAATAGCTGCCTAGCGGGTGTGAAGATGCGTCAGACAGTGAGCAAATTTTGTGGGTATATGCAGATGATATGCGATGTGAGGTGATTAACCAATGTATTAATTGAATTAAACTCCCTGTTTGTGGATGTAGGTTTTTGTGTGAGCAGACGGCTCCAGAGTTGTTTCAAATTTTGAGCTGACTTTGGCATGTGGTGATGGCTCCGGTATGGACTGATGGCTCCGGATTACGTTGATGGCTCCAGTGCGGTCGGGTGGCTCCAGTGTGGTTGGAGGGCTCCGACATGATTCATGACCCCATTATGAGCAACAGCTCTGGGGTGGTTGGTGGGTTTCGATTTGGATTGAGATTTTGAGTCAAATGGTGGGTTAATGTGATGGGTGGACTATGTTGTGTTTGACGTATTTTGATGTGGTAGATAAATTCTTGGTCATGGATGGATGGCTTTGGCCCGGTTATGGCTTCAGGGTTCTCTCATGATGGCTCCAGGATAGCTCGGGATGGCTCCGGGAAGGGCTACGAGATGGCTCTATTTGGTGATAGCGAGGAAGACAGGGGCATTTTTCCTTTGAGGTGGTCGCACCCTGGGCGGGCTGCCTACGTACTCAATTTCGTATTGAGATCAGACCATACGTAGTTCGAATCTCTGTGGGCAAGACCCTGGTGACGAAATGGATTTGACGTGGCTCCCGTATTGTTCTCGGACTGTTGGGATGACCCCTGCGTAATTCCAAGGATGGTTTCAATGTCAGATGATGGCTCCCGTATGGCTCCAGCTTGGTTCTGGATATGGTGTTGATGAGGTTCAAGCATGACACTGGATGGCTCCGAGATTGTCTTCGTACGGCTTAGGATGGCCTTATTTTGGTTCGATGTAGCTCAAAGGTAGCCTGGGATGGCTCTGAATGCTTCGATGTAGTTCGAGGATGGCCCCGGGTGGCTTCATAATGATTCGACGTAGCTCAAACATAGCCCGAATGGCTTCAACTTGATTTCCTTTGATAGGAAGTTTTACTTCAACTGCAGCAACTGAAGTCGACACTCTCAGCGAGACTAGGCAGAGTTCTTACCAATTAGATGTTGACGATGGAGTGCTTATGATGCATGCAAATATTAAATGCTAGATACGATGCAAAATGCATATGCAGTTTTTGTAGAGAAGGTACGGTCCTATCTCTATTAATATGAGGTTTACGAATATAAGACATCTTCGATTCGATCTTGAATGATTGTTGAATTGGAAGGCGTGAATCATTTTCCTCTCATGGAGGGATACGGGTCAATCTCTCGTGAGTTTGGCTGTGTGTGCAAAGCGGTGTGATGATACTCTCGATGCTTAGAGCAGTATTTTCCTGAGAATTTCCTTTTTGAGGTTATGGACTTTCCGTTCCTCATAAATTCCTCTCCTGCAATGGGGTAGGCTGATTATGATTTGGTGGTTTAGTCGAAGAGTCACTCGCACTCTAAAGACCTTGTGAAGTAAGGTCGCACTCATTCACTCATAGTCCCTGTATTGTGAGGTGGGACATGTTGATAACAAGCACGAAGCTTATGATTCATGTTTCAGATCCGATACTTTCAGTTAACGTTCACCAACTAACGAGTCGGAGGTCTTTCATTGGGTTATAACGGGGATGAGGGGTATGATGCATGTCGCATGGGACTGGAGGATTTGTTTGGGAGTTGTGGAGCTTTTGTGCAATAGAAGACGTGCTTCGCCTTTGCCATGGGTGGAATGATTAGATGGGTTTGATAACCTTTTATTGATTTTTGGCGGGACATCATTGGTCCTTTGGATTTGGCTTCCTCATTCTTGCCTCTTTTGGTGTACGGTTTTCACTTTCTTCTCCTTCCTTTTCGGTGTGTGATCTTCTTCCTTGTGTTTTGCTTTCGGAATCGCATAGGTTTATCACTTTCTCAAGCATTCTCTGCTTCATATTTTGGCTTTCAGCTTTGGAGTTGCATTGACACATCGATCTTCTTGAACATTTTTGATGTTCTTTTTGGCATTTGACTCTGAAGTTGCATTGACTCACTGATTTCTTTGAACATTTCATTTTTTGTTCTTGCGAAAGACGGTAGGGGAGAGACCATGGCTCCGGCTCCTTCAAGATCCTCTATTGCAAGGGCGAGTAAGTATATGTGGGGTGGCATGTTGTGGAGTTTCTTTTTTGAAGAAAGAGTTTTTCATGAAAGGTTCAGCGGGGCTCACTAAGGGATTATGTACAGGGCAGTCAAAGCTTTTTGGTTTTGTGGGAATTTTTATTCCTAAGTGCCTCGTCATTCTCATTAGTCAATGATTGTTTTCTTACTATTCTCGGATCTTTGCATGAATCACAGTTTGTATCTCGTTTATCGACATATATCTCACTATGAATTGTGCCTCTCCATGTGCTGAAGGACAGCACAAGTCGCTCGTGGTTTTACCTCGATTGGCTCTCTCTGCCTTCCCTCGTCGCTCAGTGGATTGTCCAAAACGTTCACTTGAAATCCAAGGGAAAATACCGCTCTTCGCACACTACTCACTTGATTTGTGGTGCTGATTTTGATTAAACCCTTGTGTTCATTGATGGGTCAAGAGTTAAGTGGTTCATGCACTCTGTTCAATCAATCTCTCATGATTTTCTCGAAGATGTCGTTTCGATACGAGAGTATGCAAACACGGCTATCTACAATGCAATCTACTGTGGTAATATGGAATTACTACGTATAAGATGCGTGAAATGCTGAAAGTGATGAATGAAGATGGTTGACTTTGGGTTTTGACAAATGTTTTTTTTTTGTGTTTTTCGTTTTGGATGCAATGCATGCGTGGTAAAGCTACACCTAGTCTCGCTTGAGTCGGTTCCAGTTGATGGTCTATGAAGCTCATCCCTCCATTATAAACTCTGAAGCTGGTCTAGCTGCTGGGGTCACTGTCAGGGTAGAGACTCTCAAGTGAGGCCACGTTGGTGATTGGCTTTTGGAATTTGGATTTTTAGGGAGTGATAACTCCCGCATGGTGGTCCCACGGTATGACACGCTCTTTCCCTTTTAGTCACTGGCACGCATGGTGATTCTGAGTGGGAGAGGTTTGAACTCGGTTTTCTTTTCTATCCCTCTGAGATCGGGCTCTGGCGGTCGAGATATTGGGATGAAAGTATGTGTGGTGTGGTGACAATGAAACACATGGTTATGCAATTTTTGAGATGGACATGACTCGTGAATGATTGATGGAATTGAAATGGCTGGAAGTGCAAGTGACTCTTTTTTTTGTGTGGAATGCGATGCATGTGTTTTGCTTTGTGCTCGGTTGCATTTGTTGGTGTTGTTTATTTAGGGGATACCTCCTCTAGATACCGTGAATTCTCGCCCCATAAAGCAAAGTTGATAAATGATATATAACTATGAGGAGTCGTTCCTTATTCATTCTTCTCTTTATTCGTGCATGCCAAAAGAAACCAAGTTTTAGAAAAACAATTTTGAAAACGCGTGTTTTCAAAGTGGTGGATTTCCTCAATAGAAATTTTGATGCTCGATCATTCGCAAATAAAATAGGGGATGGGGAACCCATACACATTGATCTAAATAAATTCAAAGGGAATGTGTAAACCTATACATGTAATCTATTCAGAAATGGACAAGAGAGAAAAGAATGCTAGGGGAAAACCTATACATCAATTCTAAAAGTCATTAAATGGGGGAGTTTGAGCTTAAAAACTTCTCCCGAATTCTTTGCTTCGTCTTCGAGCTTCTGACTGACTGCTCAATCGTCTTCGGGCTCCTGATTGGCCACTCACTCATCTTCGGCTCTTGAACGATTGCTCGCTTGTTTTTGGGTTCTTGACCGGCTGCTCGCTTGTTTTCGGGCTCTTGACCGGTTGCTTGCTCGTTTTCGGCCTCTTGACCGGCTGCACGCTTGTCTTCGGGTGCTTGACCGACTGCTGGCTCATTTTCAGGCTTTCACAACGAAGCAAAACTGTGATCAAACAAAACGGGTTGGTGTTCTTATGATTTTCAATAGTTTGAACTCGAACCGGTGTCTCTAGTCTTCATGTCGTTTGGCTTAGGTTGGTACGCCTCTGATTTTGTAATTGAACGATTGGTGTCGGTCTTCATGTCGCTCGGCTAGCTCCACGGGTTGGTGCGCCTCTGATTTTGTAATTGAACGGTTGGTGTCGGTCTTCATGTTGCTCGGCTAGCTCCACGGGTTGGTGCGCCTCTGATTTTGTAATTGAACGGTTGGTGTCGGTCTTCATGTTGCTCGGCTAGCTCCATGGGTTGGTGTGCCTCTGATTTTTAGCTCGATCCGCTCCGACGAGGGAAATGAGGGATATTCTTAAGAAAGGAAAAGGTGAATGGTCAAGCACAAAATCTTATGTGAAAATCCACCACTTTTGTGAAAACACGAAATGACTAGTACGCTCCACAGTAATGACCGCTGCTCTTGAAGGTGGGTAGAACTTCAAAAATAGCGGGTCATGACATGGAGACTAAATCATTTATTTTGAAATACGTTTGTGAAAATCAACTTTGAAAACTGTTTTCGAAAACTATTTTGAAATAATGTTGGTGAAAATGTTGTTTGTAATTCGTTTGTAGAAAGTAGGTTTGCAGAAAGTAGGTTTTCAAAATCTATTTACGAAAATTGTTTTGGAATAACATTCTAAAGATGAAGTGGCAAGATTAAAACCGCAAATGTTTATGAGAAAAATTTAGGTGGGATTTGAAATTAAGCGAGCTCGTAAAACAGCTTTAAGAGATGTGCAAAAGAGAATTCCGAACGTTTTGAAACAGATTGGTTGGAAAAAGCGGTTTGCACACATGCATAGCAAGAAGTAAATCGTGGCTGTATTTGATGTGGATTGTAAGTGTTAGTGTTGGGATAATCACTTTCCAGGTCAATTATGATTCCGTCTCACCGGGGGAACCATCGTCCCTTCACTGTCATCTCTCGGGGTTTTTCTCTGCTATGCCCCTTGCGGGGCACGTCATCAAGAAAGTCCGGAGTGCTTAAGTTCGAAAGGTCCGGATACCCGAAGTGATAAGGAAACATACGCCACGGCCAGTGATGATCCGACAACACCCCACTTTTCGGGAAACTCGGGGAAGTATTGCATGGGAACGGGTCTCTCGTCATCTGCACGGTCAGGTGTGTCTAAAGTCCAAATTATTCACTGACTACGTTGTACCATGTATGGGTATCCGGTAAATACGGGATCCTCTATGGACGTGTAGCGTGACATTGGGCTTTAGAGACACCCGTGGCGCAGAGGAACAATGGAGAACTGAGCCCATGCAATCTTCAAGGTAAGGCAAAGAGGTGGTCAGACAGGCGGCATACAAAGGGGGTGACTACCCATAAAACCCGTCTTAGACACCGGATTAGGCAGCTGGACACTGAAGGCTCATGGTTCACTATATGCTGGCTTAAACTCGGATAATGAAGGATATTTTTGGATCATGAGCCTGCAGGGCGTAGGTCGATGACCATCTTGCCCCGTGGGTTAGCCATTTATATAAATGACCCAGCTTATGGGAAATCAACCGTGGACCGGTCGGGATTCCGTGACTCGTGGATAAATCGGGTGACATAGAGGAATGCATGTCCTAAGCTACCCTCCCAATGCACCCCACAATCATAACATAAATATAAAAGCGATGAAGTCGGTACCAACCTATTTGCTAAGGATTTTTCTTGAAAGTGATTCCAAATTGGTTGCTTATTAACCTAGAGGGAAGTTAGCTTCATTCAATCCTAAGTGTCTCTTTCTAATCGTGAGCTAATCATTAACCCAATTGTTGTAATGTTTGTTGAGGATCTATCAAGTCCTAACTGTCCTCATCAGGTACACACTCTAAGTGTGGAGTAGAGTAATCCTAGAGGCTTTGAAATGAATCTCATGAAGGTTTTGAAAGAGGTGGGGAAATCCCGACAATTTTGAATGGAGTTCAGTCTTCCTTGAGTTTGAGAAAAACTTACTCAAGTTTTCCCCAGCAGAGTCGCCATTTTGTGGAGGGTGATTTTTCGGTATGAGGGGGGGTCTGTCTAAATATGAACTGACTGAAAAGCCAGATCCTAGAAAATGCCATTCTGTGGAGGGTGAGAACCCGTTATTCTTGGCATCCCTCAAATACCTACTAAATCGTCCGTCTTTCCCAGAAAGTATAAAGGGGTGCAAGTGTGCACTACACCCGCTCTCGATGGGCTCCACGCGGACTTATGCCCTAAGGGCGGAAATTGACTAGAGTCGCCACCTAGTTTGACCTAAAGAACTAGGAAGGGGGGAGAAGGGTTCTAAGAACCGTTAATTGACTCTGAGATTGTTGCCTATGGATAGGACTTATCTGGTCATACCAAAGATTCTGTGTGGGTTCGCACTGGGTTACACCCCTTAGAAGTGGCAACGACCACGACTTCGGATTGGTGCCCGAGGAAACCTCGGTCTCCAATTGTCGGGAATGCCTTCTTTCAAAACCTTATTAGAGAGATTCATTTAAAAGCCAAGGATAGGATTAGAACAGGAGGAGAGGAAACGAGTGGATGAGGCGAGCTTTTCTGCCAAGCTAGCGCCAAGAAGAAGAATTGATGAATTCAAATGAGTATAGAATGAAAGATTAGGATTCTGATTTTGAGAGTTGAAGAAGTTGAGGGTTTGTGGGAGTTAGAGGGGATTTGAATGTTTTGAGGGGTATGAAGAACACCTTAGAGTGAGGAAAAGGGGTTTTTGATTGGAATGGGGTCGCACCCTAGGTGGGCTGCCTACGTACTCAACTCCCTGTTGAGATCAGACCTTACGTAGTTCAGGGTTTTCGGGTTTTTGGAGATTTTGGGGTTTTGGGTTTTTGTTTTTGTGGGGTTTTAAGAGGTGTTTTGTTTTTTTTTTTTTTTGAAGGTTTTTGAGGTGTTAGTCTATGAGACGCTCGGGTCTATGAGACGTTTGGGATGTTTATGTAGTGGGAGGTATGGGATATCAAAGTCTGTGAGACGCTCAGGTCTGTGAGACGTTTGAATATTAAAATGGCAGAAGATGTGGAAATGTTTGAGTCTGTGAGGCGCTCGGGCCTGTGAGACGTTTGAAATCTTAAGATGGTGGGGAAATTGAGATGTTCGAGTCTGTGGGGCGCTCGGGCCTGTGAGACTTTAGAAGTTTGGAAGAAGTCGGGATTTGGGTGATGGTTTAGTTTGGAATGATTTGGGGTTTTGAAGATGATTTGGGTATGTGTGAGGCAATTGGTATTTTGGAGAGATCCCGGGTTTTTTAGGTTTGAGGTTCAAAAGGGTTGAGGTTTTGGGATATTTTGAATTTTAGAGTGAGATGATGATGGACTGAATTGTTTGGAGGAATGATTGTCAAAATTGTCTTTTAAAGTTTTTAAAACCGAAAAATCATTTTTTGTTGTAAAAGGGCGGATAATCCCGAGGGATTACCCTATGTACCCCCTCGAACACGACACTTAATTAATAGTAAGTGCCGAGGCTCGAAAGATGAGACAATGAATTTATGTCGAAAATAGGGTTTAGAGAGAAACACCATGAATAAGGTGTCCTCGGTCAAGCCCTAATAACGTCTCTAACTCCCGGGTTTTAAAACATTGAAAACCGAAAACATTGAAATCGAGTGGAAGGGAGTTAGACGATTTTGAAATCCCGACTGCAACTAGGAAAGCCGTTACTTCCCTAGCACCCCACCTTGTAAAAATCTAGACTGCGATTAGGGGTGGTTTGTCACCCTAATGCCCCGCCTAAAGAGATCCAGACTGCGACAGGGGAAGGTTATGACCCCAGTGCCCCGCCTCGGATTTTTATTCGGAAAGGGAGACAAGTGATGTCTAACTAGGAGGAAAGTGTTTTGAAAGTGTTAGACATTCAATGTTCCCCGAAAACGGTTTAGCTTTGAGTTTGAAGGCTAAGTTGAAAAATATTTGGAGTTGTTCGGAATTCTCGATGAAGAAACACTGATTTTGAGAAATGTTTTAGGGGAAAACTTTCTGTATATGTGAGAAGAACTTTCTGCATTTGAGAAGAGTTTTCTGTGATGTGAGAAGAGTTTTTCGTTTAAAATTCCACAAAATGGTTTGTTTGAAAACTTGATAAAACTTGAATAAAATGATGGTTTGAAATTCTTTTTGGGGTTGAGTTGAATTGAGCTGGATGAAAAAGGTTTGAATTGAGGTCGAGTTCGGTTTGGATTGAGGTCGGGTTCGGTTTGGATTGAGGTCGGGTTCGGTTTGGATTGAGGTCGAGCTTGAATTGGATTGAAGTCGAGTTTGAATTGGATTGAGGTCGGGTTTGAATTGTATTGAGGTCGAGCTTGAATTGGATTGAGGTCGAGTTTGAATTGGATTGAAGTTCGGGTTGGGTCAAGGTCAGCATTTTTTGGTCAAGGTCAACATTTTTTTTTTGAGGTCAACATTTTTGGTCAAGGTCGAAGTTTTTGGTCAAGGTCAAAGTTTTTGGTCAAGGTCAAAGCTAGGTCAAAGTTAAATTGGTCAAAGATTGGGTCAAAGAAGGATTGGTCAAAGATTGGGTCAAAGTGGGATTGGTCAAGGGTTGGGTCAAAGTTGGATTGGTCAATGTTTGGGTCAAAGTTGGATTGGTCAATGGTTGGGTCAAAGTTGGATTGGTCAATGTTTGGGTCAAAGTTGGATTGGTCAATGTTCAGGTTGATCAAAATTTGGTTTGATTTTTGTGGGCTTGACTGGGTATTAGGTTTGACTGGGTATTGGGCTAGACTGGGTATTGGACCAGTTTAGGCTTTGGGTCAGTTGTGGGCTTGGGCTACACATGGATTGGGCTTGGGCCGAATTTGGGCCAGGCTTTGGGCTGATTGTAGGTTTGGGCTAAAATGGGCATGATGGGCCACATAAGGCTTGATGGGCCGAATTGAGCCTTGGGCTAATGAGTTTTGGGCAAGGTTTGGTTTGGGCCAAAATTGGCTGTGGGCCGAGATTGGTTGTGGGTCGAGTTGGTTTTGGGCCGATTGTGGGCTTGTGGGCCTGATTTTGAGATTGGGAAAATTGGGCCTTGTTTGAGATTGGGCCAAACATTAGGCCTTTTTCAGTTGTTTTGAGCTTTTGATTATTGGGTCTCATGGGCTTTGGAAAGATTTGGGAAGAAATGATGAATCCAATTGGGGTGAATTTTGAGAAAGTGTTTTTATTAATACATGTTATTATAATAAGATGTGGTTTGGGTCTAGGGATCACCCAGTTTATTAGGTGGGACCATGGCTCACCTAAATCTTGGGTTTACCCTCTATCCTAAGGTGGCCCAAAAGAATAATAACTAGGCTTAGTAATAGTAACCAAAATACAAGGAACTGAAGCTAAAATTACAATAAAGATAAATATACAGTATATACATGTACAGTGCGGAGGGCGTGATGATTAACCAGATCAAAACTGATAATAACAACGAGTCAGATGAGCAGACATGTTCAATGCTACAAGGAATCGGTAAAAATTTTAAACAGAGGGCAAGGAGTCCAAAATTATTAAACTCAAACAAAAATCAAAGCTACACTAAATTGCCAAACAGTTTGTTTTATTTCTGCGTATTCACACGTCGATGTATCCTTTTCCACCCTTTTCTTTCAGCGGTCAGATTACAGATTTTGAATCTAGAAAACCTGAAAAAAAGAACCTCAAATCGCCCGCTTTCAATTTGACATATGATCAATAACTACAACCCAAACTTGAGCTAGGCAGAGTTTGAATATCAGATTAAACGCAAGGCTATTGACTTCTATTTCATTTCTATAGTTATCAAGTCATGGAAGGATCCTAAACAACTCTGCATTTTTACAACTATGCTCAGTAGAAGGACCAATCAAGCCGTCTAAAGGATCAGCTATGTGTGTCAAAGTTGCAGACCAGAAATCAGGAACTCACAAAAAAAAAACATCTAAACAGATAGATATCAGATAGGTTAAGTGCATTCACAGTCCATAAAGCTCAATATCAGCAACTTAAAAAAAACTAGGTAGACAAATATCAGATGGGGTAGCATGTAAACGCATTGATCAATCAAGTCTTGAGGCTACAAAGGTGTAGATAAAATACCCGGACAGAGATACAGTGTCTTCCTGTTGAAACCAGGCAAAAAAACAACAAAACATACGCACATATCAATACCAGACTTCAACTTCTAATTGAAATGAAACAGTGAGATATTAGAAATTGAGACCAGTGAATCTGAAATGAGAACTCAATAAGCTGATATGGTACTGCCAGAAAGGGATCCTTCAACCCAAGATAGGGAGTATCTTGCGGGAAGACTAGCACAAGCATCCAGGCAGATCAAGAGAGGTTTAGACCGCACTGACTACCAACTTATAAACGATCATGATTGAAGAAGATAATCACAGGTTTCCCTGCAAGAGAATCGGTATACAGACACAAAACAAGCAGCTCAGCTTCATTAGTTTTCTGTTGTAAACAATCAGTTAAGATGAAGCAAGTAAATGGGGAAAATTGAAGATGCTAGAGATAGCAAAACAACAGATTGTGGTGATCTCACGGTGGCCATGAAATCGTTTCAGGCAAGAATTCAGAAACGGTACCCTAAGCAAACAGATATCCCTCGGGAGTTTAAGGCTCATGTGGGGATTAGCTTTGAATTAGAGAAACAACATAGCAATGCAGAGTTACATTAGAATAATACGCTATATATACAAGCGCTCCCAATCATGAGTTTCGAACCAAAACTGAGCGAACCGAAGCTTGCGAACAAGGAATAAGCTACAAAACAAGATTAGAAATTCTAAGTGCCGATTCCCACATGCCTTACAGCGTTTCAAGTTGAATCCAAGTTGAGAATCCAGTAACAATGAAGGAGAGCATTATAGTCAGAGAACAAGTAAACAAAATTGCTAAAATGGCAGAATAGTAAAATGGCCGAGACTTAAGCTACGCTTCAGTGCGAGATTTCTAAAGGCCACCACCAGACATGGGTCCTTTTCAGAATCAAACTAAATAACTTATTGGAGATAGTAAAACGGTCAAGAGAACCGGCGGAAGGCTGAAGGTAGTGAGAGTCGGGAATCGGGTCCGAGAAGAGTAAAGAAAAAAGAAAGAGAAATCGGAAAGGAGGGCAAGAAGGACCACGGCACTGGCATCGGAGGTAACTCCGGAAGGCCGGGTTTTCCTTCTTTGCAGTCACCCATCCTTTGATCAAATGCATTAAGATGAAAAGAATAGCCATAAGAGCAAACAAAATGCACGAATCTGAAGCATGGACAACGATTGACATTTTCCGAAGAGAAAAAAAACCAGGGACATGCGAAATGAGCATTCGAAGCCCTGATGCTTACTCTGTCGACAACAAAAAAAAGATGGGGAAGGAACTCGAGAATGGCGGGGGGTTTTTTGGTGCGAGTGTGATGTTGGAGATGAGGTTTTGCGTGGCGAAGTTTTCTGGAGCAAGGGGTTGGCGATGGCTTTCGAAGCAAGAAGGAATTCAGATTTTTCCAAAACGAGGAAGAAGACAGAACGAGGAATAGAATATCGCTGGCAAAAGAAAAAACGTGGTCTATAGGCTGGTTTCGGGATCTGTCCCTCACTGTAGGGTTTGTGTCTGTCTTTATAGAATAAACAACTAGGGTTTTTAAGAGAAGAAGTCAATGGGCTTATTAAACTGGATATGCTTTATTTGGAATAAAGAGACCCATTTTTAAAATCTGGGCCGCGTTGATTTGGACTAAGACCAAGGCCCAATGTGGCCTGAATGTGTGCTGCAAAAATAAAACACTCCATTTGGTCTTCCCAGGATTTGAACCCTGAGCGATTGCCCACCCTAGGAGTACACTACCTAATCATGCTAAGACAGAACTCAGTATGCCAATGTTGAAAGTAAGACTAGAGTTCTACTGCAAGCTGAAAGGGAAAATAAAAAACACTCATGCCCTTTGCAAGATTCGAACCCCAGACCCAATGGCTTATAAGTGAGCATTCTAACCAATTAGGCTATGTCAAAATTCAATATATACATACAAGAAATAAACCAAAGCTCAAACTCGAGTTAGATGATGTTTCTAAAAATGTTATTGCTCCAAATGGAAATATACGGTGGAACGAAAGGGCTTAAGCTAACATATTGAAATGTTTTCTTCGTAAGGGTCATGAAATATGAAGTGAGGATAGAAATGAAAATAATAATAATGGTAATAAACCTACTGATAATAATAATATGTACATAAAATCATGGAATAGTACTAGCAAAATGGTGGTTAGAATACAAGCGAATGTAACAAAATGAAAATCGAGTTAAATATGTACGAATAGCGAAAAATAAGATTGAATAAACAAGTAATAGAACAAAATAAGATAAGAGGAAGCTTAATCTAATAAGTAACAAATGAGGTACACAGATAGAAATGATAATGGGCATAAAATGATAGAAATGTTACTACAAAATAAAAATAAATCCCAGAAGACGATTAAAGTAGCAATAAATAGGATAAAGAAGTAACAAAACAAAATAAAAGAAAACTGATAGGTAAGCAAATAGGCAATGAGATGCTTTGGAAAAGAAAACTGATTGTCGTTTGGAAATTCATTTTCGCAAAATCGTGTTTTTATGAAATGCTTTGGAAAAGACTAAAAAATGATGGTTTCATTTCGGCACGCAACGCTAATACGTTTTGAAAAAGAAAGGCGACGACCCCTCTTATTGTAATTTTTTTTTGAATTTTGCTTTATGGGGTGAGAATTTTTGGTGTCTACACTCTCGTGGAGTGACTTCATGGGCCTCTTACCTGCAAGTGTAAAAACAGCCCCCAAAGGGGGTCAGCACGAATGCTGGTACTCCCTCTCTTGGCCCCAAGCTAACGGGGCTACGACGACTAATTGTCGGTAGCATGGAAATTGATTAAGTACACAAGCATGATATGAAGTGCAATAAACAACATTCCACAGATGAACATACATAGTTTGCACACAATGAACGACACAAGCATTCCCTTATCAAGCGGGTTAGTAACCCCCTCCTTAATCCTGATTTCCTTAACCTCGGTTCCTTATCTTACCTCACTCTTAACCTTAACTTATTCTCAGTATACAAACCGTTCCTAGAAGGGAATGGTTGTAGCTTTATCTAAAACCTAGGATTTAGGTGATCCTACCGCACCATCTTAATGCCACCTACCTTGGACGGGAGTCCAGCATAGCTGAGCCGGTAACCGGCCCTAGGCAACAAGTCCGAAGACAAGTCCTTAAGCGGAGGGCAGATCTGATTCAGATACCGTCCCCCTTTCCTAAGCATGCATGACCGGAGTCAGTCCCGGGTTTCCTCACTCAAGTTCCAGTTAGTAAAAATCTTACCCACCATGTGTTAGTTAAACCTTATCGGGTATTAACCAAAATTCACCAATACTTAACTCTTATTCTTAACTCAGTAAGTACTAAACTTAGTTAGTAACAATCTCAAGTCTCGTGGGTTAGTGTAAGGAAGACAACAACGAGAACAAATATATCCGGTTGCATGCTTTATCTTGTCTTAGTCATAGCAATTAAACAGATAGCACACAAGCCGAGGGACACCTCGTTAGCAAGCAGGTCACAAGAAAGATTGTACCGTTCACCGTCGATCGTCCGGTTGTTTAATACTCCTCCGGTTTCCAACTTTCAAGTCCTAAAATATCCATCCAACTTAGATGATTAAGTATCTATACATTGCTTAACTTACTTAACTTATTTAACCCATAGTGGTCCCCAACTAACACTTCTTAAGTCTTATAACTTAACCTTGCAACTTAACCTTAAACTTATGAACTTATACTTAACTTAACTTAATCCCCTTAGGTCTTTAGGTTTCTAATCATCATTGCCCTCTTAATGGTGTACTATTAACACCATCATGCATCCTTAAATTTTTTTTTAAGTGTTAAGGGTCGTCCGACCCACCGTCCGACCCAACTAACTGGGTCGGCCCATTCCAGCAACTCTCGGATTGAAAAATTCTACTTCGTCCGACCCACATCCGACCCAAGCCCCCTAGGTCGGACCTTTCCAGAAACTTTCCCGTCTTCTAAGACTCACCCGTCTGACCCATGTCCGACCCAAGTCCTCTGGGTCGGACCACTCCAGAACAATTACGGGTGACTTAACAGAGGACGTCCGACCCATGTCCGATCCAACCAACTGGGTCGGACCAGTCCAGAACAAGCCCTAAAATTGTGTAATCCCCTCCAACTTTTTCCTCAAGCCTCCTAATGTGTTCTAACATCATTTAGACCCTTAAACTCACCTTAAATCATCCTCCAAACTCATTAAAAAAACCTCCAAAGATCATTCCAATCCTTTACTCAATTCTTACAACAACTACCAACACTTAACACTTATTTCTTTCCTACATTTCAACATCCCTTTCACCTAGAACTTCTACTAGCCCAAAGTTCCCTCCTTAAGAACTTGACCACACCATATACACTACTTTCCACCCCTATTACAATTTCCAAGCCTTCCTTAAATTCTAAACTCTAGTTTCTACCTAAATCATCTCAAAGTTTTACACTCATTCACATCAAACCTACTAAAGTTTCCTAACTTCTTTTTAGCAAGGTCTCGGTGCCTAAAATTCACTATTGTAACCCCTAGTTCCTCCTAGACATACCTAAGTCACCCTAGTTCACTAGAACATCTTGAACTCATTCTTTTTTCATCAAGACAACCTCTAAAACTTCCAAGTACTTCCTTAATCATGAAATCTCCTTAGAACATCTTAAACACTTAGGTTCTTCACTAAAATTTGCCATGGGTTCTCTAGTATATTGTTGCACCCAAACACTTGGTTTTTCACCATCAAACAACCAAGATCACTCAAATTCTCATCACAACACCTTAACACACAATTTACACCAAAACTACACCACATCAATATAGTATATAAACTTAAATGCTTGGCACTTAGGCCCTTAAATGACAATAATCTTAACCACTGAATTTCCACATATATTTGCCTTTAACCTGCGAATACACACAACAAGGCTCCCATTGAAATAAAATGCTTCTTGTAATTCATCTCAACATTGTTTAACTATCTCTTTTCTCATTGGCTCCTTAGTCACAAGTTCTCAAACATAGTCATTGTTTCTCCTAGGTTATATATAGCCCTTTTCTAATGTAAACCTTAAGCTACACTCATCATATACCTAAATCCCATCCCTTAATGCATTAAACACCTTAAGGTAAGACATTTACCTTGTTCTTTTTCCAAGCTCCACAACTTTTCTCCTTAGGTTTTTCTTGAACAATCTCGGTCACCAATCAAATTCCCCTTGCCAATGTTCTAACCAATATTCAATGACTCCAATGAGTACTAAATAACACACCAACCTTAAGGAATAAAAACCTAGGTCAAAATGTGTTTTAAGGTATTAAATTGATTGTTTTACCTTGGTTTCTCAAGACAAGCTTGGATATGAAGCAAGAAGGACCTCCTCTATCCTTTGGAGAGTAGAAAACAAGCTAGAACAAGGCATTAAAAATGAAGCCCCATGAGTATGTATTTTCGGTCATGAAGAAAAGTGATGGAAACCTAGATTTTCTTACACTTTCTTTACCTTAAGAGAATGGAGAAGCCAATGGAGTCTCCAAGCTTGAGTTTCCTCCTCTAATGGTGGTTTGGCTTGGCACCAAAATGGAGCTCTTGAAGTTTTGAAAAGATAGAAAGAAAGAGCTTGAGCTAACTAAGAAGATATGTAATTTGTTTTGATTTTGGAGCTAAAATGAGCAAGTAGTGATCAAGGGAAGATGAAGCTCACATGGGGGCTGTTCTTCACGTTGAGAAGAAGAGAGGAGCAGCTCAAAACCGGTGGGAACAAGAGAGATGAGATGAGAGAGAGGTGAGAGAGATGAATAAAGGTGAGATATTTATGTTTCTTTACAAAAGCAAATAGTGACTAGTACATTTCTCTCTTATTTACTAATAATCTAGCTTACTCACATGGTGAGTCATCCCCTTAGAAACCGGCCCCCATTAAGTAGCAAGGGGTAATTTAGTCTTTGTTGACCAATTAGCTCACTTATATTGACTTATGTTATAAACTAGCTTAATTTAATTACTATTCACAAAACAAGGCACTAGTTGTGAAATTTTTTATTTCCCATTGATTTAGACCTCCTAATGTGATACTAAGTAGTACACATGTTAATTAAAGAGTAATGATGGACATTTAGCCATTCAAAACCCATTTACAAGACAATTTTTCAAAAATGTGCTTTAAGAGTCCTTAAAGCACATTTTGTGTTTTTTAACTTGTTTTAAAGCTTGGTTTTCTTTGGTAATTGGTTTAAAATGACCATTAGGATGTTACTAAGGTCTTAGAACAATATTTGGGTGCTCACCCAAGTCTCTCCAAGCTTAAAGCACGTTTTTGCCTAAACTGCTCTTTCGGTGTTTCCTTATATTTTCTTTGATTAAAATAGTTTCTTAATGTTTCTAAGGCATTATTTAGACTTCTTATACCTTAGTTTATCCTTTAAATACCATATCTAGGTTTGGGGTATTTCAATCTACCCCCCTTAAAAGAACTTTGTCCCCAAAGTTCACACATGTACTAAATCATTCACGGTACTCAATTTCTTAATCTTAATACCACATCTTATATTCTCATTCACACATCTCAAGACTCAAAGGTCAACCACCAATACAATACATAAGTATTATACATAACCCAAACTTATCACCAAAGTGTAGCAACTTACACAAAATCACATCTTAAACAACCAAACAAACGACAACAAGTTCGTTTCCTAACTCAAAAGCGAGGAAGCTCTACCCCCCTTAAAAAGGGGTACGCCCCGTACCCTATACAGACGATCTAGTCTGTAAACAAAGAAGGGTACTTCGCCCTCATCTTCTCCTTTAATTCCCACGTGGCCTCTTCGACATCCTGGTTAGACCAGAGAACCTTCACCAGTCGCACTGACTTATGGCGAGTGTCCCTAGTCTTACTATCCAAGATTCTCTGAGGAAGCTCCACTGATCTCATATTCGGTTCTAATGTCAACCTCTCAGGTTCTAACACATGGGAGGGGTGGTGCATGTATTTCTTTAGCTGTGAAACATGAAAAACATCATGCACTTTACCCAGTTCAGCAGGTAAATTTAACCTGTAAGCAACCGGGCCCACCCGCTCCGTAATCTCATAAGGACCAACAAACTTCGGGCTTAATTTACCCTTCTGCCCAAATCTGAATACACCCTTCATCGGTGAAACTCGCAGAAATACCCGGTCGCCCACTGCGAACTCCAGGTCTCGTCGTTGAACATCAGCATACGACTTCTGCCTATCTTGAGCAGCTTTCATATTCTCCCTGATTTGCTGAACTTCAGCCTTAACTTGCTCTAAGTATTCTGGTCCTATAATGACCGTCTCACTCGACTCATCCCAGTAGAGCGGTGTACGACATGGTCTACCGTACAACGCTTGAAAAGGTGTCATCTTGATCGAAGCGTGATAGCTGTTGTTGTATGAAAACTCGATCAGATGCAATTTGTCAATCCAACTGCCCTGGAATTCTAAGGAACATGCCCTCAGCATGTCCTCGAGTGTCAGAATAGTACGCTCAGTCTGACCATCTGTCTGAGGATGGAACGCGGTACTCAGCTTAGTTCTGTACCCAACGCTTCTCTGGTAGCTCTCCAGTACCTCGAAAGGAATTTGGTATCTCTATCTGACACTATGGTCTTTGGTATCCCGTGATGTCTCATTATTTCTTTCTCAAACAACTCAGCTAATTTGGTCACCTTCCAAGTATCCTTCATCGGTATGAATCGGGCTACTTTGGTAAGGCGATCCACCACCACCCATATCATGTTGAGACCTCCCCTAGCAGGTGGGAGTCCAACTACAAAGTCCATGGAGATATCATGGAACTTCCACTCCGGAACTGGCATCGACTGTACCATTCCACCCGGTCGTCGGTGCTCGAATTTCCCCTTCTGGCATGTGAGACACCTCAAGACGAACTCGGTAACATCTGTCTTCATCCCCGACCACCAGAAGTACCTCTTCATGTCTTTTACATCTTAGAGGCTCCATGATGGATGGAAACTGAAGAACAGTGTGATTCTCTACGTATACGGTCTTTCAGATCCATGTTGCCCCGTGGTATGCATAACCGGCCCTTAAGTCTGATCAGATCATCGTCGTAAAGTCTGAAGTCATATTTCTGACTCTCAAAGGTACCATCTATCAGCTTCTGTCTGAGCTCCCTCATGTACTCATCTGTCCTCTGAGCCACTCACACCTCATCAACCAAGCTGGAGAAAGAAACTAGCGAATGGAGTGAGTGTGCTCGACGGCTCAGGGCGTCTGCTACAACATTGGCCTTCCCCTCTTTGTATTGGAGGTCAATGTCATAGTCTTTCAAGAATTCTAACCATCTCCTCTGTCTGAGATTCAACTCCTTCTGAGTAAATATGTATCTTAAGCTCTTATGATCGGTGTAGATCGTCACACTAACCCCGTATAAGTAGTGGCGCCATATCTTCAAAGCGAAGACTACAGCTCCCAGCTCTAAATCATGTGTGGGGTAGTTCTCCTCATGTTTCTTCAACTGGCGTGAGACATATGCCACCACCTTGCCATGTTGCATGAGCACACAACCCAGCCCTCTGCCGGATGCATCACAGTAAACCTCAAAGCCCTTTGTACCGTTTGGAATGGTCAGAACCGGTGCAGTGGTCAGTGAGTCCTTCAAACTCTGGAATGATTTCTCACAGTCAGCCGTCCATATGAACGGTGCATCTTTCTTCATCAGACTGGTCATCGGCTTTGTGACCCTGCTGAAATCCCTAACAAACCTCCTGTAGTAGCCTGCCAGACCAAGAAAGCTCCGGATGTCGGTAACATTCTTCGGCCTTGGCCAAGTACATACGACATCAATCTTTGCTGGATCCACTGAGATCCCAGCATCTGAGATGACATGACCTAGGAAAAAGACCTGGTCAAGCCAAAACTCACACTTGGAGAACTTAGCATATAGCTGGTTCTCCCTCAATATCTCCAATACCCTCCTCAGATGTTCCTCATGTTCAACCTTAGATCTAGAATATATCAATATGTCGTCGATGAATACCACAACCAACTTGTCCAGCTGCTCCCGGAACAAGCGGTTCATCAGATCCATAAACTTCGCCGGTGCGTTCGACAAACCGAACGACATCACTATAAACTCGTAGCGGCCGTAACGTGTCTGGAATGTCGTCTTCTCAATGTCTCCCTCTTTAATGGCTAGCTGATGATACCCCGATCTGAGATCAATCTTGGAGAACACAGATGCTCCCTTCAACTGATCAAACAGATCGTCAATGCGGGGTAGTGGGTACTTATTCTTCACTGTCACTGCATTCAGCTCTCTGTAGTCGATGCAGAGGCGGAGACTACCATCCTTCTTCTTCACGAAGAGAACTGGCGCTCCCCATGGTGATACACTGGGTCTAATAAATCCTTTATCTAACAAATCCTTCAACTGTTCCTTTAACTCAATCATTTCTGCCGGAGCCATGCGGTATGGTGCCTTGGCTATCGGTCCGGTACCAGGTAGCAGCTCGATGGTGAACTCTACATCCCGAGTGGGTGGCATGCCGGGCAGTTCCCGTGGAAATAGGTCGGGGAACTCCGACAGTACCCGTAAGTCGGGGTCGAACTCAGGGTCTCTCTCTATGTCCTGTACATAGCAGAGGTACACTTCTTCCTTTCTCCTCAATTCCTTATACATTGCCATGGCGGTGATGATCTTAGTTGAAGGCTCTCTGGGCCTCTGGCGGTATGATATTGTTACCCCAGACGGACTCCTGAGCAGCAGTCTATGCTCGGCGCAGAGGATACGACCCTTGTGCCGCTCCAACCAGTTCATCCCGAAGATAACATCAAATCCTAGCTCACTGAACTCAATAAAACTGACTGGAAAGTCTTCCCCCTTAATTCTGACAATGGCTCCTCGGTAGTAGCGAGTGCAATGAACCTTCTCCTTAGACAGGAGCGTAACCGTGAAGTCAGGTTGCTCATCAGCGTCTAGCCCCAACCTGCTCGCGAAAGATGCCGAGACAAAGGTATGCGAGGCCCTTGAGTCGAAGAGAACTGATGCCTCAATCCCATTAATCGGAAAGGTGCCAGTGAGGATAGTGCCGCTGGCGTCGGCCTGTGCCTCTGTAAGTATGCTTAACGCACCTTCTGTACCGAGTCCATTACCTAATTGTATTCACAAGCTTCATGAGTATTGATGGTATAACAAGAGTCGTAACAATTTATATGAACAACGCTGTTATTTTATTCATAACCATCCTGTTTACAACATGTGCTTAAGTCTTACATCTCATTCCTCATCTCATTCTAACATTACATGTCTAATATTGTCTAAAGGTTAGGTTTAATCTTCCCTGGTCTCATGAGCGTCGCATTAATCACCGCCGACGGTGCTGTGTTCAGCTTGATTCTCTTAATCCCATGGTATAACATCCTTGATTCTCTCCCATAACTAATACATCTCCAGACTTAAGTACCAACTTATTCGCACGGTCCGCACGCTTCTGCTCGCCGTATAAAAACTCTGCATCATCCCCAATGGACCAAGACACTACGGGTATCCCTCTTTCGAGAGACTCCGTTGTCTCGTCCTTATCCTAGTAGTCCAAGTCGCCCATCCTTCTCGTAGAAGTTCACAATGCAAATGTCTGCTTGGATGTCTGGAATCGGTTCAGCTTCCAACTGCTGAGCGATTTCCATGACTTGTGTAATAACTGGATGGAACTCTTCGGGTATTCCAGGTGGTGAGACTCCATCTTGCATCCTCGTGGTTTGGTAGTTCTTGGCATACGGATTCCAATCCTTGCCTAAGCTCATCATTTTTAATTTCATCCTTGCTCCCCCTGGGTACTCCGGTGTGTAAAAACCTCCCGGTCCCATTCCTAGTTGACTGCATCTTCTGATGATGGCTATTTGTGCTTCGGGTGTCAGGTATCCCCTTAATAAAATCATACTTGGGCGGATAACCTGACATTGTTCGGTTGGAAAGTCTATGGTTTCGATGTCGGTGTACTCTGGGTTAGGTGTAAATGGTATTGGATAGCAGATGTTGAAGCTTCCTAAAGTGGTAGTAGGTTATATCTTACTTAAGTTTTAATCTCATCTCATTCTCACTTAACTCATTTATTCACCAAACATGCATGATAATGCGGTAAGCAGGTAGTTTTATCACTAAATGGTTATAGTGGTACCTGGCCTCGATGAGGGTTCAGGCTCATTGTCCCGGTCCACCATGTGTAGTGTGGGTCCCGACTTCTGGGTCACCCGTGGGTTCTTGTCTGCAGCTTGCTGCACCTTTCTCTGACCGTCAGATCCAGCTCCCTGATCGGTCTTGCTCTTGCCCCTAGTATCGGGCCTATAGGCTCTGCGGGGTTCCGGAAGCACTCATATGCTCGGTGTCCGTATGCCCCACAATAGTTGCACTCCACCTTGTTCCCCTTGCAATCGAGCCCGGGGTGGTCCTTGTGACACCACCTACAAATGTAGCGTCGCTGGTAGCCACCACCGGCTCCCTTCTCAGTCTCAGATCCTGATCATTCGCAATATTAGTACTCATATCTCAAACGGTTATTAGTTGTCTCATAACTCACTCAGTATCAATCCCTTACCCTTTGGCGCCCTAGAGCGCAGGGGTGTAGCTGCGTATGCGTACGTCAACTTCAATGGCTCTTCCGGAGCCTTCTCTTTTTCCTCCTTCCCCTTTGGGGTCTGATTTTTCTGGGCCTGAGGCTGGTACTTCTGCATCTTGTACCCACCTCGCCCTTGGCTCTCCGTGCTCTTACCAGCATTCTTCCTCTTAGCATTATCCTCGTCCCTCAGCTGGACGGTTATCTCAACCTTAGTAGCGGCATGATAGCAATCCTGCTTTCCACAGTATTAGTCACTCTTGTTTCTCATAATCTAAATCTTACTCATTTACTTACTCAAATCTGAATCATTCTCATTACCTGCAAGGTAGTGTAACTCGTCGGCCCCATGCCGTAGCGGAGTCGATGGCTAAGCCCGCCATAGAAGCGGTCCACCAGGATCTGGTCTGAATACCCAAGACCTGGCAGAAGACGGAGCAAGGCGGTGAACTCTGAGTAATACTCGTCCACCGTCATCTTGTCGGTCTGCTTAAGCGCATCCAACTGCAAGCGCTTCTTCGTCTGGACATGGGCGGGGTAGTACTTTGCTCGTAGCAGGGCGGTGTACTGCTCCCAGCCGAACTCTGGATTGGTTACATGCTCGGCCCTCACCAGCTTCCACCAATCGCCTGCCGCCCCCTTCAGATAGAAAGAAGCCAGACGCACCTTGATCCCAGTAGGGACGTCAAGGGTCTCAAAGGCGGTCTCCAGCTCGGAGATGTACACCTCAAGCTTGGCGGGATCGGTCTCCCCCTTAAAGTGTGCGGGTCGAAGATCTGCAAGGCTCTTCACCCAATTCGGTTCCCGGGGTTGTGGCGGTGGAGGTGGTGCACCCACACCAGGCTGATAGCCCATATGCCCTAATGCGGCAGCTACGATCTCTGCGATCGTCTGCCCCTCCGGTATCTCAGTCTCGTCACCTCTGGGACGGCCTCGGCCCCTCTTTCCTGACATCTGAACAATCATAACTCACATTAGATTCGTATCCACCACTGTTTTGGTTAACGAATTTATAACGTCCGTAGACGGTAAAGACGATCCACACTTATTAGTGGTCATCTGACTCTACTCACTCTAACTTCTCACACCCTTAACCCATCACTTATTTCTTAACTTATATCCTAACTCGGTGGTTCCTTGTGTCCGGTATTTCTTGATCAGAGCGTAACTACGCTCTGATACCACTTTTGTAAAACCCCGTCCAAAGCCAATCGTGGTTATCGCAAAACTTAACACTTAATCGAATTTATCGCAGCGGAAATAACAAACACCTGGACCTTGCCACGGTCTGATCGTTAGAACATACCGGCCTAAAAAAAATTACAACACTTATCCAAAGTAAACAATCGTCCAAACACCATCAACCAAAATACCACCAACCAAATTACCACCAACCAAAATACCACCAACCAACCGAGTATAAGTATCTAAGTCATAATCACAAACTTACATCAGTTTCAATATAAACAGACGGGAGCACAAGCGCAACCCGTACTCAAAAATAACAACCCATCCTAAGTCTAACCGCTCCTACTCTCGTGGAGTGACTTCATGGGACTCTTACCTGCAAGTGTAAAAACAGCCCCCAAAGGGGGTCAGCACGAATGCTGGTACTCCCTCTCTGTCCCCAAGCTAACGGGGCTATGACGACTAATTGTCGATAGCATGGAAATTGATTAAGTACACAAGCATGATATGAAGTGCAATAAACAACATTCCACAGATGAACATACATAGTTCACACACAATGAACGACACAAGTGTTCCCTTATCAAGCGGGTTAGTAACCCCCTCCTTAATCCTGATTTCCTTAACTTCAGTTCCTTATCTTACCTCAATCTTAACCTTAACTTATTCTCAGTATACAAACCGTTCCCAGAAGGGAATGGTTGTAGCTTAATCTCAAACCTAGGATTTAGGTGATCCTACCGCACCATCTTAATGCCACCTACCTTGGACGGGAGTCCAACGTAGCTGAGCCGGCAACCGGCCCTAGGCAACAAGTCCGAAGACAAGTCCTTAAGCGGAGGGCAGATCTGATTCAGATACCGTCCCCCTTTCCTTAGCATGCATGACCGGAGTCGGTCCCGGGTTTCCTCACTCAAGTTCCAGTTAGAAAAAATCTTACCCACCATGTGTTAGTTAAACCTTATCGGGTATTAACCAACATTCACCAATACTTAACTCTTATTCTTAACTCAGTAAGTACTAAACTTAGTTAGTAACAATCTCAAGTCTCATGGGTTAGTGTAAGGAAGACACATTCATAACGAGAACAAATATATCCGGTTGCATGCTTTATCTTGTCTTAGTCATAGCAATTAAACAGATAGCACACAAGCCGAGGGACACCTCGTTAGCAAGCAGGTCACAAGAAAGATTGTACCGTTCACCGTCGATCGTCCCGGTTGTTTAATACTCCTCCGGTTTCCAACTTTCAAGTCCTAAAATATCCATCCAACTTAGATGATTAAGTATCTATACATTGCTTAACTTACTTAACTTATTTAACCCTTAGTGGTCCCCAACTAACACTTCTTAAGTCTTATAACTTAACCTTGCAACTTAACCTTAAACTTATGAACTTAAACTTAACTTAACTTAATCCCCATAGGTCTTTAGGTTTCTAATCATCATTGCCCTCTTAATGGTGTACTATTAACACCATCATGCATCCTTAAATTTTTTTTTTTAAGTGTTAAGGTTCGTCCGACCCACCGTCCGACCCAACTAACTGGGTCGGCCCATTCCAGCAACTCTCGGATTGAAAAATTCTACTTCGTCCGACCCAAGCCCCCTGGGTCGGACCTTTCCAGAAACTTTCCCGTCTTCTAAGACTCACCCATCCGACCCATGTCCGACCCAAGTCCTCTGGGTCGGACCACTCCAGAGCAATTACGGGTGACTTAACAGAGGACGTCCGACCCATGTTCGATCCAACCAACTGGGTCGGACCAGTCCAGAACAAACCCTAAAATTGTGCAATCCCCTCCAACCTTTTCCTCAAGCCTCCTAATGTGTTCTAACATCATTTAGACCCTTAAACTCACCTTAAATCATCCTCCAAACTCATTAAAACAACCTCCAAAGATCATTCCAATCCTTTACTCAATTCTTACAACAACTACCAGCACTTAACACTTATTTCTTTCCTACATTTCAACATCCCTTTCACCTAGAACTTCTACTAGCCCAAAGTTCCCTCCTTAAGAACTTGACCACACCATATACACTACTTTCCACCCCTATTACAATTTCCAAGCCTTCCTTAAATTCTAAACTCTAGTTTCTACCTAAATCATCTCAAAGTTTTACACTCATTCACATCAAACCTACTAAAGTTTCCTAACTTCTTTTTATCAAGGTCTCGGTGCCTAAAATTCACTATTGTAACCCCTAGTTCCTCCTAGACATACCTAAGTCACCCTAGTTCACTAGAACATCTTGAACTCATTCTTTTTTCATCAAGACAACCTCTAAAACTTCCTAGTACTTCCTTAGTCATGAAATCTCCTTAGAACATCTTAAACACTTAGGTTCTTCACTAAAATTTGCCATGGGTTCTCTAGTATATTGTTGCACCCAAACACTTGGTTTTTCACCATCAAACAACCAAGATCACTCAAATTCTCATCACAACACCTTAACACACAATTTACACCAAAACTACACCATATCATTATATAGTGTATAAACTTAAATGCTTGGCACTTAGGCCCTTAAATGACAATAATCTTAACCACTGAAATTCCACATATATTTGCCTTTAACCTGCGAATACACACAACAAGGCTCCCATTGAAATAAAATGCTTCTTGTAATTCATCTCAACATTGTTTCACTATCTCTTTTCTCATTGGCTCCTTAGTCACAAGTTCTCAAACATAGTCATTGTTTCTCCTAGGTTATATATAGCCCTTTTCTAATGTAAACCTTAAGCTACACTCATCATATACCTAAATCCCATCCCTTAATGCATTAAACACCTTAAGGTAAGACATTTACCTTGTTCTTTTTCCAAGCTCCACAACTTTTCTCCTTAGGTTTTTCTTGAACAATCTCGGTCACCAATCAAATTTCCCTTGCCAATGTTCTAACCAATATTCAATGACTCCAATGAGTACTAAATAACACACCAACCTTAAGGAATAAAAACCTAGGTCAAAATGTGTTTTAAGGTATTAAATTGATTGTTTTACCTTGGTTTCTCAAGACAAGCTTGGATATGAAGCAAGAAGGACCTCCTCTATCCTTTGGAGAGTAGAAAACAAGCTAGAACAAGGCATTAAAAATGAAGCCCCATGAGTATGTATTTTTGGTCATGAAGAAAAGTGATGGAAACCTAGATTTTATTACACTTTCTTTACCTTAAGAGAATGGAGAAGCCAATGGAGTCTCCAAGCTTGAGTTTCCTCCTCTAATGGTGGTTTGGCTTGGCACCAAAATGGAGCTCTTGAGGTTTTGAAAAGATAGAAAGAAAGAGCTTGAGCTAACTAAGTAGAGTATGTAATTTGTTTTGATTTTGGAGCAAAAATGAGCAATTAGTGATCAAGGGAAGATGAAGCTCACATGGGGGCTGTTCTTCACGTTGTAGAAGAAGAGAGGAGCAGCTCAAAACCGGTGGGAACAAGAGAGAATGAAGAGGTGAGGAGAGAGGTGAATAAAGGTGAGATATTTATGTTTCTTTACAAAAGCAAATAGTGACTAGTACATTTCTCTCTTATTTACTAATAATCTAGCTTACTCACATGGTGAGTCATCCCCTTAGAAACCGGCCCCCATTAAGTAGCAAGGGGTAATTTAGTCTTTTTTGACCAATTAGCTCACTTATATTGACTTATGTTATAAACTAGCTTAATTTAATTACTATTCACAAAACAAGGCACATAGTTGTGAAATTTTTTATTTCCCATTGATTTAGACCTCCTAATGTGATACTAAGTAGTACACATGTTAATTAAAGAGTAATGATGGACATTTAGCCATTCAAAACCCATTTACAAGACAACTTTTCAAAAATGTGCTTTAAGAGTCTTTAAAGCACATTTTGTGTTTTAACTTGTTTTAAAGCTTGGTTTTCTTTGGTAATTGGTTTAAAATGACCATTAGGATGTTACTAAGGTCTTAGAACAATATTTGGGTGCTCACCCAAGTCTCTCCAAGCTTAAAGCACGTTTTTGCCTAAACTGCTCTTTCGGTGTTTCCTTATATTTTCTTTGATTAAATAGTTTCTTAATGTTTCTAAGGCATTATTTAGCCTTCTTATACCTTAGTTTATCCTTTAAATACCATATCTAGGTTTGGGGTATTTCAATCTACCCCCCTTAAAAGAACTTTGTCCCCAAAGTTCACACATGTACTAAATCATTCACGGTACTCAATTTCTTAATCTTAATACCACATCTTATATTCCCATTCACACATCTCAAGACTCAAAGGTCAACCACCAATACAATACATAAGTATTATACATAACCCAAACTTATCACCAAAGTGTAGCAACTTACACAAAATCACATCTTAAACAACCAAACAAACGACAACAAGTTCATTTCCTAACTCAAAAGCGAGGAAGCTCTACCCCCCTTAAAAAGGGGTACGCCCCGTACCCTATACAGACAATCTAGTCTGTAAACAAAGAAGGGTACTTCGCCCTCATCTTCTCCTCTAATTCCCATGTGGCCTCTTCGACATCCTGGTTAGACCAGAGAACCTTCACCAGTCGCACTGACTTATGGCGAGTGTCCCTTGTCTTACTATCCAAGATTCTCTGAGGAAGCTCCACTGATCTCATATTCGGTTCTAATGTCAACCTCTCAGGTTCTAACACATGGGAGGGGTGGTGCATGTATTTCTTTAGCTGTGAAACATGAAAAACATCATGCACTTTACCCAGTTCAGCAGGTAAATTCAACCTGTAAGCAACCGGGCCCACCCGCTCCGTAATCTCATAAGGACCAACAAACTTCGGGCTTATTTACCCTCTGCCCAAATCAGAATACACCCTTCATCGGTGAAACTCGCAGAAATACCCGGTCGCCCACTGCGAACTCCAGGTCTCGCCGTTGAACATCAGCATACGACTTCTGCCTATCTTGCAGTTTCATTTCTCCCTGATTTGCTGAATTCAGCCTTAACTTGCTCTAAGTATTCTGGTCCTATAATGACCGTCTCACTCGACTCATCCACAGAGCGGTGTACGACATGGTCTACCGTACAACGCTTGAAAAGGTGTCATCTTGATCGAAGCGTGATAGCTGTTGTTGTATGAAAACTCGATCAGATGCAATTTGTCAATCCAACTGCCCTGGAATTCTAAGGAACATGCCCTCAGCATGTCCTCGAGTGTCAGAATAGTACGCTCAGTCTGACCATCTGTCTTAGGATGGAACGCGGTACTCAGCTTGAGTTCTGTACCCAACGCTTCTCTGGTAGCTCTCCAGTACCTCGAAAGGAATTTGGTATCTCTATCTGACACTATGGTCTTTGGTATCCCGTGATGTCTCATTATTTCTTTCTCAAACAACTCAGCTAATTTGGTCACCTTCAAGTATCCTTCATCGGTATGAATCGGGCTACTTTGGTAAGGCGATCCACCACCACCCATATCATGTTGAGACCTCCCCTAGCAGGTGGGAGTCCAACTACAAAGTCCATGGAGATATCATGGAACTTCCACTCCGGAACTGGCATCGACTGTACCATTCCACCCGGTCGTCGGTGCTCGAATTTCACCTTCTGGCATGTCAGACACCTCAAGACGAACTCGGTAACATCTGTCTTCATCCCCGACCACCAGAAGTACCTCTTCATGTCTTTATACATCTTAGAGGCTCCATGATGGATGGAAACTGAAGAACAGTGTGATTCTCTACGTATACGGTCTTTCAGATCCGTGTTGCTCCGTGGTATGCATAACCGGCCCTTAAGTCTGATCAGATCATCGTCGTAAAGTCTGAAGTCATATTTCTGACTCTCAAAGGTACCATCTGTCAGCTTCTGTCTGAGCTCCCTCATGTACTCATCTGTCCTCTGAGCCACTCACACCTCATCAACCAAGCTGGAGAAAGAAACTAGCGAATGGAGTGAGTGTGCTCGACGGCTCAGGGCGTCTGCTACAACATTGGCCTTCCCCTCTTTGTATTGGAGGTCAATGTCATAGTCTTTCAAGAATTCTAACCATCTTCTCTGTCTGAGATTTAACTCCTTCTGAGTAAATATGTATCTTAAGCTCTTATGATCGGTGTAGATTGTCACACTAACCCCATATAAGTAGTGGCGCCATATCTTCAAAGCGAAGACTACAACTCCCAGCTCTAAATCATGTGTGGGGTAGTTCTCCTCATGTTTCTTCAACTGGCGTGAGGCATATGCCACCACCTTGCCATGTTGCATGAGCACACAACCCAGCCCTCTGCCGGATGCATCACAGTAAACCTCAAAGCCCTTTGTACCGTTTGGAATGGTCAGAACCGGTGCAGTGGTCAGTGAGTCCTTCAAACTCTGGAATGATTTCTCACAGTCAGCCGTCCATATGAACGGTGCATCTTTCTTCATCAGACTGGTCATCGGCTTTGCGACCCTGCTGAAATCCCTAACAAACCTCCTGTAGTAGCCTGCCAGACCAAGAAAGCTCCGGATGTCGGTAACAGTCTTCGGCATTGGCCATGTACATACGACATCAATCTTTGCTGGATCCACTGAGATCCCAGCATCTGAGATGACATGACCTAGGAAAAAGACCTGGTCAAGCCAAAACTCACACTTGGAGAACTTAGCATATAGCTGGTTCTCCCTCAATATCTCCAATACCCTCCTCAGATGTTCCTCATGTTCAACCTTAGATCTCGAATATATCAATATGTCGTCGATGAATACCACAACCGACTTGTCCAGCTGCTCCCGGAACAAGCGGTTCATCAGATCCATAAACTTCGCCGGTGCGTTCGACAAACCGAACGGCATCACTGTAAACTCGTAGTGGCCGTAACGTGTCCGGAATGCCGTCTTCTCAATGTCTCCCTCCTTAATGGCTTTCTGATGATACCCCGATCTGTGATCAATCTTGGAGAACATAGATGCTCCCTTCAACTGATCAAACAGATCGTCAATGCGGGGTAGTGGGTACTTATTCTTCATTGTCACTGCATTCAACTCTCTGTAGTCGATGCAGAGGCGGAGACTACCATCCTTCTTCTTCACGAAGAGAACTGGCGCTCCCCATGGTGATACACTGGGTCTAATAAATCCTTTATCTAACAAATCCTTCAAATGTTCCTTTAACTCAATCATTTCTGCCGGAGCCATGTGGTATGGTGCCTTGGCTATCGGTCCGGTACCAGGTAGCAGCTCGATGGTGAACTCTACCTCCCGAGTGGGTGGCATGCCGGGCAGTTCCTGTGGAAATAGGTCGGGGAACTCCGACACTACCGGTAAGTCGGGGTCGAACTCGGGGTCTCTCTCTATGTCATGTACATAGCAGAGGTACACTTCTTCCTTTCTCCTCAATTCCTTATACATTGCCATGGCGGTGATGATCTTAGTTGAAGGCTCTCTGGGCCTCTGGCGGTATGATATTGTTACCCCAGACGGACTCCTGAGCAGCAGTCTATGCTCGGCGCAGAGGATACGACCCTTGTACCGCTCCAACCAGTTCATCCCGAAGATAACATCAAATCCTAGCTCACTGAACTCAATAAAACTGACTGGAAAGTCTTCCCCCTTAATTCTGACAATGGCTCCTCGGTAGTAGCGAGTGCAATGAACCTTCTCCTAAGACGGGAGCGTAACCGTGAAGTCAGGTAGCTCATCAGCGTCTAGCCCCAACCTGCTCACGAAAGATGCCGAGACAAAGGTATGCGAGGCCCCTGAGTCAAAGAGAACTGATGCCTCAATCCCATTAATCTGAAAGGTGCTGGTGAGGATAGTGCCGCTGGCGTCGGCCTGTGCCTCTGTAAGTATGCTTAACGCACCTTCCGTACCGAGTCCATGACCTAATTGTATTCACAAGCTTCATGAGTATTGATGGTATAACAAGAGTCGTAACAATTTATATGAACAACGCTGTTATTTTATTCATAACCATCCTGTTTACAACATGTGCTTAAGTCTTACATCTCATTCCTCATCTCATTCTAACATTACATGTCTAATATTGTCTAAAGGTTAGGTTTAATCTTCCTGGTCTCATGTGCTTCGCATTAATCACCGCCGACGGTGCTGTGTTCAGCTTGTTTCTCTTAATCCCATGGTATAACATCCTTGATTCTCCTCCCATAACTAATACATCTCCAGACTTAAGTACCAATTTATTCGCACGGTCCGCACGCTTCTGCTCGCCGTATAAAAACTCTACATCATCCCCAATGGACCAAGACACTACGGGTATCCCTCTTTCGAGAGACTCCGTTGTCTCGTCCTTATCCTGGTGTAGTCCAAGTCGCCCATCCTTCTCGTAGAAGTTCACAATGCAAATGTCTGCTTGGATGTCTGGAATCGGTTCAGCTTCCAACTGCTGAGCGATTTCCACGACTTGTGTAATAACTGGATGGAACTCTTCGGGTATTCCCGGTGGTGTGACTCCATCTTGCATCCTCGTGGTTTGGTAGTTCTTGGCATACGGATTCCAATCCTTGCCTAAGCTCATCATTTTTAATTTCATCCTTGCTCCCCCTGGGTACTCCAGTGTGTAAAAACCTCCCGGTCCCATTCCTAGTTGACTGCATCTTCTGATGATGGCTATTTGCGCTTCGGGTGTCAGGTATCCCCTTAATAAAATCATACCTGGGCGGATAACCTGACATTGTTCGGTTGGAAAGTCTATGGTTTCGATGTCGGTGTACTCCGGGTTAGGTGTAAATGGTATTGGATAGCAGATGTTGAAGCTTCCTAAAGTGGTAGTAGGTTATATCTTACTTAAGTTTTAATCTCATCTCATTCTCACTTAACTCATTTATTCACCAAACATGCATGATAATGCGGTAAGCAGGTAGTTTTATCACTAAATGGTTATAGCGGTACTTGGCCTCGATGAGGGTTCAGGCTCATCATCCCGGTCCACCATGTGTAGTGTGGGTCCCGACTTCTGGGTCACCCGTGGGTTCTTGTCTGCAGCTTGCTGCACCTTTCTCTGACCGTCAGATCCAGCTCCCTGATCGGTCTTGCCCTTGCCCCTAGTATCGGGCCTATAGGCTCTGCTAGCGGGGTTCCGGAAGCACTCATATGCTCGGTGTCCGTATACCCCACAATAGTTGCACTCCACCTTGTTCCCCTTGCAATCGAGCCCGGGGTGGTCCTTGTGACACCACCTACAAATGTAGCGTCGCTGGTAGCCACCACCGGCTCCCTTCTCAGTCTCAGATCCTGATCATTCGCAATATTAGTACTCATATCTCAAACGGTTATTAGTTGTCTCATAACTCACTCAGTATCAATCCCTTACCCTTTGGCGCCCTAGAGCGCAGGGGTGTAGCTGCGTATGCGTACGTCAACTTCAATGGCTCTTCCGGAGCCTTCTCCTTTTCCTTCTTCCCCTTTGGGTTCTGATTTTTCTTGGCCTGAGGCTGGTACTTCTGCTTCTTGTGCCCACCTTGCCCTTGGCTCTCCGTGCTCTTACCAGCATTCTTCCTCTTAGCATTATCCTCGTCCTCAGCTGGACGGTTATCTCAACCTTAGCAGCGGCATGATAGCACTCCTGCTTTCCACAGTATTAGTCACTCTTGTTTCTCATAATCTAAATCTTACTCATTTACTTTCCCTGCAAGGTAGTGTAACTCGTCGGCCCCATGCCGTAGCGGAGTCGATGGCTAAGCCCGCCATAGAAGCGGTCCACCAGGATCTGGTCTGAATACCCAAGACCTGGCAGAAGACGGAGCAAGGCGGTGAACTCTGAGTAATACTCGTCCACCGTCATCTTGTTGGTCTGCTTAAGCGCATCCAACTGCAAGCGCTTCTTCGTCTTGACATGGGCGGGGTAGTACTTTTCTCGTAGTAAGGCGGTGTACTGCTCCCAACCAAACTCTGGATTGGCCACATGCTCGGCCCTCACCAGCTTCCACCAATCGCCTGCCGCCCCCTTCAGATAAAAAGCAGCCAGACGCACCTTGATCCCAGCAGGGACGTCAAGGGTCTCAAAGGCGGTCTCCAGCTCGGAGATGTACGCCTCAAGCTTGGCGGGATCGGTCTCCCCCTTAAAGTGTGTGGGTCGAAGATCTGCAAGGCTCTTCACCCAATTCGGTTCCCGGGGTTATGGCGGTGGAGGTGGTGCACCCACACCAGGCTGATAGCCCGTATGCCCTAATGCGGCAGCTACGATCTCTGCGATCGTCTGCCCCTCTGGTATCTCAGTCTCGTCGCCTCTGGGACGGCCTCGGCCCCTCCTTCCTGACATCTGAACAATCATAACTCACATTAGATTCGTATCCACCACTGTTCGGTTAACGAATTTATAACGTCCGTAGACGGTAAAGACGATCCACACTTATTAGTGGTCATCTGACTCTACTCACTCTAACTTCTCACACCCTTAACCCATCACTTATTTCTTAACTTATATCCTAACTCGGTGGTTCCTTGTGTCTGGTATTTCTTGATCAGAGCGTAACTACGCTCTGATACCACTTTTGTAACACCCCGTCCAAAGCCAATCGTGGTTATCGCAAAACTTAACACTTAATCGAATTCGTCGCAGCGGAAATAACAAACACCTGGACATTGCCACGGTCTGATCCTTAGTCATGAAATCTCCTTAAAACATCTTAAACACTTAGGTTCTTCACTAAAATTTGCCATGGGATCTCTAGTATATTGTTGCACCCAAACACTTGGTTTTTCACCATCAAACAACCAAGATCACTCAAATTCTCATCACAACACCTTAACACACAATTTACACCAAAACTACACCACATCATTATATAGTGTATAAACTTAAATGCTTGGCACTTAGGCCTTTAAATGACAATAATCTTAACCACTGAATTTCCACATATATTTGCCTTTAACCTGCGAATACACACAACAAGGCTCCCATTGAAATAAAATGCTTCTTGTAATTCATCTCAACATTGTTTAACTATCTCTTTTCTCATTGGCTCCTTAGTCATAAGTTCTCAAACATAGTCATTGTTTCTCCTAGGTTATATATAGCCCTTTTCTAATGTAAACCTTAAGCTACACTCATCATATACCTAAATACCATCCCTTAATGCATTAAACACCTTAAGGTAAGACATTTACCTTGTTCTTTTTCCAAGCTCCACAACTTTTCTCCTTAGGTTTTTCTTGAACAATCTCGGTCACCAATCAAATTTCCCTTGCCAATGTTCTAACCAATATTCAATGACTCCAATGAGTACTAAATAACACACCAACCTTAAGGAATAAAAACCTAGGTCAAAATGTGTTTTAAGGTATTAAATTGATTGTTTTACCTTGGTTTCTCAAGACAAGCTTGGATATGAAGCAAGAAGGACCTCCTCTATCCTTTGGAGAGTAGAAAACAAGCTAGAACAAGGCATTAAAAATGAAGCCCCATGAGTATATATTTTCGGTCATGAAGAAAAGTGATGGAAACCTAGATTTTCTTACACTTTCTTTACCTTAAGAGAATGGAGAAGCCAATGGAGTCTCCAAGCTTGAGTTTCCTCCTCTAATGGTGGTTTGGCTTGGCACCAAAATGGAGCTCTTGAGGTTTTGAAAAGATAGAAAGAAAGAGCTTGAGCTAACTAAGAAGAGTATGTAATTTGTTTTGATTTTGGAGCAAAAATGAGCAAGTAGTGATCAAGGGAAGATGAAGCTCACATGGGGGCTGTTCTTCACGTTGGAGAAGAAGAGAGGAGCAGCTCAAAACCGGTGGGAACAAGAGAGAATGAAGAGGTGAGGAGAGAGGTGAATAAAGGTGAGATATTTATGTTTCTTTACAAAAGTAAAAAGTGACTAGTACATTTCTCTCTTATTTACTAATAATCTAGCTTACTCACATGGTAAGTCATCCCCTTAGAAACCGGCCCCCATTAATTATCAAGGGGTAATTTAGTCTTTGTTGACCAATTAGCTCACTTATATTGACTTATGTTATAAACTAGCTTAATTTAATTACTATTCACAAAACAAGGCACATAGTTGTGAAATTTTTGATTTCCCATTGATTTAGACCTCCTAATGTGATACTAAGTAGTACACATGTTAATTAAAGAATAATGATGGACATTTAGCCATTCAAAACCCATTTACAAGACAATTTTTCAAAAATGTGCTTTAAGAGTCCTTAAAGCACATTTTGTGTTTTAACTTGTTTTCAAGCTTGGTTTTCTTTGGTAATTGGTTTAAAATGACCATTAGGATGTTAAAAAATGTCTTAGAACAATATTTGGGTGCTCACCCAAGTCTCTCCAAGCTTAAAGCACCTTTTTACCTAAACTGCTCTTTCGGTGTTTCCTTATATTTTCTTTGATTAAAATAGTTTCTTAATGTTTCTAAGGCATTATTTAGCCTTCTTATACCTTAGTTTATCCTTTAAAATCCATATCTAGGTTTGGGGCATTTCAGGGGTTACTGATGTTATTCGGAAATACCGAATCATAATGTCTTGTGGATTAACACTTAGCGTTCTTCGTATTGATTAGATTGCCTTTCAGACGTGCGCGCTCAATAGCCCTAGCGGTCTACACTGCACGACCTTGGACACGGTGTACGGTATTGATCCGAGTTGTCCTGAGGAATTTCTCGGGCTCGGATTTGTTTGATAAATAACTTGTGTGAATGTATATATGTGATTTATGTGTGTGATGGGTAGCTATGTTTACTGCATTATTTATTTATGCACAAACGTCCTACGGGACTAATACTACGTCGACTATAGATCGACTTATACAAACTACATATGCGAAATGTGTGACTGTGACTACCGTTGTCTGACCTAATATGCTAAGTATTACAAGTATGTAGTTATAACCTAAGTAAAACACTTAGGAACGGGACACGACATTGTCGGTCTCTAGAGCTTTGACTCGAACGTGAATACTACCTAGAATGATTCTAGGCATGCGTAAGACCCATAGGGCAGCCAACAAATTAAGTGATGATCTCCATAACTAAAACTGTAACTAACTATCTAACTAAAGAAGCTAACAGTGGAATGTGAATGAATGTGATGATGTACCTTAATCCAGACAGTCACTGGCTGCTGGTCGCGCGTAGAGATCTCTTGGGTTATCCCGTATCGGGTTTACCCTAGTTAATCCTGAACGAGCCGACATAGATCGTCAGGCGGAGTGTGCTACCATTGGCACTAGGCCCTTGGCCACCTAAATGGACTCCTTTACAAAGGCAAAGTGAAATAGTCCCAGAGTCTTCGGATGATCAGGGCAGTGAGCACCTTGTGTGTACGTGGGACTACTGTCCAAGTGAGTATATTTTGGGTTGTCCTAACTGACACCCGACAATTCTAACCAAAACAAGTGATATGTGAAGGCCCGGGGGGCCGAATGTTGTAATATATGATGATGAAAAAACACGACGTATGATTTACCAATGATGTTGTATTGTATGATGTGTGATTGTGTTGTATATATTTATAAGTGACTGTTTGGATTGGATGAATGATTATGTAATCATGCATGTTGTTACAGTATCCATTATATCTGTAAAATGGTAAAGCATGAAATCAATCTAATATCAAGACGGCTAAAAATGACAAGTGACCAATAGGGTCCAGATCCGGCATACTCAGCGTCTATCGCTGAGACTACACTTATTATGCAGGTTGCTGATCAACGTGAAGCCGAAGTGCGGGTACCGGGTAGTCAGGGTGAATTTAATTACTGTACACAAATTTATTTGTATAACATTGTCAGTCATGGATGTAGAACGGTATGGATGTATTTATTTGGGACTTGGGTAGATGCTCACTTGTCGTTAAAGTTACTCTTGGTTAGAACGATGTATAGGATGTGGACTTAGTATGATGTATAGGATATCTCGTCGTCACAGCGGTTTAGTAGTATTGTTGTGTAGTGTTGGATTTAGTTTCTGCTTCGTTACTCGCATGGGCGGGTGATGGCAAGTGACACCCGAGTGAGTTTAAGTTGTTGATTATCCTTCCGCTGTAAGACGTGTTATTTTTCCATTAACCTGAGTGACTATTACGTATTTGCTTATGAGGGGTGTTACAGCGAGAGACGGCCGGAAAGCGGCGGCGGCACAGACGGCGACGGCGGTGGCGACAACGGTAGTGGCGGCGATGGCACAGTAGCTAGTGGACCGGTACTAGGGTAGTATCGAGCTCAGTCGAGAGAGAGGTATAGAGGGTTACAACAGAGAGTGCGGGAGAGATTAAATTTTTCGGGAAAGTGGGGTATTAGTTAGGCAACATAAAGAACGCTTCACTTAAGAAGTGTTTTTTATGCTGAGAGTAAAAAACATAAAGAACGCTTCTAAACGGAAGCGTTCTTTATGCTGAGCGTTTCAGATACGTAAAAAACGCTTTCTATGTGAAGCGTTCTTTATATGTTTCATATAAAGAACGCTTATTTCTCAAGCATTTCTTTTTTGTCTTTGGGCGCGAGAAAATAAAGAACGCTTCTTAAGTGAAGCATTTTTTAGAATGTCCGGCCTAAACCGTAAATACAACGCCTTACTTTATAATCGTTCTTTAATATGCTAAAAAAATGATTTACAAATATAACCATTTTTAAAAGGGAGTTGTTTATTCTTTTTTTCCAGCAGTGAGTATACAACACCCGCTCAACAAGGAGCGCTGGATACTTGGCTCTCATAGAGTTCTCCAACTCTTATATGGCGTCTTTTACCTTTGGAGTGGATTATCCTCATATTAGAGAGACGGGTATGACTCTAGCCCTCCCGGGCTCCAAAATACATAAAGGGTGAGGCACTCAACTATTTGTGCTCTCTCCCAAATTCGTTCTAATGGGCCCACTCGCTCTGTACTGAGGTGCAGACCCATGAACATGGGGCTCAGTTTGCCCCTTTTTCATTGTCATATATCCTATCATTTGGATTACTAGTGTACATACGTGCATCCTCTCTCACTGACTTTCAGCTTGAGGTGCAATATGACATTGGCTATTGTTAGTACTTAGTGCTCTTTGCACTTATCTCTGTAATACTGAGACGTACTAGCCTTTATGTCCACATAGATAAAGCTTGTCAACTGTGTCTCCTAGTGGTTTGGTTACGGAGTGATACATTATTGTAGTCCCTTGCTACTTCCTTCTTGTTTGGTAGGGTCCTTCTGGATGGCAAGAATTGCTCGATCCTTATGAGGGTTCTACATATTATTCACCCATGTAATGGGTTTTCATGTTTCTGTCACTAGTGTTCATGTCTTCGAAAGGTTTCCTTTGTCTTCACTCTTTATTATCTGCTCTATGTTGAAGGTTCTTGGTTTCTTTAGCCCGTTGGTTCAACTGAGGCTCTTCTCGTGTACCTTCAAGGTAATCTGTCTCACTGGTCTGGATTTGCATCACTGACCTTGGCACGGAGTTGACTACTTCTCATGTTCCTACACTACTTGTCTACATACATGGGGTATCGTACTGATACATTACTACTTACCTGACTAACTTATAAATAAGTCTGTCAGGCCCACAAGCTCCTATCGGAGTGCGGTCATCCCACGTCTTGTTTAGTAAACTGGTAATGTCCGTCACATGGTTATTGTGAAGTATTTTGTTGTCAATCTCCCTTATGATGGATGTCCTTGTAGTAGTTTGATGTTAATTGGTTTGCATTGTCGGTTATCTTTTCATAGGTGCTATTGCCCTAGTGGCGTGGATGGTAAAGTGGTTGGAGACGATACTTCACTCCCTGGACTCATGTCCTTCTAGTAATATATTGTTTGTGGCACTCCTTCCTAAAGGTAGTACTTTGGTTGTCAATAAGTTAAACATTTAATGTCAGTTCGCGTTCACGACTTCAATCGGTTTAAGTAAAATTTGGGCTAGATTTAGCAACATTGGGTCTCCTATCTCAATCTCATTGAGTACTATACATATTCTTTTCCTCGTGGTTTAATTATGATCACATCTCATCTATAGTTCCCAATATGGTGTGGGGGTGAGTTCTCACATTTGGGTATTCATATTCGTGCCTTTATCCATTTAATTGGACGTATTGCAGATTGCATAACAGCTTGAGCAACTCGGCTCTTTGCTTCCCAACCATCCTCATTGATGGTGATGCATCTACAAAGGGTATGCAATTTCACACAAGGTCATTTTTGTCCTTAAGGACTAAACATTCATCACTATTAGTGGTTAGCATTCAACGCTGGTATACACGTCTGGTATTTGGATAATAAGCCATGTCAGAAAATTCTCGAACAATTAAACTGGCATGGTTTACAATGGCTATGTAATTCCTTCAGTCGCAATCACTAGTACAAAAAACGTCTATTTTGGCGCCCCTATCGGCGGTTATAGATAAAACCGCCGAAATAGGAGCCCGAGATGTATGCGGTCTGTAAAGAAGGGGTCTATTTCGGCGGTTCCTAGATATGAACCGCCGAAATAGACCCTATTTAATAATAAAAAAAATAAAAGAGACCTATTTCGGCGGTTCCTTACACGAAACCGCCGAAATAGGTGTTTCTATTTTTCTTTTTTTTAATTTAATCATCTATTTCGGCGGTTCTTTGTTAGGAACCGCCGAAATAGGTCTCTTTAATTTTTTTATTATTAAATATGGCCCATTTCGGCGGTTTCTAACAAAGAACCGCCGAAATAGGTCGTTTTAATTAACCCCCCCCCCAGCCCGCCCGACGTGATTACGGTTTCATTAACCTAAATTAACCCCTCTTCTCTCTGTTCTCAGCGGCGATTTGGTAACCCCGATGCTACCACCACCTACTGCCGTCGCCCGCCCTCCTCCTCCTCCCGCCTTCGCCGGACGTCGCGCCACCGGTGGTTGTCGCGTCGGTGGTGTCGCCGCCCTCCTCCCGCCCAGCAAACAGACGCGCCACGGTGAGTAACTAACCCTAACTTTCATTTTCAGTTTTGTTTAATTAATTGTTAATGTGTTGTTAAAATTGATAGATTGTTGTCACATTGTGATTGTGGATGCTGATATTTATTGTGTGTGTGAAATCTTTGCAAGATTTGGTTGTTAAACTAATAATTTTATGTATACACAAGGTGTTTGACGAAATGTCCGAGTGAATTTTTTTGCTGTTTTTGGCCCTTCTTTTAAGTATAGTTAGGTTAGCTTATTTGGGCTAGATTTATTATGCTTATATATGAGGTGGAACAATGTTTGAGCATTATTTGTGCTTATAATTATAAGCTAATTATAAACATTGTAAGCAATATAGTTTTGCGCCCTCAATTCATATTTATTTTGCGTCTGCGTTGCCTCTGTAGAGATTGGTATTGCTACACGCGTCTCGCACGCCCGATTGAGAAGAGGGGCTGAAAACAATTCATTTAGGAACCGGTAAATTTTTTTTAATTTAACTCTTCATTCTCTTCACTCACTGTAAATTTGCAACCTAACTGCATATAAGGAACAAACACAACTACTGAGTTTCTCTTGTGTCTATACGTATTTGTGTCTCTACAGATAAATACTTAAGAAGCTTCTTTACCATTTCATGGTAGATTGAAAGCGGAGCGGAGAACAATTCATTTTCGAACCGGTAATATAATCTAACTTATCATTTTTCTCTTTTGTACTTTGTATTTGATTTCCACAAATTATTGGAATTTCGTTTGATGAATAAATTTGGTATATATTAGTTTTGTTTATGATAGAAATTTGTGTTGTTGAATGATTGGTGAATGCTTAATAATAAGCATGGTTGTGTCTTTTTTTTACTTTGTATTTGATTTCCACAAATTATTAAAATTTGGTTTGATGGATAAATTTGGTATTAGTTTGATTTGTGATGGAAATTTGTGTTGATGAATGGTTGGTGAATGCTTAATAATAAGCATGGGATAGGTAAAATTATGCAAAAGTCATGCCGATTTTTTTTTCAAAATCTCTTCGTAATTAATATTGTTTGATGTATGTGTATATGTCTAACAATATCTAAATTTTTTTTAATCAGGTCTCACTACATTCAAGTCCGTGAATCACCTCTCTTGTTTCCCGCCTTCTTCCATTACTGTTGCACTTTCCTCCTCTGTGCACAAGTAAGTAACTAAACCTTATTTTTTGTTGATGCATTCCATATAAGTGCTAGTACATAATTTAGCTTCTTTCCATATTTGTTGATGCATTTCTTTTGTAATTTATTTTTTATTGCTTCCACGCATAGACATATCAGAAGTGGTATTGCTGCATCGATCTCTCGCACAGAAGCTTACCTCTCAGGCACCAGTCTCCCCTCTCCATAAATCCTTAAAAAACAAGTACGTATTTTAACTCTCGATTCTTTTTTAATCTCTAAACCGGTTTGAACTTATACAGTGTAGAATTGAAAATGTTGGTTTGATGATCTGAATTTGCAATTGGTTTCCAGTTAGCTAGTAAAGAATTGATTTATTTTAATTATTGGTTACTGCCATTGTTGGAATGTTTGTGGTTGTGATGACTTTGGTGAGTGTTGAATAATAAGCACGGGATGTGTACAATTATGCAAAGGTCATATCGAATTTTTTGTAGAAAAAGTATTCGTAATATTGTTTTAAACACCGGTTTCTGTTTTAGAAGTGCAACAATTTGTTAAATTTAAAATTCTAGTTTATTTTGTGTTTGCAACCTTAGAGTTAGGCTAGACTAATTGACAATCATCCCAGTCATGCTCCATTAAGAAATAAACATGTGCAACTTAATACAGACCATATTCTACAAAGGCTCTAACTCACACCTTTGATCTGTTGCACATATAGTATGGAGCGTGACTGGATGTATGGTGATAGAGGGGAACATTTTGACAAAATGCTGAAAGAGTTTTGCAAAGCTGCAGTGCAACACAAGGACAGAACAAAGGTAGAGAAAATTCCATGTCCTTGTGTTGATTGTGGTGTGGTTAGACATTATTCAAGCATCAACGTCGTACAATTGCATGTGAAGACCCGTGGTTTCATGCCGCATTATACAAAATGGATTTTTCATGGAGAACCTGTTGAAGATAATGCTTCATCTTCCTACAGTCACGATCGGTCTAACTCAAGAACCGAGCAGACATTCGATACTATTAACGAGTCAGAACTCCCAAGCGCTTCCAAAGTCAATGTTGACAGTGAGTCGACTTATCATGATGAGCAAATGGACGAGATGCTTAATAACGTTGAGGATAATTTTGTCGACCTGCCGGATGAGTATCAAAGGTTGTTGGACGCATCCAAAACGGCGTTGTATCCTACTTGCACTAAGTACACGAAATTGACAGCTATATTGAATTTGTTCAACCTGAAGGGAAGATATGGATTGAGTGACAAAGGTTTCACGGCATTCCTCGAGCTGATTCATGATATGCTACCGGATGAGAACGGTCTCCCTACCACCACGTATGAGGCAAAGAAATGGGTGTGTCCAATGGGAGTAGAGTACAAAAAAATTCACGCGTGTCCAAACAACTGTGTGTTGTACAAGGGTGAATACGAACATCTTGACAATTGCCCAAAATGTTCGTTGTCCCGGTATAAGCATAAAGATGGTGAGTACTCCTCCATTCAGAAAAAAACCCTCCAGCAAAACTAGTTTGGTATTTGCCAATTAGACCCAGATTCAAACGGTTGTTTGCGAATCCGAAAGATGCAAAGAACTTACGATGGCATGCGGAGGGTAGAAAGAGTGATGAGAAACTAAGACATCTAGCAGATGGGCCTCAGTGGAGAAACATCAATAGACGGTACAAAGAACATTTCGGAAATGAAGATAGGAATCTGAGGCTTGGGTTATGTACTAATGGAATGAACCCGTACGGCACATTGAGTAGTCAACACAGTACATGGCCTATTCTGCTAGTGATCTACAATTTGCCCTCATGGTTGTGTATGAAACGAAAGTACATCATGTTATCTCTCCTGATATCTGGTCCCAAGCAGCCAGGTAATAGCATTGATGTGTACCTTGCCCCTTTGATCGACGATCTGAAGCTATTGTGGAATAAGGGGACCGTGGTATATGATGCTTATGCAAGAGATAATTTCACGCTCAAGGCTTTGTTGTTCTGTACCGTCAATGACTTCCCTGTGTATGGGAACTTGTCCGGTTACACGGTTAAAGGAACATTTGCATGTCCCATATGCGAGGAAGACACTTGTTCGGACCGTTTAAAACATTGTGGGAAGAATGTTTATATGTGTCATCGATGTCTTCTCCCCGAAGATCAGCCTTATCGAGTAACGAAGAGAAAGTTGTTCAATGGTCAAGCCGAAACTCGTGTGGTCCGTCTACCTCTGAGCTCTGAGGAAGTGTACGAAAAGGTTAAGGACATTGCAAATGTATTTGGAAACACATCAAAACCGGCGAAAAACATTTGGAAAAAGTGTTCTATCTTTTGGGAACTACCTTATTGGCGTCATCTTTCTATGAGACACTGCTTAGACATCATGCACATTGTGAAGAACGTTGGTGAGGCAGTGAGTGGGACTTTACTCAATATACCCGACAAAACAAAAGACGGATTGAAAATCAGAAAGGACATGCAAACCATGGGTATATGAAAGGAGTTACACCCACAAGAGAACGGGAAACGAATCTACCTACCTCCTGCATGCTACACGCTCTCAAAGGCTGAAAAGATTAGTTTCTGCAAATGTCTGCACTCGGTAAAAGTACCGTCTGGGTACTCTTCAAACTGGAAGAACATTGTATCGATGAAGGATTTAAAACTTTTAGGCATGAAATCTCACGATTATCATGTACTGATGTTACATCTTCTTCCGGTCGCAATTCGAGGTATATTGCCATCTGATGTCAGAAATGCTTTAACTCGGTTATGTTTCTTTTTCAACGCTGTTTGCTCCAAGGCAATTTACGTAACCTCTCTAGATGATCTACAACGTGAAATTGTTGTCACAATATGTCAACTTGAGATGTATTTCCCACCATCTTTCTTTGATATAATGGTGCATCTAATTGTGCACATCGTTCGAGAGATACAGTTCTGTGGTCCGGTATACTTATGGTACATGTACCCTTTTGAACGGTACATGGGTATTCTGAAAAGTAGAATGAAGAATAGGTATCGACCAGAGGGGAGCATTGTTGAAGCAATAGTGACTGAGGAAGTCACGGAATTTGTGACCGATTATTTGAGTGAGGCAGAGTCTATTGGCATCCCAAAACCACGACACTATGGCAGGTTTAAGGGTAAAGGTGTTATTGGTAGAAAGATCGTGCAAGTTTCGCGTCTACTTATTCATCAAGCACATTTGTTTGTCTTACAACATCTTGAGGTTGTTGAACCTTATTTGGAAACCCATATGGTTGAGTTAAGGCATCAAAATCCTTTGAAAGGCCATATTTGGCTGACAAAGGAACAAAACCGAGTTTTTATCCAATGGTTCAAAGATCATGTGTTGACATTAGCTTCATCAGATCCAGAAGCTGTAAGCGAAGAGATCAGATGTTTGGCAATCGGACCTGAAACTAATATTACGTCATTTGAGGGGTATGATATTAGTGGGTATACATATTACACTGCACGCCAAGATGAAAAATCGATAAACCAGAATAGTGGGGTAAAAATTGAAGCTGCTGCCACTGAGTACCACAGCGGTAACCGATCTCAACCAGTTAGTAAACATGATCCCATTAATTAATCTTAATTTCTTATGTTTTTTTGTGTTCAATTTCACTAAACATGATCCCATTAATTTATGCAGGCTCTCCGTGCGCAACAACAAGCAAATGCTAAGAAGAATCTGTACCCTCACCACTTAGGTGGAAAAAGTATTGCTCAAAGGGTACCAGAATGGGAGCAAAAGGGATATCTGCCCACGGATGGCTCATTGGATGCCAGTGGCAGAAGAATGAAAGTGTGGGAGTTAAGCCATATCCCTAAGAACTCTACTCCCGAAAATCCTCAATACGATGAAGCCACGAGAGCAGTTATTGCTCAAATGGTAAGTGATATCATTTCATTTTTAGTCAAACTGTTCATTTCATTTGTATATGAACTTATGTTAAACTAATAACTGTATTTGTGTGTTGTTTTAGGGTGAATTAAGCTCTCAACTCACCCAGGGCACCTGGACCTCACAGAGGAATGATGATCCTCTTACACGCGCTCTTGGTAAGAAGGATCATCCAGGTTGTGCCATTGGGTTTGGTGGGCACGTTGGTATCCGCCGGCATTTGGCGTACCCGGGTCCAGAATCAGCCAGGGAAAGACGATTAGCTACGAGGAGCACCTGAGAGCGTTGGCAGAGGATTACTCAGAGCGTCAACGAGAGGATCGCTCAGGCTATGTCAAGGCTTCATCCACAGCAGCATGACAGCCAAGAAGTTTCTCGACCACCAATTGAGTCACCCATTCAGCAGCCGAGTGCACCGGTAGTGAGAAGTAGTGTCCACTCGGCTGATCCGTTTCCCTATGCATCTCTAAAGGTTAGACTAACATTTCAATTGAGTACATGACGATTAAGATTTTTCACTTGATCACTAATATCATCATAAAGGAATTCTCAATTTTTATCTAAACAAGTTCCACATAACACTCAGGCACCCACTGAGTGCCATCTGTTTTTACAAATTGGAGTAGAAGAGGTCATGGTGGCATGGCGAAAACTTTTCCCCTCTCTTCCAAGTGATATTGTGCACGGTGAACCACTCCGACATTACCATGCACGAGTGCTTCTGGACGAATTTGTTGCAGAGCATGCTGACGTCGGTTTACCGGTGCCGATCAAACAAAGACCTACCTTGCGTTCCGCACAAACTTTGACAGTGCAGTGGCCTGTACGATTGGTCAGACTCCCTGGGCAGGTATTTACTCTTAACCGTTGCTATAAAACTATTGGTGTACCACCTTGCATCCATATACTTAATTAGACTAATATCATAGGATATGAGCCGACTGAAGACTGATAAGGGCAAAGGAAAAAAGAATTGCTGCACCTGTGCAATCAAAGGCATCCACAAATTTCGTGCTTAGACCTGCTTTGGTGGAGAAAAGAATATTGGTCGGCTTGTTGACTAATATGCAGATTCTGCATTCATCGTTGTTTCTGCTACCATCTGATTGTGATTCCCTCACTGTGGAAGATCCCGAGCGGATATTTCACTATATAGTTCAAGGAGAAGATATACATCGATTTGGGATGTATATGTCTGACTTCGAGGAGTGCTTCAGGAGGGATTGGTTGAATGTGTCGATTCTCAAGTCAGCCGTCATGGGAGTGACTTCTACCTTTTATATTTTGAATTCATTGATTGGTGATGAATTAGATGTTTGAATAAAAAGTTAATGATTAATGATATTGCCTCATAGGTGGGTGCATAATAAGGTGATCAATGTCTATGAAGATCACAGATTCGGATTCCTGTGTCCTGCTATGTGCAGTGAAGTCCAGATGACAAGTGATATGGAAGGCCTTATGCAATATATGACGAATGCCCTCTTTGAATGTTCTAACAAGTCATTTATTATGCTGCCATATCATTCAGGGTATGATATTTGACTATTTCTCTTAGTATTATCTAAAATATATAGTTTGTGTTAGTTGCTTAATGATTTCAACACATTGTGTAATTTGTGGATAGTCGACATTGGTCATTGCTTGTGCTGGTGATGTTGAAGCACCCACGAATCTTGCAATTTGACTTACTTGGTACGAATGTCAAGAGACCGAAGATCTCCACCGCAATACTGGGGTAATTAGTTTGTTATCGTAAACAACAATTATTATTACTTAACATTAACTGTTTCATAACTTGCTACTGATGCTTAAAACTATATATATTGCTGATGTATATAGTTCCATGAGAGCTGCATTATCTCTCCAGAATAAAACAATGAAGAGTAACATCCCTTGGAACACTATCAAGGTACTCTATTAATTGATAAATTTGTGTTATAATGTTTAAACTTGTTTATAACTGTCAATATGTGCGTTTGTAAAGTGTCCGGTGCAGCCTAGGGGTTCAGAATGTGGATACTATGCCATGAGATTCATGAGTGACATAGTAGGAGCGTCGAACCTTTTACCAGAGCACTCGTTAGACAAGGTAACATTCTTTGAAAGTTTCAGTTATGCTCTTTACATGTTGTTAGACTTGTACGTTTTAGATTAATGTTCATTTTTTTTCAAGGCTTACGAAGAAGTGTTCAAAGGTGGTCAGTATGATGATGCTCAAATTGTTGAGATGCTTGAGGAATGGTCGGAATTCGTCTGCACAAGTTTGATGAATTGATGATCATGAAGATGTTTTGTGAACTTTTTCGAGTATGTAATTGTAACTTTGTACACTTGTGGATGGTGTAATGGTAGATTTGAATTGTAATGTTGTTTTTTATTTGTAATTGCATTGGTTTTGTCAACTCTCAAATTGTGGTGCATCGTTGGTATTAATTGAGAGCTTTTATAACTTTTTAAATGTATGCTGGAGCTCCCTGTATGGATGAAGCTTTATTACAAGTCTCATTGAACCAAATGCGGTGAATATATAAATATATAAACTGGGATGGAAAAAAACAAAAAAAATACCCCTATCTCGGCGGTTCTTAGAGAACAACCGCCGAGATAGACCCATGGGATTGACCGATGCTGAGATTGACCATGAGTCTATCTCGGCGGTTCTTAGAGAACAACCGCCGAGATAGACTCATGGTCAATCTCAGCATCGGTCAATCCCATGGGTCTATCTCGGCGGTTGTTCTCTAAGAACCGCCGAGATAGGTACACCTATTTCGGCGGTGCTCATTTCGGCGGTTCACAACCGCCGAAATAGGCCCATTGGAACCGCCGAAATAGGCATTTTTTCTACTAGTGAATGGTCGGACCAGCAGGTCTTCCCGAGGTTTCATGAGCCTCAAATCTTAAAGGTTGTACGTGAACTGTACAAAAAATTTGGTATTTACTAGTAGGTTAAAGTTTAGTGGTAGCTGCAGCACTTGCTGTGGCAAGTGCACAAGGCAGATGGAAATTTCAGTGAATTTATTGTCATAGTGCTTGCAGTAGCAAGTGCGCCATGCAGGTTGAGATATCGGTTCAGTAATTACTGGTCTCGTTGACTCTTTCGTCGTTGAGTATGGGTTACATGATAGTGTAAGCGTTAAAATCCCGTTCATATATATACACGGTCCGTTAAGGTTCCTTGGTTACTTGTATCTAGTACACATAACTAGTCCCAAAGGTCATACACAAAAAGGCGAGTGGTCACTGACACACTCCCACATACTTACAGGATTTTTCTCTCTATGATCCAAAGCTAAGTATATAACAAAATAAGCAAAAGTCTTCCACTACCGGTCTTTCGGAGTTCAGGGTAATCATGCCCTGTCAACTCCTTTCCCACTCTGGGCTCCAGCATCAGTAGATGTCTGGCCTTCTTGGCTGCCTCGTGATACTCCAGATCCTCCAGCTGAGGTCTTCTGAGTAGTCTTCGGTGGCCTGTAGTTACGGCCCTTCAGGTTCATCCAACACTCGAACTCCCGGTGGCCCTCTTTCTTGCAGTACCGGCACTCCACTTTAAGGCCACTACAGTCGACCCCTGGATGGTCCTCCCCGCAACGCTTGCAATAGAAATGGTGTTGGGGCTGTCCGGTGCCTGATGGTGGCATTTAGTTTAAGTTAATATCTAAGGTACAAAGGTTAAGGTTACAATTTAATTTAAGAGGAAGGTGTTTTCACCCTTAGGAGGCACAGATTTTAAAGGCTGAGCATCTATAACTGGGCCGGTCAACCGAGGGACGGGCTCTTTCCCCTTAGCTCCCTGGTAACCCTGCTGCCCTTTCTTCTGGAAGAATTTCCTGTTTAAGGTTTCGGGTCAGCATTCATACAAGGTATTTAATATGGTAAACAATTTAGAATGGGATAAGTTTTTACTTTCCCTTCTTTCTGGCCATCGCCTGGAGACGCTCCTCCACCCTCAGACTCCCCCTCAGGGTTCTTTCTCTTCTTCGTCCCGAGAGTCTCTTCCCGAGTCTGGAGTAGTAGCTCCGTCCTCGAGGCAGCGTCATAGCACTCCTGGAATCCCATTGGTAAGTCCTCACAAAGTTAATTGGTAATTTAATAAGTAAAGAATTGATGGCATTCGTGTTTATACTTGGATAGTAGTTTAGAGGTTAGCACCCATCGCCATATGGATGCGAAACAACAATCTCCCCCAGAACTTCTCGACCTTCACGGTCTTTGAGTAGTCGACTCCGGGAATGAAGTCCAGCAGACCGATGAATCAAGCATAGTACTCATCCACGATTAGACCTCCCTTGGAGAGTGTCTCGAACTCACGGTGCTTCTTCTGCTTGAGATGCGCCGGGTAATACTTCCCCCTCAGTAGCTCAACGAAGGTAGCCCACGTAATGTCGGGCGTAGCCAGGTGATGGTCCTTGACCAACCTTCACCAAGTGCTTGCTGCATCCTTCAGATGGAATGCAACAATGACGACCCTTTTGTCGGCAGGTACTTGCAAAGCCTCGTAGGCCTTCTCGTGCTCTACTATGAAATGCTCCAAGGCTACGCGGTCCGGCTCCCCTGAATAAGTAGGTGATCGGGTCATGGAAACTGACTTCAGCCAGTTTGTCTCCCTAGGCTGTGGCGGGTGGGGTTGTGCTCCTCCGATATGAGCTCCAAGCTGAGCGAGAAAGGTAGCAACCGTCTCTGCAACTCCTGGTATCACGGGGTCACCGCCACCCCCTCTACCTGTACCACGGCCTCTAGTTCCTCCTGACATCTGCAGTATAGAATGTCGTATCATTACTTGATAAATATACCATATACAACCAGTGAATATTGAATAGTCTTTAAGGCTAGTATATCATGAAATTCGCGTTACAAAACACAATTTCGTCTAAGACGAATTATCTCGTGCCTCACAAATGTTTCCCGTATTTCCCAAGTCCTAAGCTCACTGTCTTAAACCTATTATCTCGTCATCAGAGCGGTACTCCGCTCTGATACGACTTTTGTAACGCCCGTCTTGATAATCACGAAATAATCCCTCACGTAGCATAATTAAAAACGTCTTACAGCGGAAGTATAAACAACAATATCAATTCTCACTCGGGTGTCACCTGCCATTATTCGCCCATGCGAGTAACGAAGCAGAAACTAAATAGAACAACAATACTAAACAACGATACTAAACCGCAATGATAACGAGATAAATCCTATACATCATACTAAGTCCATAACCATAACCGAAGACAAATGAGCGTCTACCCATCCTTGATTATATACAACAGTATCATCTTACAACCAGAAGCCCAATATAACTATACAAGTGTATTCCATGTGTGGTAAATAAAACAAAACCCTAACTACCCGGGTGTCGCACTTCGGCTTCGACGATGATCAGAAACCTGCACAATATTGTGAAGCTCAGCGATAAACGTTGAGTATGCCAGGTTTGCATTCAAACCCTATAGGTCACTTAGTCATTTTAACCATCTTGATATTAGATCGGTTTCATGCTTTACCAGTTTACAAATATGAATAATACTGTAACAATCATGCGTATACACAGAGCCATCCAACCCATACAATCATTACCTTTCACAATCAACAGTTGCATAAACGAATGTATCAAATAATTACAATAAAGTGCATAATCGCTTTTAGCGAACAGTTTCCATACTTATTAATATTCGGCCTTCAAGGCCCCATCCAACCAAACCATGTTTATTTATTTACCAGTTGGGTGTTATGTTAGGACAATCCGCATTAACCTTACCAATGGACAGTAGTCCTCCCGTACACACAAAGGTGCTCATGTTGCCAGAGGTCCGGAGGTGCCTGGTCATTCACTGTGCCTCGTAAGGTGCCCATATAAGGTCGTAGCCGTGTACCAACAGCAGGTACCATCTAACCCACGATCCAATTAGGGCTCATTCGGAAATTTCCTGGAGCGGAACCCGATCGGGTATCCCCTCAATGATCACAAATGCGTAACCAGGTAGTTCGTAAACTTCTCTGGATTCCTCTCCTCATCTCATACCAATTCTCTCATAGGATTAATGCAAACAGGTAAATTTTTATACTAAAAACTATGAAATTAAACCTAGAAAATAATAAACTAAAGTCCTGTGGGGTTGCAAAAATCCCAGTCATTATAGTATAGGAAATTTAGTAACCAGGTATCAAATCCACGGGACTTGAAGAAATAGGTCTAATCCTAAGAAAACTGGAAACGGGAGGGTTGTTAATTGTTTTTGTCATTGAATGGAAATAACATAAATTAAGAATTTAAATGAACAATTAATGAAAACTAATGATAAGGTTGATCAAATGAATGGAACTCTGGGTTTGGGTCGTTCTTTACTGGATATAGTTAGCAATTTCTACAATTCTCCTATGAGATTCGGATTGGCCAATTCTTTCTACTCACTTCATTGCTAAATCCTAGTTCATTAAAGAGCTCACCTATCAGAACATGTCAGCTCTAATCCAGTATCTGACAAAACACATATAAGCGGAATAAGTGCGAAGAATTATTAGCAATTGCAGGGAGAACTCATCTATCGACTAGTTCTCCACAAATTTTCAGATTAATTCGAACTTCTTGTTAACCACCTAATCTGATTATAACAAGATTCGCAAAACAACTCTACAAACTCATGATATTAATAGAGAAGGTGAATGATTAACATTAATCTAAAAACAATCCAATACAATCTCATATTTGAATTGCAGAAAATACTAGCTAATTCGTATCCATTACGAACAATCCTCCCCAGAGCAATCCTTACTAGCCAAACATATCAATGAAACCAATAAATACAACTGGGAAGGAATTCATCAAGAGAAAGAAAAACTCCCAAATTCGTTTGTATTTCAGTTTCAAAGACTGCTGGTGCAAGGTTGAAGGCGATGGTCGACTCACTTCTGATGACTCTCCTCGACGGCAACGATGATTGGTGAGATTGAATGGAATTGAGGATGTGATGCTGATGATGAATAGCTTGAGAGCTTGAGTCGATGAAGAGCATTGTTTCCCGTCTAGAAGAGTCGTGATGTAATAAGATGTCTTTCCTTCACTGATTAGGTCTCTTTTATAAAGTTTTTCTTCACTTTTCTCTTCAAAACGCGGCACTTCTACTGACAAATTAGTCGCGTCCGAACATTTGTCCTAACTTTAATGTTCGGACACTTCGTTTTGAGCGTGGATCTGGCTTCAATTTCAAAAGTCTCAACTTGTGTCCGAACTTCAACGTTCGGACACAAGTTCGGACATGTAGCGTGGAGCGGAGTTTTGACTTCTTCGTTGTGAGTCTCGAACTGTGTCCGAACTTTGAAGATCGGACAGAAGTTTGGACACTTCATCAGGTACGGCACTGGAACTCTCGACTTGCATCCGAACATGTATGTTTGGACACAAGCTCAGACACACCTTCAAAACCTTCTAAAATCCTTGTTCTGACTCCAATTCGATCCCCATTTGTTACATCATCACCCTCGTGAGTTAATCTACTATTTTCTTGGCTTTTCTCTGCATTTGACATGCAAAAAGGTATCAATTCTTATCAAACAACAAACCAAAGGAAAACGTAAGCTAAGTGTGGAATATTATCAATGCGAGTATGAAGATTAAGCATTAAAGGCCATTAAAACCATTCATATTTCACACTTATCAAACCTCCTCACACTTAACCTTTGCTTGTCCTCAAGCAAAACAGAAGTAAGATATCTCAAAATGCCTTAGTACCAAACCTTGGGATTGAACAAGATAAAAGGGAGTTAAGCCATAATAACAACCCAAGAATCAATCTGCTCTTAACTGTACGTTTTTTTTGTAAACAGTGAAACAAACTTTAAAACAAAAATTATGAAGAAGTCAGATCACAAAGTCAAAACATAGTGTGGCTCGAAACCTTCCAACCGTTTCTCTTCTCAAACCCAGGGATGACAAGGGGTGTGAAATACTGCCATATTCCGCAATACCTTTCAACACGACGCACTCATGATCTAATTAAGGGATTTGCAATAAACATAATACTTTGAAGAGCTTTCTCTTTTTTTATCTTGCATATATATTAAGTTGTTCACACAATTAATTCATCCCCCAGACTTTTCTCTCCATCCTTGTAACGGTGTTGGGTCTTTTATCCCATATCAGATGATCTTAGGTAAATGGATGATGAAGCACCCCAAGGACTTAATAACCAGATGGAAGAGGCCTCTTTAGTTAAGAAAATATATCATATCAGAGGAGTACCTTGCCTTTATCCTTCAATTCCTAACATTCTCATCATTCCCAAGGTGTTAAACCAGTTCTGACTCCATAATCAGCTTGTCCACAGACATTTAATAAAATTCAACAATTTCTAAAATACGAGAACACACAGCTTTAAGCAAACCGATCCTTAAAGTCATCACCAGACTCGACTCCACAACGAAAATTCACCCAAGTATTCAACACATAAAAGCACTCCAATGAACTTACCCCCATATCGCCCAAGAACAATAAAAAACTAATACAGGATGTAAAATAAATGGCTGACACATTTAGAAAGATCTCCCCTTTCTCACACTTAAAGAGGAGCAATGTCCTCATTGTTCAGAAAATTAACACAAGAAAAAGATCTTACGAAATGTGGCAGACTCACAAGAGTGGAATTATAAATTTAACAGAGATGTAACACGTTAAAGCACAGGCTGAACACAAACGAAAAAGAAAGAAAACTAAAAACTCCCCTGATTTTTCTTTTGATTGATTGAGGAAGAGGTTCTTCCTAACACTTAATGTCTTGCCAGGGGTAAAATGTTGGAATCATCACGGTAACAGTAAACCTGCACACAAACATCAAAAACCAGAAAGATATGCGGGAAGCATTGCATTAGTAATGATTAGTACCATGATTCCAATTGAAGAACATAACTAGAAATGAAATAAAGAAAATACAACTTAAATAAACTAAAAATAACAAAATCTAATAACAACTGATAATAAAAAGAAAAGTAGTCCAGAAATGACATCAAAATGGAAAGAATAGCATCATCCATCATCATCCATCATTGTGGAGGTGGATAGAACACCAGCCATTGCTGAAACTGAGGGAGTAAGGCTTCATAATCCTCCTGAGAGCGACGAGCCTACTGCTGAAGGACCTCGATCTCCGCCTGATAGCGACGATCCATCTCCATAAAGCGAGACTCGAGCCGATCAAATTCGTAACGTGTGACATACTCGCTCCCAGGAGCCAGCAGTGCAGCAAATTCCTCTTCATCCTCAGCTACAGAAGGAGGAGCTGGCATGGATGGACCCTCACCAGTATCTCTCTAGCGCTTCTATGACCTTGGGGCAGCCTTCTTCCTCCAGGTCACCCCGTCAAACTTAAACCACATTTTCTTCAAAGCGCCGATATCAATAGGGGACCGTGCAGCATGAAGCCCCTCAGATGGGATGGATAGTAGCTGCCTCCGAAGCAACTGACATATCATGACCGGATAGCCAAGCTTATACCGGTCCTTATGCTCCACAATGTAACGAAGATGCAGGGAGATGACCCATGGCAAGTATGTGACCTCAGTAACCCCAAAAAAATCCGGATTCAGCACAGCTTGGACAAGAAGACAGCCAGTGTGGTTCAGATCTGAGCTCGGTCTGGGGAGAACATTCGCAACCAGCAGTGCGAAGAGGACTCACTCTCGGGGATCCTGAAGCAGATCAGCAGGGATGACCTACTTTGACGGGTCATCACCTCTACGTCGATGGGGGCCTTGAACCATGATTGGGGTATAGTGATTAATGGCCGCCGTCTGGAAGTCATGAGGATTAAGATTTTTTGGCTGAGGGGGAGCAGGGTATGGAAGTCCTAGATAGCGAGCAATCTCCATCGTTGAGACTGTGACTTTCTGACCGTCAACAGTAGAGCGAATTTGTCCATCCTGATAGATAGCATTGGCATAAAACATACGCACCGCTCGCTCAGAGTATGGTCCCCGCATATCCAAGATCTTACCCCAACCAAGCGGGTCCAGCAGTTCCTTCAAACCCAGCTGACGCTCCAGCTCAGGCACTACACGACGTTCAGCTATGATATCCACTTCCTTAGCAAACCATTCCCTGGCTTCATCGTCCCTAAAGTCATCTCGCGGGCCTTGGCGACTCGACTAGTGCCGGCTCTCTCACTCCTCTTAGATCGGCCAGTGATTCTGCTCATCATCTGCTCAGAAGAAGTCAATAAATATCACCAATGGTACATATAAAATAGTTCAATGCATGCACCCATTCTACCCAAAATTCGACAGAGCATCCCCTTAAAATTCATCATTCTTCACAACAAAGGTCAATCAATCTTTCATTTGCAATGTTAATCTTCACCAAACAGCGACCAGCAAAGACTTAACCGACAAAAAGTCACAGTATTCCAACATATTCAACTTAATCTCAGTCACTTTTACTAGTTTAGCCATGCAAAATCAAACCACACACTCAAATATCTACAATATAATCACAATAGTGTAGGTTAAACATCTTTATCCAGCAACTCACAGCACAGCAGAAAATAAACCCCACACATGCAAATGAATTTCAGAAATCTCACTAATACACAGCAAATTTTCGACTAGATACACCTCATGTTCCAAAATCTATCAAAAAACACAATAAATGAGGTAGAAAAGTTGAGAGAATACCTTGCTTGAGTTGAATGAATGTTTAGAAGTAGAAAGAATAACAAAATCTGCAAAATTCGACCCAAAATTCCCAAACTCGACAGTTAGGGTTCGAACAGGGTTGGCTCAAAATTGGACTGATTTCGGGATTTTCAAGTTGATTTATGGTGCTAGGGTTGTAGAGAATTCAAAGACGAAGAGATTGATACCAAGATTGTAAGATTTGGTCGAAGAATGAGAGAGTTATGGGAGATTGAAAGAGAGGGGCAATTTTTCGGCTACTGCTACTGCTCGCGACTGGTTTAGGGATTTATGTCCGAAATAGCTTCGTCCGCGCTTATTAATTTTGGACCTATCAAAGTGTCCAAACTTTGAAGCTCGGACAGAAGTTCAGACACACTTACCTGGGCAGCGCTTCGTATCGTGTTTGAACTTAGAAGCTCGGACTGAAGTTCAGACATTGTCGTATTTTCCCTCTGATTCTTCTTGCACCATGTCCGAACTTTGAAGTTTGGACCATTGTCCGAACATCTCGTTATACGCAGTCTTCAATCTCTCGAACTGTGTCTGAACTTTGAAGGTCGGACACAAGTTCGGACAATGCTACAGATGCAGAAACCTGCTCTTTTCTCAACCAAAACAATGTAAGCAAACCTTAACATAATACAAAGCTTAAATAACCAAAATCAAACTGAATCAAAGCACCAAAAATATTGGGTTGCCTCCCAGTCAGCTGCTCCTCTTTAAAGTCTTTTAGCTAGACATTTCCCAATTTGATTCAATCAAAAGAAGCGTGGTCTGAAGCTCCACAACATCCATCAACAAGCTTTTTCAACCTTCCCAGCTCCTTCAACACCAGATCCCCCACTTTGAACTCTCTCTTCTCAATCATTCGGTCATGGATCTTTTTGGTGCGCTCTTTATAAATCCTTGAGTTGTTATATGCTTGTTCCTTCAGTTCTTCAAGTTCAGACAGTTGAAATTTCCTCTTCTCTCCAGCATCATGTAAATCAAAATTTAGGGTCTTCAATGCGCAATACGCTTTATGCTCTAATTCTACTGGGAGATGGCAGGCTTTCCCGTACACAATCTTGAACAGAGACATCCCTATAGCAGTCTTAAAAGTAGTCTGGTATGCCCACACAAAGTCATCCAGCTTAATTGACCAATCCTTCCTCGATGCATTTACTGTTTTATGCAAGATCCATTTAAGCTCTCGATAGGTCACTTCTTCCTGACCATTAGTTTGGGGATGATAAGGTAATGTCACCTTGTGTGTCACCCCATATTTCGTCATTAAAGAATCAAAAGCTCGGTTGCAGATGTGGGAACCACCATCACTGATGATCGCTCTGGGTACCCCAAATCTGGTGAAGATGTGCTTCTTCAGAAACTTCACCACTGTCTTAGCATCAGTGGTGTGGCATGGGATGGCTTCAACCCACTTTGAGACATAATCCACAACAACTAGAATATACTGGTTCCCATGAGATGAAGGGAAGGGGTCCATGAAGTCCATGCCCCAAACATCAAAAATTTCTACCTCAAGAATACCTTGCTGAGGCATCTCATGTCTTCTAGAGATGTTTCCCATCCTCTGACAGCTATCACAATGGGAACAGAAGTGGTGGACATCCTTGTGTAGAGTGGGCCAAAAGAATCCACACTCCAAAATCTTAGCAGTTGTTCTTGTAGAGCCATGATGACCACCTGCCTCTCTAGCATGACATAATTCTATTACGCTGTGAATTTCCTCATCTGGAAGGCATCTCCTCATCAAGCCATCAGCACAGATCCCAAACAAGTAGGGATCCTCCTAGATATAGTGGCGGGCCTCTGATAAGAATTTCTTCTTCTGGTTGTAACTATAGTCATGAGGAATCAGCCCAGAAGCAAGATAATTTGCCAAATCTGCATACCAAGGTTATTTCACCTTTCCAATCATAAACACTGTCTCGTTGGGAAAGAACTCATTTATTGGGAATCCATCATCAGGAATGTCTAGCCTAGACAGATGATCAGCAACTCCATTTTGCTTCCCCTTCTTATCCACAACCTCCAAGTTAAACTTTTGGAGAAGCAAAATCTACCTCAGAAGTCTAGGCATCGATTCATTTTTCTGGAAAAGATACTTAAGGGTTGTATGATCAGTGTGGACATTTACCTTGCTTCCTAGCAGATACGGTCGAAATTTATCCAGAGCAAATACCACAACAAGCAACTCCTTCTCTATAGTGGTGTAATTCTTCTGTGCATCTATCAGGGTCTTGCTTGCATAGGTAATCACTCCCAGTATCTTATCCTTCCTCTCACATAACGTGGCGCCAAAAGCATAGTCGCTCGCATCTGTCATGATCTCAAATGGTTCTGACCAATCTGGTGGAACCACAATCGGAGCTGAGCAGAGCTTATCTTTGATCGTCTGAAAGGCTGTCAAGCACTCATCAGTGAACTGGAACTTGACATCTTTCTGAAGCAGGTCTGACAGGGGCTTAGCAATCTTCGAAAAGTCCTGAATGAATCTTCTGTAGAATCCTATGTGACCAAGGAAAGATCTGACATCCTTCACTGTAGTCGGTGGGGGAAGCTTCTCTATCACCTCCACCTTAGCTTTATCTACCTGGATTCCCTCCTTAGAAACCTTGTGACCCAGCACAATACCTTCTCGTACCATAAAATGGCACTTCTCCCAGTTCAGCACAAGGTTCGTCTCCTCACATCTTCCCAATATCTGATCTAACTGCCCAGGCACACCTCAAAACTCTGCCCATAGACTGAAAAGTCATCCATAAAAACTTCAATGCTCTTCTCAATGAACTCATTGAAGATAGCCACCATACACCTCTGGAAAGTCGCAGGAGCATTACAGAGGCCAAAAGGCATCCTCCTATATGCGAACGTCCGATATGGACAGGTAAAGGTCGTCTTCTCTTGATCCTTTGGAGCAATAGGGATCTGAAAGTAGCCACTGTAGCCATCGAGAAAATAGTAGAACTCATGACCAGCTAACCGCTCCAGCATTTGATCGATGAATGGGAGCAGGAAGTGGTCCTTCCTCGTAGCATTGTTGAGGCGACGGTAGTCAATGCACATTCTCCCCCTTCTCATTGGGAACTACCACGATCCCTCCTTTCTTTGGGACAACCTGGACTGGAGATACCCATTAGCTATCATATATAGGATAGATAATACCCACATCAAGAAGCTTCAGCACTTCAGCTTTGACCACCTCCTTCAGATTGGGATTTAATCTTCTTTGGGGCTGCATCACTGCCTTGTAATTATCCTCCATATAAATCATGCGAGTGCAGAAACCCGGATTGATCCCTTTGATGTCGGCAACTGACCACATGGGACCTTTATGTCTCTTGAGCACCTCCAGAAGTCTAGTTTCCTGTGAAATAGACAAAGATACAGAGATAATAACAGGCAGGGTGCTACCCTCTGCCAGAAAAATATATTTAAGGTGGGAAGGAAGAGATTTGAGTTCAAGGATAGGAGGCTTCTCTATTGAAGGGATAGGCCTTTGGATAGGTTGATCCAACTTCTCTACCGGATGAGTGAAGTAGCGAAAATATGATTTCCCTTGATTGAGTTGCTGGACAACTGTGGCCATTTCAAAGCTTTCCTTGTCATCTTTAATTGATAAGCTCAGTGCCTGCTCTAACATATCAGAAGACTCACACAAGGAATAACGAACATCAGTACTTCTAGGGATATAATCATCCTCTAGATTAGAAAAATCCTCAAGTAAATCGACAGAAAATACAGCATGAGAAGAAGAGTTATTTTGCATTATCTTATTAATATCAAAACTCAATTCTTCATCATGAAATTTTAAAGTGATCTTTCCCTTATCAACATCTATAACAGTCTTAGCAGTACGAAGGAAAGGCCAACCTAAAATTAAAGGTACCTCAACATCCTCATCCATGTCAAGGATTACAAAATCAGCTGGGAAAAAACTTACCCACACCAACAACCACATTCTCTACCATGCCTCGAGGTGTGATTGACGATCTATTAGCTAATTGGAGATTGAAGTGAATTGGAACGAGCTCACCCGCATGAAGCTTCTTGAACATTGTATATGGCATCAGGTTGATGCTCGCTCCCAGATCGCAGAGGTTGTATCCACAATCCATATCTCCAATCAAGCAAGGAATGATGGGCTGACTTGGATCACCACGCTTGGGAGGCAGCTTCCATAGGATCGCTGCTGAACAGGTCTCAGTCAACTGGATGGTGTCCTTCTCCTTGTACTTCCTCTTAATTGAAATCAAAGCCTTCACAAATTTAGCAAAGTTAGGCATTTGTTTAATTGCATCAATAAGAGGAATATTGATAGTAAGCTTACGAAAGACATCTAAAAATTTTCCAAACTGCTCATCGAGCTCTCGCTCATTGAGACGGTTTGGAAAAGGAAGTTCTTTTGTAGATGTTTTTCCTTTTGTATTTTTAACAGCAGTTGAATAAGAAGAGGAAGAATTAGGAGTCTGGGTCTCCTCATGAACTACCTTAGGAGGGGTTGGATGCCTTGATGGTGCACCGGTGGTATTAGAAGGAGGCCCGGTCTCCTCATCAGTTTGGCTTCCTGCCACTTTGTCATTAATTAAGCTCCTTTAACTCCTTAGGGTAACTACTGATACCTCTTCAGAATCTTAGCAATCCTCAATCACTACTGCTTCTGAGACCAACACTGCCTTCAACTGCTCCTTGGGATTGGGGTCTGGTTGGGAAGGCAGTGATCCAGTGGGTCTCTGCTGTAAGAGGAACTGAGTCAACTGACTCATTGTCCCCAGCATCTCTACCATGGAATTCTCTAATTTTTGCTGACCAGCTGTCAGATTCTGATTTATCACAGTTTGCTACTCCTAAGAAGCCATCAACTTATCCACCATCTCTTGAAGTTTGGTGTTGTTTGAGCTCAGTGATGGTTGTTGAGATTGAGACTGTTGCGGCCTGAACTGACCATATTGAGGCCCAGCAAAGCCAGGTGGTCCTCCCTGGTTCGCCCTCTGAGGCTGCATCTGATGTGAATTTAGGGCATTATTTGGATTCCCATACCTCAGGTTTGGGTGCTGATTCTACATTCAAGGTTGCCTATTGTACTGACCAACTACATGTGCCTCCTCGGTCTACCTCATCTTGGCTACCATTGGGCAGTCCTCGTACTCATGGTTGTCTCCGCACTGAGAGCAGCAGACATCACTTGAACCAGTAGACACCTTCTTGGCAGTTTGCACAGATGTCTGTCCCAAAGTGAGCTGCTCGAGCATCTTCGCCATGTTCCCAACTGTGGTACTTAAATGGGCCTGGTCAGCAGAAATTTTCTCAATCATGGGGTCTGGAGTCCGAGAAGATGTATGACCAACTGTAAAGACTCTTCCCCCACTGCTGCTCCACTGGCGGAGCTCCTCACAGTAGGACTCCATAGCAGTCATGAACTCTTCGCCGCTCTTAGCAAGCAGATTTCCACCCAGTGCAGCTCTAACCTCACCTCTATGCTCATCTTTTAGTCCTTGGAGGAACCCTTGAACCAACGATGTTGTGTTCTGACTGTGATGAGGGCACTGGCGAAGCATCTCCTTGAATCTATCCCAGGCTTCACAGACTGTCTCACTGTCGGGCTGTCTGAAGGCTGTCAGGTCAGTGATCATCTGTCTGGTCCTGGAGATGGGGATGTACTTCTCATAGAACCTGTCTGTCATCAGCTCCCAGGTAGTGATGATACCCGGTGGCAGACGATGGAACCATTTTGATGCTTCCCCTGATAGACTGTTGGAACAAGCACAGTCGAGCATACTCCTCCAGTCCTTGAGACATCCCCAACGAATCTAGATGTACTAGAAATCGATGGACATGGTCGAGCGCATCAGTTAGGTCAGTGCCTGAAAAGGTCCCCGCAGGGTGATTCCGAATAGCATTTGTTTGATGGCTTGGTTATAGGTTTCTGCCATTCTGCTGTTAACTCCGCTGTGAGATTGGTAGAACCACAGGCCTCTTCTGGGAGCAGCTGGTGGGCGATTGATTCTTCCCATTGTGGCTTTCTCATTATTCACTGGTCCGTTTGCAGCCGTGGTGAAGGCAAGTGATCTTCTTGCTCGACGAGCTGTACAGTTGATCTCTAGGTCTAGATTAAATCATGGTGGTCCACGAGATCGGGTACCGTGCATTCACCGAACACCTGCATAGCTTAAACAAATAAAACACCAAAATTAAAGTTAGTACTAATACGAAACAAGAATGAACAAACTATTAAATAATAAAATGTCTAAATAACAGATAACAAAATGAACTACAATTAAGTTGAAAATAAGACAGAGTTAAGAAAACAATGAAAATAGAACAAAACAAAAAAATAAAAAAATAAGTATAAACAACTAAGAATAACCTGAATGTAAAGTAAAACAAAATTACTCACACGAAATAAATTAAAAACTAAATTAAAATTAAAACGAAACTAACAAACACAAAAATTATAATCAAATTAAAACACAGAAAAAATAAATAGCGAAAACAAAATAAAGTAAAATAAAATGAATATAACTAGAACAAAATAAATAGAAAAATAAAAATAAAATTAATTAAAAACAATTGACAACCAGGACAAAGGACTAGACAAAGTCAAGTCCCCGGCAACGGCGCCATTTTGCAAACAGGTAAATTGATATACTAAAAACTATGAAATTAAACCTAGAAAATAATAAACCAAAGTCCTGTCGGGTTGCAAAAATCCCGGTCACTATAGTATAGGAAATTAAGTAACCAGGTATCGAATCCACCGGACTTGAAGAAATAAGTCTAATTCTAAGAAAACTGGAAAGAGGGTTGTTGTTAATTGTTTTTGTGATTGAATGGAAATAACGTAAATCAAGAATTTAAATGAACAATTAATGAAAATTAATGATAAGGTTGATCAAATGAATGGAACTCTGGGTTTGGGTCGTTCTTTACTGGATATAGTTAGCAATTTCTACAATTCTCCTATGAGATTCGGATTGGCCAATTCTTTCTACTCTCTTCAATGCTAAATCCTAGTTCATTAAAGAGCTCACCTACCAGAACATGTCAGCTCTAATCCAGTATCTGACAAAACACATATAGGCGGAATAAGTGCGAAGAATTATTAGCAATTGCAGGGAGAACTCATCTATCCGACTAGTTCTCCACAAATTTTCAGATTAATTCGAACTTCTTGTTAACCACCTGATCTGATTATAACAAGATTCACAATACAACTCTAGAAACTCATGATATTAATAGAGAAGGTGAATGATTAACATTAATCTAAAAACAATCCAATACAATCTCATATTTGAATTGCAGAAAATACTAGCTAATTCGTATCCATTACGAACAATCCTCCCCCAGAGCAATCCTTACTAGCCAGACAAATCAATGGAACCAATAAATAAAACTAGGAAGGAATTCATCAAGAGATATAAAAACTCCCAAATTCGTTTGTAATCCAGTTTCGAAGACTGCTGGCGCAAGGCTGAAGGCGATGGTCGACTCACTTCTGATGACTCTCCTCGACGGCAATGATGATTGGTGAGATTGAATGGAATTGAGGATGTGATGCTGATGATGAAGAGCTTGAGAGCTTGAGTCAATGAAGAGTGTTGTTTCCTGTCCAGAAGAGTCGTGATGTAATGAGATGTCTTTCCTTCACTGATTAGGTCTCTTTTATAAAGTTTTTCTTCACTTTTCTCTTCAAAACGCGGCACTTCTGCTAACAAATTAGTCGCATCCGAACATTTGTCTGAACTTCAATGTTCGGACACTTCGTTTTGAGAGCAGATCCGGCTTTGATTTCAAATGTCTCGACTTGTGTCCGAACGTTGAAGTTCGGACACAAGTTCGGACATGTAGCGTGGAGCGGAGTTTCAACTTCTTCGTTGTGAGTCTCAAACTGTGTCCGAACTTTGAAGATCAGACAGAAGTTCGGACACTTCATCAGGTACGGCACTGGAACAATCGACTTGCATCCGAACATGGATGTTCGGACACAAGCTCGGACACACCTTCTAAAATCCTTGTTCTGACTCCAATTCGATCCTCGTTTGTTGCATCATCTCCCTCGTGAGTTAATATACTGTTTTCTTGGCTTTTCTCTGCATTTGACATAAAAAAGGTATCAATTCTTATCAAACAACAAACTAAAGGAAAACGTAAGATAAGTGTGGAATATTATCAATGCGAGTATGAAGATTAAGCATTAAAGACCACTAAAGCCATTCATATTTCACACTTATCAATTAAATGTCTTAATCATTTCCTAAGATATACTCTTAGTTTTATGGAGAATACAATTTATCACTTAGCTGCCCAATGGGTCTTACGCATGCCTAGAAGTAGTCTAGGTCGTATTCATGTTCGAGATCCATGCTCTAGAGACTGACATTGTCATATCTCATACCTAAGTCTTTTACTTGGGTTATTTAATTACATAATTATAATACTAAGGGTATTATATTAAGTAACCATCATTTTATCACATTGAACGCATATGTATGTTTATATAAGTCAATCTATAGTCAACGTAATATTAGCCCGATGGGCATTCGCGTACAGTAGTAATAATGCGATAATAACAAGCAGATATACAGCTTAACCACACACATGCATATAAGCATCCACATAGAAATCTTATCACACATCAAATTATTTGGACCCGAGGGAATACTCAGGACAATCCAGATCAAACCCTTTTACATACCGCACACCTTAGACCTAGGATACGCAGTAGACCACTAAGCTTGTCGGGCGCCTCCGTCTGAAGTACGATCTAAACAGTAATAACACTATGAGTCAGTCTCCATGACTAACTAGATCCGGTATTTCCGAATAACATTGTAACCCCGACAGTTCAACCCCGGATTTCAACAGTTGATTGTTACGGGTTTCCCTAAACTAGTCGGCTTTGTTACTTAGACTCGTAGTGTGTCATAATTCGACTGTTGAATTTAATTCATTATATTCATTTAATTTTTTTCATTCTTGAACTTAGGCATATAACCTATAGTTGCATGCATACATGCATTATTTATCATATGGTATTATTATCTCACCTTCCATTATAATACACTGTATCATATAATCCATTAATCTCGTAATAAACTACATTTGAATTCAAAACTTATAAATTATAGTTCATAAACTATATTCATGTAATAACCTTCACCATTATATTATATGGTTTCCAACCATAATATATATATCCACCCTTATACATATAACTCTCGCATTATATATATGTAAGTTTCAAGTATTATAAAACTCTTATATTATATGTCACATTTTTATCATCTTATATGAGATGATTTTACACATTAATTGTATCATATTATACAACTTATATTAAGATCCTTATCTTAATATTATGTAACATTTTATGTTGTATAATTACAACTCCTAAGGTTTATTCAATATGTACCTTAGTTTATAAATCTCATTAATACCATATAATTGTTATAACATTTATAACATTGTAGACCATAGTCTAAAATTCGTTTTCCAACCCATATATTTTCGGTACAACACCATATTCCCTTTTAATTTCATTTTGACCACATAACATTATGTAATGTTATACCACATACTAATATCATATAATATGATATTTTTATCTCATATAACTTATAACCTATAGTTTTTATACAAAACTATTTTTAATTGCCGAAAAGGCACAACTCAAATATTCTTGTTTTATTAACTTACCATATCTTTATGTTTATTACAATATCACCCCATAATTTATACCATGTTATATATACCATATAATATAACATTTTAAACTTTATATAAATATAACCTATATTTATATAATCCCTAAATTGCCGAACAGACCCTTAGGATGTTCTAATTTAATTTCCAATCCTTTAACTTTCTATATTTACCAATTGAACCAATTTATAACATATAGTTTTATAATATCATTAAAACTATATATTATACACATATCTTATTAAATCCTCTTATATTATTCTAAAAATCACCAAATTGCACCAGAAGGTTATAAATACCATTTCAAACCCATAAATTTTTGATATTTACATTTCCACCCCATATGACATGTAATTTGTAACAATGACATAAATAACTATATATTATACATATATAATTTATTTTAACTCCAAAGTCAACCCAATAAATTCCTAAAAATTCCTTATAGCCCATGGGTGTTTAAAATACCATCTTACACCCCTAAGTTTCGGTAATCTCAATTATACCCCAAATGTTATAAAAATGTTACAGTTAAATACATAACTTATTATATAAGCATAAATAAATTATTTAACTTATCTAATTTGGTCAACACCTACCATATGGTCAAGGTTGACCTCCTTAATACTGCCTTGACCTGTATTTTCGTTATTTATGGTTTTAACCCCATATTTTCCAAAAATTATAATTTAACCCTTAAACTTTATAAAATCTTATCATTTTTATTTAAACTCTTTTTAACACCTAACTTTCAGCAATATTAATATTTAGCCCCCAAATTTCATTTAATTATAGTTTAAGCTCCTATATATTTCCGGAATTTATAATATACTCTTCAACTAAATTAAAACCTTAAAATACATAATTAAAATGGCCTAAAGTACATGGCCTTATTACAAACATTAGCTTATAAAATAAATTACATATAAATGCTCCAAAATGCATTAAACTCTCGGCCTTACCCATATGTTCTCCATATTTACCAATTTTCCACATGTCTTAAATTTGACAATTATGTTAATTAAATCACTTAGATAAATTTACTAACTCATTTCCTAGTTAACATAAGGTCAAATATGACCATTTCACTAGGTTCACTCATGGCAATATATTGTACACAAACTTAAACACATATTAACATATCAAAGATGAGTTTAAGGTGTTTTATACCTTGATTTAGCAAAGGTAAGGCCTTGTTTGGCCACGGCACTTTAGGAGAAAATGTCCACAGCTTCTAAAATGTGTTCTAACAGCAATATAATGATATGGTTAGGTTCCAAACTTGAACTAACCATAAGAGTACTCATAACCCATTAAATAGCTAGATTTTTACCTTGAAATCCCAAGGCTTGTACAAGGTAATTTTGGCCCTATTTTACAGAATAAGAAGAGTGTCAAAACACTCTTTAAACTTAGGTATATAACCGCCAATGGTCAAGGTAGAAGAAGGCTAGGGTTTACCTTGGTTAAAATGACTTAAAATGGAGTTTAAGCTTGGAATCAGCCGCCAAATGAAGTGGTTGCAATTGGTACTGATCAAGCATGATAAATGAAGGATTATAAGTGAAGGGGACAACATAAATCAACCAGATTTGAAGTAGAGAAGGAATTAAGTGCTTAAAGCACATTTTTACCTTAATTAGGTCCTAAGCTTGCTTCCCCCCTTTCTTTTGAGTTTCAGCCAAAATTTCTCCTTCCCTTTGAACACAAACTCGTGCAAGATGAGTGGATGGAAGTGGTTGCAAGTTAGATCAATGGAAAGAGGAAGGAAGGATGAAGAGATGACATATTACATGTTTTGAATGTTTATCTTATGCCATGGGAGTTGATCATTGAAGTTGGCTGGTTCTTGCACTTAACAAGGCTGTAATGGAGGTTTTAGAAGCTTGGTAACTTGTTTCTACAGGGGGTAATGAAACAGAGAGGCTGATTTTGGCTTTTAAGGTAAGTTTTATTACTTTAATGTATAATAAATGGTGATTCATCACTTTAAGAAGATATTTTGATCTAAGTGCAAGGTGGCACTCTCATCCCTTCCTTTAGGCCGCCTCTTATCAGTCCAATGGAGTTCAATGGTCAGCATTAACCAACTTAGTCAATTAAGACATAATTTACACTATTTGGGTACTATTCACAAACCAATGCACATATTTCTGATTTTTTTTAAAAAAACTTTGAATTAGACATTCTAATGTGGTAAATTATGTCACATTATTATATTTAAGGGTAGGCAAGGCCCTAAAACCAAATCAAAACTCATTTAAAAGACAATCTCATAAAAACGTGTTGTAAGGAGTTTTAAAGCACATTTTGTGTCTCGAGGTGTTTCCGAGCTTGGTTTTCTTTGAGAATGGTTTTATTATGTTAATTTATGAGTTATTTTGATTAGGATTTAAATTTAGATCCTAAGGAGTTCATTTAGGCACATATTTGCCCTAAATGGTCACAAGGGGTAATTCTTGCTTTATGATGACCATTTGTAACACCCCATCCAACAATAATACACTTACAATAAACTACAGCGGAAAAACAACCTCATCACATTACTTATCTCGTTGGTGTTACACGCCGTTAGCCACCCACGTGGCTAACAAGGCTAATACATACACATTGTACCGGTCTGATGGGCTAAATTCCCGAGCGACTACACATTACTATCCCTTTCCATTAATCACAACAACAACATACACCTTCCAACTATACCGAGTACTTATAACTAATGCCGATAACAATTTCGGTCTTACTACACCTACTGTATATATACAACATAAACGATTACCCATGTACAACGACTACCCGTCCTACTCTCGAACGGCTTCCAGCACTTTGTACCTGAAATACGAAAAGAAGAGAAAGGGTGGCCCCCAAGGGGCTCAGCACCTTTGCTGGTATGGTAATCCCGCAGCCCACATGCTACCGGGCCACGCACAACTAATTGTCGTCTTAACATGCGATTGATTATATTTAGTCATGCACGCAACTGTAAACACACCATACATAACATTTCGCCTCAATGGGCTCAACAAACGGATAATATATCCTTACTTGATAAGTCACTCATGGTATTCATTATTCCTAGAGTGTTCCTCCTCTAATGGAGCTACTTCCTTAATAGACGACACTTACCCTTAAATCGGGTTATCCTTAAACGCCTCTTATCACAAACTGGGAATCACATCCATGATCCACATACTCCACATTTTACAACATATAACATACACTACATAACAACACTTAACAACACTTTGCACGTTTCCACATGCACAACATAACACCGCAATAGATATTGCATCACAACAAAGATACATAACATAACGGGAATGGTCCTCTTAGGAACCGACCCAAACATTGCTAATACACTGGTGAGCCTAGAGAATGTTGCCAGTCTCATGAAAAGCTCGTTACATAACTCGTTACCGTCTCGTTAAATGAACGGTTAACTTAACAAGGTGTCTCGGATATAGTGATCCAAGCACACCGAAAAAAATAACAATAGTATGCCCCTGTGGCCCGACGTGAGTCAGTAATAGCCTTGGTTAAGCTAAAGGGAAGGTTTGGAACCAAATTGGAAAACAACCATAACATACAGAGAGGATCGAACCTGCTATGACAACGACCCCCATACTCACACGCGTGGCCGGAACAGACCGGACCTCCTCACTCCCGTTAGCACTTGTTAGAAGTTCAACTTTGAACTTTATTAAACAATCACAAACATTGGGTTAAGTCTTGTTAGACATACACAAGGGAAGAGAGAGTCATACATTCACATACAAACATCACACACAAACATCACATAACCAACTCACGCATAGCCGTGGTTAGAACGTTCCTTAAGTCGGAAACGTTGTTACCGGATACCGTTCTCCTACGTTTACCTAATAGTGGTTAACTAGCCCTTCAAGCGCATTCGAGGTTACCGGTATCGGCACGTAAACATACAATAACCATAACGACTATAAACTCGTTTCATGATTTATCTCATAACGTGGCAAACATACAGAAAAACACATTGGCATACAAGCCGGTGTAATCCGGTAGGACACAGGTTGCAAGAAAACCATACCTGTCACCGGGGTCCACTTTACCACGTCCACTAATGTTCCTCGAGCAATTCTCGATCAACTGTTAACATCACATGTGTTTTTATTAACATCGGGGTTTGCTTGATTATTTACTGTCTAATGCTTAACTTTCCCGTTAACTTAGTTACATAACTTTACATTTTAACTTGTTCTACTTTTACATTTTGATACAACTTTTCACCCACTTAATTGCCATTTAAACTCACCTAACATGTCCTTAACAACCTTATAACATCATTACCTATCAATCCCCATCATTACATATCATTCATAACCTTAAACCATGTTTTTGGTCCGACCGGACTTGCCGACCGGACTTACCCAAGTCCGGTCGATTCCAGAATACATTTCCGTCAAAATTTTTCCACTCCGACCGGACTTGTAAGTCCGGTCCTATGTCCGGTCCATTCCAGAAACTAATTCCCACAGGGTAAACTGGGCCCGACCGAACTTGTAAGTCCGGTCGCAAGTCCGGTCTGCCCCAGATCTTTGTTTTCCTTTTTACATTCAACTCCAAACTTCACCCCATATATCCTAGTATACCCTAACCTCATTTAGGCACTTCAAACACACCTTTATCCATGTGCTAAACTCTTTAAATCACTCACCAAAACCATTTTATCATTCACAAACTTCTTACAAAATTCCTAGCACTTGGAATGTTTTCTCCTTAAGTTTTCTAGGTGGTATTTCACCTATAATGACCACTACACTAAAATGCTTCTTCATCTTCATAACATCATCTCCCAAGCATCTCCTCTTACTAACCAAATCCTCTTTTCACAACTTCTTGAATTCCTTTCTCAAAACCTTACCTAAACATCATTTCTTCCTTGTACATCAACATTCCTAAACCTTAAACAAACTTCTCTAAGACTTAAATACATCCTCAAAACACACATTGAATTCCTAGAACTTCCAAGATAACACCTAAGTCCTTACATCACTCTAAATCACCTTAACACATGTTTTCCTTCTCAAGTAAACCTTTATTCACCTTTAACACTTCCTAGTTCACCAAAACTCACTTAAAACACTTAGAACCTCTTACACATTTCCCCAAATTTGGCCATGGCTTCTCTTGTATATACTCACATCCAAACACTTAGGTTTTTACCTTATTTCATTCAAGAACACCTAAAATCCATCAAACACATTTTTATACACAAACTTCACACATTTAGCACTACATCACAATATAGTGCATAACTTAAATTGCTTGGCACTTAGGCCCTTAAATAACATGGCTCTTAGGCCCTTAAATTGCATAAACCTTAAACACTGAATTTCCCACATAAGTAATGCCTTTGACCTGCAAATACATACACCAATACATATGTTCTTTTACTAGTCTCCTCGAGAACACTTTACTAGGTCATTCACCATTTGCTCTTTAGGTAGTTTTAACAAGCATTATAAGCTTATTTCTCCTAAGGCATTAAACCACATTAAGATAGCATATTTACCTCTTTTCCTCACAAATTTCTTTCTTGTTTCCTTGTAAAACCGGTAAGGCATTTGGTTCCTTGCCAACTACTAAACATTATACAAACAACATAATGAGTATTCAAGCTTTAAGCTCCATCTCATTGTAAACCCTAGGTTTACATTATTTCAAAACATTAATGTAGTTGTTTTACCTTAATCTTTGAAGGGTGTTTGAATATCTATGAAGAGAGGACTCCACCTAGTCCTTGAAAGATTCAAATGGAGCTAGAACAAACCAACACAAGGAGCTCCATCAATGAATATTTTCGGTCACAGACAAAACATGGAGGAAACTTGATTTTCCTTCGAGATTCCTTACCTAGGAGCAAGGGAGATCAATAATATGTGGAAAGACAAGCTCAAGCTCCATCAATGGTGGAACTCCATGGCACCGAAATGGTGATCTTGAAATTTTGAGAAGATAGGAATGAAGAGCTTGATGAGAGGAAGAGAATGGTGGTGTTTGTTTTTGATTTGGTTAAGTGAGCTAGGTTTTACAAGGGTTCAAAGGTGGACTTCCATGGTGGTGGTGCTGTATGAACGTGAGAACAGAGAGAAGAGAGGTAGAAGAGAGCTTGGATACGTGGGAAATGAAGAAGGAAATGAGAGAATGAGATAAGTTTTGCTTTTTGGAAGATATTTGTACTTAAAAAGCAAATAGTACTTAAGTTAGTCATTCTTTATTTCCTTAGCATGTTAACAAGGGTGGTGAGTCACCACACCTTAAAACCGGCCCCCAATAGTACCTAGGGGTATTTTAGACTTTATTTATCAATTGTCTCACTTATAATAACATATGTTACAAAATAGCTTATAAAAATCACTATTCACAAAAACAAGGCACATTGTTGTGAAATTTTTGATTTCCCATTGATATAGACTTCCAAATGTGATACTATATAGTACACATGTTAATTAAAGAGTAATGATGGACATTTAGCCATTCAAAACTCATTTACAAGACAATTTTTCAAAAACGTGCTTTAAGACTCCTTAAAGCACATTTTGTGTTTTAACTTGTTTTCAAGCTTGGTTTTCTTTAGTAATTGATTTAATATGTTCATTAACATATTTATAAGGTATAGGTATGACCATTAGGTCTTATATAAATTTATCCCAAGCTTAGAGCACATTTTTGCTCTTATTGACTTTAAGGTATTTATTTGTGTTTTGTTTGGTTTAATTGTCTACCAAGGTTTCCTAAGGACTTAATTAGCCTTATTAAATCATAATTGAATATTAATAAGTCTTGGTAGGCTCTTTGGGTCCTAACCAAGTTCACTCATAGCTTAGAGCATGTTTTTGCTCAAACTGTATCTTAGCGTTTTATTGCATTTTACTATGGTTTAATTGTTCACTGACGTTTCTAAGGCACTTTTTAGCCTTTACATACCATAGTTTGATATTTAAACCACATATCAAGGTTTGGGGTATTTCAATCTACCCCCCTTAACAGAACTTCGTCCTCGAAGTTCACACTTTCCTCACATCATTAGATTAGAACACAGGAATCACTTGGAAATAAACTTCCATAACCAAACACACTTTACATCACAACCTCGGACTTAATGTTCCGGGCAACACATTCACATCCACACATAACATAACATATCCACATGCTAACCTCGGACTCTATGGTCCGGGTATCTTAACAACACTTACACATACATAACAACCCCTTGGACTCACTGGTCTCGGGTAACATCACAACATTTGGACACATAGGTCCCTATAACATAACAGTCTTCAGACACTTAGGTCTATGTAACACAACACATTTAGACTCATAGGTCTCAATAGCATACACTTTTAGGAGATCAAAGTCAAAATAACATTTATTACACATACCACACAACATGTCATAGCATGTATAGCAGTCGAAAATATCTTTTACATACACGCTGTGATCCCGCAGAACCCGGTCGCGATGGACACCTTCCGTCCCCGTGCCTTTGGGAGATTAAAACAATCACTTAAATTTAAAATTTCCTTGTGAGGTTAAGTAAGAAGACTTTAATTATGTAAAGTATCCATCAACGTTTTATAAATACCAATTTAAAATCCTTTTGAAAACACACACAACTCCAAGTCCAACTTAAGCTCTTTGCTTCTTTTCTTAGCGTGGTTATTTGTGACCACTTATAGGGAGCTTCAAGAATCATCCAACCCTGATGTGATCAGCATCAGTGTAGAACTATCCTTCCACTCCAATTTGTGTTCGGCTTCCCTTGATCACATGCAAATCAAGTTCCACCTCCCACTTCATTTTCAAGCATCAAGTAAATCACTCATTTCCAATTTTCTATCTTTTTAATCATTCTAATCATGATCATACATCTCCAAAGGATAGAACTCCATCTATCAGTTACCTCCACTCACTTTAATCCTGTTGCCTAGGGAATCTTATTCTCACTAGGTTCTATGTCGGTATCATGCCCTTTCTTGAATCACTATATAGTATGTATATACACATATATTTTGTCAAAATACAACACATAACTTCACATTTATACACTGTCGGGGCTTTTGTTCCCCCGGGAGCTTCTCTACTCCCCACACTTGTACTATCACACACAACTGTTAACAAATACACGCACTTATCACAATGGTATTCGCATCTTCTGTGCGCAATTACCACAATTAAACAATTAATGAATGAATGTGTATGTTTACGTAACACACACACCAATCATCAAAACAATAATATAATTTGTGCTATGCACAATATAAGTCACATACACTACGTACACTTGTACGGTAATATACACTAAGTGGTTTTGCGCTCTACCCCCCTTAAAAGGGATTACGCCCACGTAATCAATCACTAAACATTGGCTTAAATGTTCTGCCGTCGTGAAGTGTTTTAACTTCCACGCGGTCTATTACACAATGGATTCTGATTAGAGGATCTTAACCATATTGGCGGTTTAGTTCCTAAACCAAGAATTCTCATTGGAGTTTGTTTAAACTCTTAGTCGGTTTCGATTCTGGCCTGTTAGGCTTCTAGGCGTTAATAATTAGCCATTCACTCGTGTTCACCATGTACATTCAACACTTGAATCGCTGGCTCACTAGTTTCTTCTACGAAACTCTAATAACTGTAGATCTTAATTGCCTCATTTGTTATTCTTACTGTATTGTACATCCCCAATTGTCACCTTCATCTTGGTAACAATGGTTTCTCAACCGACGCGTGGTATCTCTTACCGTTAGCGAATTCGGTGAGTTACAAACATCCTATCCACTTCCATGATAATTTACTGTGTATACAGCTATGTATTTCACAATGATTGACTTGTTCCCTTCCGACTTACTGTCGGTTGAGATTGAGCTACTACCTAGTGTGTAGTGCTCTCTCAGCTATTTACAACATTTGGGGTATATTCCATACCGATATTTGGCAGTTAGTGCTACTATAGTCACTTACTGTTAATCATGTCTCCATATTTGGTTTTGTACAGTACTCTTTTATTGGTGCGGCCTTGCATTTCCTATGCATCGGTCATTATAACATTATTCCTCCATAATTAACATGTTCCTGATTCCTAGCTATCCCACTTGATCATTACTGTGTAAGTGCAATACCAAAACACTCAGTCATGCAGAGTGCAGAGGCGTAAACTCTTGACAGTAAATCCCTTATGCGATTCGCCATGGAATTCACACTGAGTTCCTCATCACACAGTACCTACCACTGGCTTATTTCCCAGTCTGTTTAACATCACTTATCTGCATGTCCATTGAGTTTAACTCATAACTGGTCTTATCCGCCATATCATTATTTAACAACACTTATACAACGGTCGCTTACTGCGTACCGTGCTTATTGTATAACACTAACTCACATCGTATTTACTGTCACATTAACTTCCACGCATATACTTACATCACTCGTATTATGGTTTGTCATTCTTTTGGATGACTACTGAATACTCCTGGAGCGTTGCTCACTCGAGTCTCAAACAGATGTTATTTAGTTCGGTGCTTCACTTTATACACACATACTACTAAGCTAACTGCTCACTTTCAATAATAATATCATCCATCCTTAACATATTTCTTGAGCTTGGTTCACATAACTACCGCTCCTGCGGTCTCACAATATCGAGAGGTATCCCCACTCTTAATGCAGTGGTTCGTTTACCACTCTATTCACTTATACAACATAAACTTCTGCAATCGGTCTAATTTATATAACATATCTTGCTTATGGCCTATAAGCCTTATTTGCCTTGAGCTGCGCTCATTATAGGCTGTCCACACACATGTACTTCTCTATACAATATTACATGGTTTGGATGTTATATTGAGCTCCATGACAAGGTCGTTGCATTCCGTTTCCTTTCATGGGATGCCCCTTAGGATTGTCAGTCCGTCTCCTGACAACTTATGTCTAAACTGGGTGTTAATTTCAACCCTTGTGCTTCTGTCATGCATTTCATGCAACAATTGTTGATGCGAACACCCTTTAAGGATTGCTCCTGGGTGTTGCTAATTCATGCCATTACATCTGGTTCGCACTTATTGGTATATTCAGTTAGCCACGCCGTTTGCGTTCTTAACTGACTTATTATCCTCTTCTGTGAAGATCAACACTTCCTGGTAGTGTAGGTACTCATTCTGGGAGTTTTCATCCCGTTCATTGCACATTAATGTGTCCACATTAGTCATCTACTTGCTATGTACAGGCTAGGTCACCGTTCCAGCTAACATGTTTTATCCCTAAGGATCCTTAAGACATATGTGATGTCTTTACATAACAGTTTGTGCCCTTCGCACTTCCTAACTCTTAAACATTTCCTTGAGAGGAATTCACTAATCCTTTTAGTCTCGTTAACTTAACTGAGTTCCTTAGCTTCAACTATTCCTTGTAATCCTTAGCTCTTGTTTGATTTATACTGCTGACCGTAGACGGAGTCGACTACTTCCCGTGTTTCGGACTCCACTCGTATACATAGTGGGGTACCATACTGATACATTGCTACTTACCCAACTAACCCATAAGTAGGTCTGTCAGGCCCACAAGCTCCTATCGGAGTGCGGTCGTCCCACAATTCAGTTGGTACACTCGTAGTGTCCGTCACACGCCTAGGTGAAGTATTCTGTTGTCAACTCCCTTATATTGTCCCGTGACAATATTCATTCCTTACTTCCCGAACTTAATCGAGGGAAAGTTTATCCATTGCTGTATCCTTGTCAACTGTCCTTGTGTTATACCCAAAATTTTGACCCCCCTGGTCAGGGTCTGCAAGGCTTTGGTGTCGTGAAGGATATTTGATCGGGTAATGAGGGATTCCGGCTCGATCGGCGTGTTCCAGGGCCTGAGGAGCAGTTTCGTCATTGTCAGGGGCGTTTTCGTAATTTTTAAGGCTTCTGAGTTCTCCTATAGGCTTTCTCTCTCCTCCAAAGGGTGCCCAAATCAGCTCGAAATGCTTTGATATTTAACCCATGGTAGAGGATGACATTTTAAGCATAATGGCGTTGGAATTTTGATTTTTTCGAATTTCCAATAATTTTCTAGCAATTTCTGACTGAATCTGACGAGAAATTCAATTTAAAAATGCTCCAGCATTTAAAAATTCGTTTCCACCTCAGAAAATTCATAATATCCATTTTGACATGTGGTTAAAATTTCATAGCAAAATTCCTTTGGGAAGTTACTTAGTTAAAATATCGAAAAATCTTACTTTTACTAGATTTTCTTTATCTTTAAGAAAGTCTATATAAAGGGATAGGTTTTTGGATAAAATCAGAACCTCACATACTCAAGAACCCTAGAGAGTCAGAAAAGGCAGCTTCCTCTCTCTCTCTCACGTTTTCCAACACCCGGCCACCCAAATCATACCGAAAATCCCCCGAAACCACTATCTAAACACGTTTTCCGATCCCCAAAGCACAAATAATCATCAAAACCTCACAAAAACACCACCAAAACGTGAAGAACAGCAAGAACAACCAACAACCAGAAGCTTGGTTCGAAGTCCTTTCGGGTCTACCATCAACGGAGCACTCGACGAATCCCGGAGTGAAGAAACGTTGTGAATCCGAAGGTAAAACAGGTAGAAACTCAGCTTCCCTAATTCTCCACGGTGTTATCTGTCTTGCCTCGAAATTTGAGCTCAAACTAACCTTCGTAGGCTTCTGTATTGCTGTTTATTTAGGCCTCTGTCAGATAACTTGTTTGCTAAGTTTCGTGCTTAATTCGAATTCAAATTGAAAACTTTCAATCACTAACGTCTTGTACATCTTTCAGGCTCACACCCATAAAATTTGAGCTCAAAACACCCTCGGGAACCTTCTGAAAACCCCTGTCCGTGGGTGGTCCGTGACCTTGGACCTATGGTCCGGGACCTCGGACGCGTTGTCCGAGACCACGGACACCCACGGACGGCGGCGGGATTTTAAAAATTCAAAATTTAGGTTTTCTAATGATGTCCGGGCCCACGGACAGCCTGTCCGTGGCCCCGGACTTTGCAAATTTTTGTTTTCCTTTAATTTCGACTTTTCTGTGCATTTAGGTTAACTAGGGTCCGTGGTTTCGGACATTAGGTCCGTGGCTACGGACGGAAATGAAATTTGACCTAATTCTGCCCCCGAAACCCTAGTTTAGGTAATTTCACTTTTCACTTTAATTTTCTGTCAAAAAATGCTAAAAAACCAAAAAAAAAACAGAAGCTCGCGCACTTAGGTTAAAACGACTCGTAATAAGCCGTAAATAAACTAAGTAGAGGAAAAACGACTTCTGAGGGTAATGAAAGTAATTGAACCCTAATTAAGTCGAATATCAAGCCCCCGAACCCGAACTCTCCTTTCCTAATTTGATCTAGGTTAAAATTAGGTGGCGACTCATAATAGGTTCCAGTGAGCTAGCTTAGGTTTTAATAATTATTGTTATATGACATAGTTATTAATCTTAGGTTATAAGTGGACCTAAAACCCGGTTAGATCCTCATCAGCTTTAATCGACATAGGATAGGGTTTAAAATCGAGGCTCACAGACTGGCGACTCTGCTGGGGACTAGCTCTTAATATTAACTTGTTTAATTTTAAGAAAGAGGGCTTAACTTGAAAGATGTTGATTTATGGCTTTATTACTTTGTTTGTTTACTTCTGTGCGCACTTTAATTTTCTGTACCTTTGCATCATATGAGAGCGAGGGTCCACACAAGCCGGTTCTACCCCGGGACCCGTTTGAGGGTCCCCTGTCAGGGACTCACACCTTTTAGGTGATGTGAATAAGTGGGGGAAAAGAGGAGGGTGTCGTCTAACCACACCCCCTTAATACCTGGGCCTTAGCCCCAAGCATTTTCCTGGCAGTACCCTTACCAAGCCCATTGTTTGGTCAGTCAAAGACCCGACCGTAGACGCACACCTTTAGGTGATGTGAAAAAGTGGGGTGGCCCAAAGAGAATAGCGTGCAAGCCCTATTCCTTTGTGGTGACCTGGGCCCGCGCCCCAAGCACCTCTCCGGATCGACCTATACCTGTTGGACTGAGTCATCTTGTGAGGGCATTTGCATCACCGCCTTATGTAAGACTTCTGAGTATGTGTTCTCTTTCTCCTGGGCCTCAGGCCCAATGTCTGCATCGACCCATCAATCTCCCCCAGCCCGATTAAAATGCTTGAATGTTTCAAACGGCCCAGATAGTCCGAAGAAGTAAAAGAGTCCCGTAATTAGAACACAAGGGCCCTCATAGGAAAACCTTTCCACGTCACTAAAAGCCCGTGCCCTAATATTTCTTTTTATGTTCCAAAACAGAAAGAAGGCAAGATTTCACAAAGGCGCTGGGACAGAAGTTCCGGACGTTTGACCCGACTGGCTACTCCCCCACCTCCGTTATTTCAGCCCGAGGCAGACTCTAGCTCATCTGACATGTCGGTCCAAGCACATGACGATATCTCTCAGGAGGATCGGCCAGCGGGGGGAGAAAACCAGAACACTTCTGTTGAAGAACTCATGAAAAACTTTGATTTGAAACACCAGGAAGCGATCCAGGCGCTCGAGAATAAATATGTGGACACAATCGCCAAGCTAGAAGATAAGTTGGCTGCATTGGAAACGGCAGCCCAAAGCAGGGCCACTGAGGGTCCGACAGGGGAGCAGGATCAAGTAGCCAGCCTGGTACGGAAACATCAAGCCGCCATTGAAGCCTTGGAGGCACGGCATACGGCAGCAACAGTTGAGCTCCATGAGAAAATAGGATATTTGGAGGCGGCAAGACAGGAAAGACCGCTACAAGGATTTGTCAATCCTTTATACGGCATGGACAATATCTCCTTAGAAGGACATGACACCCAAGTTGGATACGGTGGTGGTGCTCTTGGGAACCAGCTAGCCACCGAAGTTCAGAGGGCTTTGAGGCGCATTGAGCGCATGGAAAAGGCCGGTAAACCCGCTGGATTTGATTATCTTTCCATGGGATCCTATCCAGATGTTGAGCTACCCGCGAAACTGAAGCTCCCTACTTTGGCTCTCTACAAAGGCTCGACCGATCCCCAAATTCATTTGGCGATGTTTGATCGAGAGATGTCTATCCTGAGGCTCAATGATATGCAGAAGGCCAAGGTCTTCGCCCGATACCTAGATGAGATCCCTCAACGATGGTACCTAACTCAGAGGATGAACACCAAGACCTATGAGGAGATATGCGAAGCTTTCCTGACTCACTTTGAGTATGCTAAAAATCTGGAAATCACCCGATCTGACCTTGCTAGCACACGCCAAACGGGAAGTGAGTCCATGTCCGATTTTATAAAGCGGTGGAGGAGGAAGGCAGCAGGCATGCCTACAAGGATGGATGAGCAGGAACAAATCCGCATGATTGTTGAGAACATGCAAAAGCAGTACAATGATGAATTAAAGTATATGTACTTTCCAAGCTTTGATATGCTCATGGGCCAGGTGGGGGTTTTGGAGGAGAAGATCCACAAGGGAGACCTAAAGCTTGGATACCCCCGAGGATCCGGGGGAAATTCGAAGTTCCCAAAATCTGAAACAGCAAAGGCCTCCTACTCAAGCACAGCTTATGCACAGAGCGCACCGCAGAGATACGCGGGACAGTACGAAGTAAATGCGGTCCAGCAGCCAAGGGAACAGGGGAGGAATTATCGAGCAGTACCACCCCCAAGACAGGATTTCAGTCAACGAGAATTCACAGATATTGGTCGGCCATTGAGTCATGCTCTGAAAAAACTCCAGGAGCAGAACATCTTACAACCTCTTCCGCCCCAACCAGGAGTCACCTGTTTGGGCAGGAACCCAAATCAGTTCTGTCTCTACCACCAGTTGCCAGGTCACGACACCGATCATTGCAGGGCCCTACAGCATAAGATCCAAGACCTGATTGACCAGGGGCTTCAGTTCTCAGAGCGCGGAAATATCTTTGGGAATCCTATGCCAAAACACCATTAAGGATCGCTGTTGCTTTTCTTCTCCCTTTTGTTGTTTTGCGTAGCGTTTGTTTTGTCTTTTCTTTTAGTTCTTTAGCTAGTTTAGTTGTTTCTCCCTTTTAGACGGTACTCATTGTCGTTGTTACTTCTTTTGATTATCAATAAAATTCCTTCTCTGATTCGTGTCCTAATGAGTATACTTTCGTTCATGTGAACGCACAAAAAAAAAACGCAAAAAATAAATCACTTAACAATCGCCCCATCATCATTCACCACCATCCTCGCACATGTAATCACCCCTCCTCAAAATAACTTGGGTATTCAAAAGGTTTGTCGAGAAGAAAAACCCCGCAACGGTACTGGGGGCAATCTGGGTTAAGGAGCGATAATGTTTATTTCTTTTGTTTAAATGCGCAAACAAGTCTCTGAGTGAACGTTTCGCGAGAGTGCCTTGAGCGGTAAAACCAAGAGCGAAAGAGCGTGTCATTTTTACACGACTCCAGAGAGGTCACATCCAAAGGTGAGGTGAACGGCATGACTCCAACCGAGGGAGATAATTTGTAAATTTACGCTTAAACCTGTGAAAAGTAACAAAGAACGGATACACAACTATTAGGGATGACGAAGCACCTAGGTACAGCACCACACAGCCAAAAGCCTGTGAACCCAGACATTAAACCCTAGGCACCCCCGCTGAGCTTTTCGTGTATTTCCTCTTTTACAACACTACGAACTCCACAAAATAAGCCAGCCAGTGATGAATAACCAATCCGGTGACCAAAGGAAGCAAGAAGCCCGACTTCCGAACAACAACTTCACAATTCCAAAGAAGCAAAACCGCTACCAGCATGACAAAGCGATCCGCAAATGGTCCCAAAGTGACAAAGGATCCAAATGAGCTAGCATCAAAACAGCTCTCAAAGTTCAAAACCGGGAAACACAAGAACCCCGAAAGGAAAGAAATCCAAAGAAGGGCAAACCTGAAAAGCCTTGAAGAAACCCAAAATTGGAAGAAGGAGAAAGGATGCAAGGAACAATTCAAAAATCCAGAGTTCCAAGCGAAGTCATCACGAAGTAGCCAGAACGACTTCAGGACAAAGAAAGCAAGTCCGAGAGAAGGTGCAAGTTGCAGCTTTGGTCACCTTTATAGCTCCACATATCCTAAACATTCCTCCATCGTCCCATTGTCTTTCATTACACCCCATAGCCATGTTATAAACTCAAAAGACTTCCGACTTGGAAGTTGTGTATCCAATCACGTGAAAGTAACAGGTTGAACGCGTAAATCGAACAAATGTCAAATTCAATGGTTGAGATGTCTTGACCCAAAAGGAGAGTACGAGCGCAGGCATCAAATACTTTGAGTGTAGATAGAAAGCACCACATCAAGGTAAACCCTGACCTTGTGAGAGTGAGACTTGTTTTGTGCAGTTAATCAAAGAAAATACTGGGGGCAATCGATCGTTCCGATCGATTGCCATAAAATCCTAAAAAACTCGGATTGCCTTAAGGAAAAATACTGGGGGCAATTGTTGGTCCCAACAATTGCAACAAAGACATCGATTGAGTCCCAAAAATCCAAAACCCAAAGGATCAAACTCTCCTCATATCACACAGGCCCGTCCTAAGCCCTACCTCCACATCAAATTTCCACAGGCCCGTCCTAAGCCCTACCTCCACATCAAATTTCCACAGGCCCGTCCTAAGCCCTACCTTTACACTCAAACATCCGCAGGCCCGTCCTAAGCCCTACCTTCACACTCAAACACCCGCAGGCCCGCCTTGAGCCTTACCTTCACACTCAGGCCCATCTTGAGCCCTACCTTCTCTAGGTTCGACATAAACCCTAATCCTTCTACATCCTTTTGGACCCACCATACACTTGGCTCACTTTCACTTAGATCCAACCTTTAGGCTCGTCATAAGACCTAGAACCATCCTTTAGGCTCGTCATAAGACCTAGTTGCATTCCTTTAGGCTCGTCATAAGACCTAGAACTACCCTTTAGGCTCGTCATAAGACCTAGTTGCATTCCTTTAGGCTCGTCATAAGACCTAGTTGCATTCCTTTAGGCTCGTCATAAGACCTAGTTGCATTCCTTTAGGCTCGTCATAAGACCTAGAACTACCCTTTAGGCTCGTCATAAGACCTAGTTGCATTCCCTTAGGCTCGTAGTAAGACCTAGCATTACCTTTTAGCTTACCCACTCTCATCAAACACATTGCATTCATCTCATTCATATAGGCTCGTCATAAGACCTAGCTGCATTATCCAGGCGCGTCACAAGACCTGGCGACAGAAAGTTGGCAAGGTGATGGCAATAAATCCTCCTTTTGCGATGTCAACTTATTTTTGGGATCAACGAATGGTGGGCAAAGGCAATAAGTCCCCAGGGTTTTTACCAGGAGTTATCCCTGCACACCGGCTTGGGGGGCGATGGCAATAAGTCCACATTGGGTCCAGCCAGGAGCATCGGCACGAGTTTCGGTCCCCCAGAAGCATCCGAGCATCATCAGCATCATCAGCATCATCATCGGCATTATCATCAGCATCAGCATCATTTGCATCATTAACATTTCAGCATTCTTGCATTTGCATCCAGTTTTCACATTTCAGGTAGTCAACGCCTTAGAAAAGCTTGACATCATTTTCATCACTTTAGGTGGTTAGCGCCTTAGAATAGCTCGACAACATATCATCATTTCAGGTAGTCAACGCCTTAGAATAGCTTGACATCATTTTCATCACTTTAGGTAGTCAGCGCCTTAGAATAGCTCGACGGCATATCATCATTTTAGGTGGTCAACGCCTTAGAATAGCTTGACATCGTATCATCCTTATAGGTAGTCGGCACCTTAGAATAGTCTAACATTACCTCATTATTACCTTTAGGTAGTCAGCGCCTTAGAAAAGCTCGACAATGCTTTGTAGCTTAGGTAGTCAGCGCCTCCGAATTGCTGGGCATCGTTAACCCGGTTTCACACAATGTGGAGGATTCTGTGGAGTCCAAAATTTTGGGCACCACTCAAGCATCAACCAGACTTTTCACATTCGTTACAAAGTCCAGTTGACGGGGGGCAATCTGTTATACCCAAAATTTTGACCCCCCTGGTCAGGGTCTGCAAGGCTTTGGTGTCGTGAAGGATATTTGATCGGGTAATGGGGGATTCCGGCTCGATCGGCGTGTTCCAGGGCCTGAGGAGCAGTTTCGTCATTGTCAGGGGCGTTTTCGTAATTTTTAAGGCTTCTGAGTTCTCCTATAGGCTTTCTCTCTCCTCCAAGGGTGCCCAAATCAGCTCGAAATGCTTTGATATTTTAACCCATGGTAGAGGATGACATTTTAAGCATAATGGCGTTGGAATTTTGATTTTTCGAATTTCCAATAATTTTCTAGCAATTTCTGACTGAATCTGACGAGAAATTCAATTTAAAAATGCTCCAGCATTTAAAAAATTCGTTTCCACCTCAGAAAATTCATAATATCCATTCTTGATATGTGGTTAAAATTTCATAGCAAAATTCCTTTGGAAGTTACTTAGTTAAAATATCGAAAAATTTACTTTTACTAGATTTTCTTTATCTTTAAGAAAGTCTATATAAAGGGATAGGTTTTTGGATAAAATCAGAACCTCACATACTCAAGAACCCTAGAGAGTCGAAAAGGCAGCTTTCTCTCTCTCTCACGTTTTCCAACACCGGCCACCCAAATCATACCGAAAATCCCCCGAAACACTATCTAAAACACGTTTTTCCGATCCCCAAAGCACAAATAATCATCAAAACCTCACAAAAACACCACCAAAACGTGAAGAACAGCAAGAACAACCAACAACCAGAAGCTTGGTTCGAAGTCCTTTCGGGTCTACCATCAACGGAGCACTCGACGAATCCCGGTGTGAAGAAACGTTGTGAATCCGAAGGTAAAACAGGTAGAAACTCAGCTCCCTAATCTCCACGGTGTTATCTGTCTTGCCTCGAAATTTGAGCTCAAAATAACCTTCGTAGGCTTCTGTATTGCTGTTTATTTAGGCCTCTGTCAGATAACTTGTTTGCTAAGTTTCGTGCTTAATTCGAATTCAAATTGAAAACTTTCAATCACTAACGTCTTGTACATCTTTCAGGCTACACACCCATAAAATTTGAGCTCAAAACACCCTCGGGAACCTTTGAAAACCCCTGTCCGTGGGTGGTCCGTGACCTCGGACCTATGGTCCGGGACCTCGGACGCGTTGTCCGAGACCACGGACACCCACGGACGGCGGCGGGATTTTAAAAATTCAAAATTTAGGTTTTTTCTAATGATGTCCGGGCCCACGGACAGCCTGTCCGTGGCCCCGGACTTTGCAAATTTTTGTTTTCCTTTAATTTCGACTTTTCTGTGCATTTAGGTTAACTGGGGTCCGTGGTTTCGGACATTAGGTCCGGCGGCTACGGACGGAAATGAAATTTGACCTAATTCTGCCCCCGAAAACCCTAGTTTAGGTAATTTCACTTTTCACTTTAATTTTCTGTCAAAAAATGCTAAAAACACACAAAAAAACAGAAGCTCACGCACTTAGGTTTAAAACGACTCGTAATAAGCCGTAAATAAACTAAGTAGAGGAAAAACGACTTCTGAGGGTAATGAAAGTAATTGAACCCTAATTAAGTCGAATATCAAGCCCCCGAACCCGAACTCTCCTTTCCTAATTTGATCTAGGTTAAAATTAGGTGGCGACTCATAATAGGTTCCAGTGAGCTAGCTTAGGTTTTAATAATTATTGTTATATGACATAGTTATTAATCTTAGGTTATAAGTGGACCTAAAACCCGGTTAGATCCTCATCAGCTTTAATCGACATAGGATAGGTGATGGGATCGGGGTGCTGACCGAGTAGGTCTGAGGTGTTAGTCTCAGACCAACTCTACTTGAAGAATAAAGGTGTAAAAATAATGCGGAAGCTTTTGTTTAAACTTAACAAGATAGGATTCTGCTTGTATTGAAACTCAATATGAATTACAACCTAGCTTCCTATCTTGGGATTCGACAGAAGTATTCTGTCTCATCCAACACTCGCTCTACTCTCGGCTTAGATCAATGCGTAACAAGGAGTAAAGGGGAGTGTTCTATGTGTGCTCTCTAGGTAATAAATACCTAAGCTAATTGACACTATCTCACTAAGATCTCTCAAGAATATTTTCTCTCTCAAGGGCGGTGTATCTCTCTGAATAATCTCAAAATGCACCTATTAACTAATTACAATCGCATGCTTATATACTTGTTAACTATCTCCTAAATCTTCGGTGGAGTCTTCAAGTGTAACGACTCCTTGAGTTGGTTCCGCAAGTATCGGGGTGTGGTCTTCCTTGTGCATCACGATCTCACGTCTTGCTAATGCTCCAACGATGCGGGATTTCCGCAACTGCTTCAGCAACGTCGCGCTTCTTGTCATACAGAAGCTCGTGGCACTAGTGGAACGCGAGGCTTTAATGACGGTGGTTTAATCACGGCTTAAACAAACACCGTGATTAATAGGAAGGCCGGAATTAATTAGCGACGATGATTGAATTAACCGTAATCAAAAATCGATCGGAGGTTGGCGCGCCTTTTTTAGGAGGGACTTTAGATGACGGTTTTTAGTAAAACCGTAATCTAAAGTCCCGTGTTGACGCGCGCTTTACGGTCAACGGACTTTAGATTACGGTTTTACTAAAAACCGTCATCTAAAGTCCCTTCTAAAAAAGGCGCGCCAACCTCCGACTGATAGTCAACGACGTCGTTTGCCCTTAACGAAAAACTTTATATTAATGTGTTACCTATGTTTGAAACATATGCCAAATAATTTGATTTATTCGACTCCGCGCGAAGTATTTAAATTACAGTTAACGACGTCGTTTTAGCAGTGTATTTTAGATTAATAAAAACTTTATATTAATGTGTTACCTATGTTTGAAACATATGCCAAATAATTATCGCGCTATTTTTTTAATTTCGTTACACTTTAGATTACATTTAACGACGTCGTTTTACCAGTGTATTTTAGATTAATAAAAACTTTATATTAATGTGTTACCTATGTTTGAAACCCAACATATGCCAAATAATTATCGCGCTTTTTTTTTAAAATATCGTTACACTTTAGATTACGGTTTGTTTGGGAACCGTCATGTAAAGTGCGACTTTAGTTTACGGTTTACATGTAAACCGTAATCTAAAGTCCATTAAAACATTTGCCTACACTCTGCACACTCTACTCACAGTAACTCTTCTTCTCTTTCGCGCTATCTTCCTCACTGAAATCGCCTCCTCTCTCCCGTCACCTTGCTAACGGCCATCGCCGCCGTCGCTCCCACCACCTTTGTCACTCCCATCGCCGCCGGTCACCACCCATCTACCACTGGTCTCACCGTCGACGTCTCTGTCGCGTATTGGGTATGGGATCGATTGATTGTCGTTTTTTTCCTTACTTTGTTCATATACATGCATTTCGATTGCAAGTTCTAAGTACCTCGTTTGTATCTAATCCTGAGAGTGTAATTGCAAATGTTCTAACCTTGTTCATATATTTGTGCCCAGATTCACCGTTAATTGCAACCTAGTTCGTGGGCTGATTTCTACACTACTTGCCCACTTCGGTGCTTAGTAACGGTAATTTTGCAAACCAAACTGTAAACTGATGTATTTATTTATTCTTAGCATTTAGTATTACAATTAATACATAATAGTGTATTACCGACAAGCTATGCCAGATGCTTTCTGTTTGATTCATTTTCAACTGCTCTCTGTAAACTGCTCTCTGTAAACTGCTGTATTCATTTTCAACTGCTCAATCTGCTATGCCAGATGCTCTCTGTTTAATGCGTGCAAATCTGACTTTGATAAAACTGATTTGGACACGTTAGAAATATAGGGGAGATGCTGTCGATTTTTTTCCGCGGTTTAGCTAGCATTTAACCTTGATTTTTTGATGAATTCTAATGTTGTCGTTTTTCATTTATGCATCAGGACTACGACTTTATTTTGGCTTCCGACCTCAACCGTCTTAGCATCGGCTAATCGTCTACCAGAGGTAAGATTTACATATATACATATAATATTTGACAAACTACCAAACATAGTTATCCGCCCAAGATATACCTAATAGAGGTATATCTTCGGCAGTCCCTGTCGGGACTGTCCATGATTGTTAAATCTCACGCCTAGGGTGTGAATGTGTTTTTAATTGTACTTTATTGATTATTTCAGCAGTATCTCTTTATTGTTCTTCGAATGCATATATTATTGATTAATATCATAATATCGTGCATTTGAAGAACTGTAGGGAGATGCTGCCGAAATTTTCAATAAATTACATATTAAAAACACGTTCACCGGTGGGATTTAATAGTCATGGATGGATTTAGGTTGATAAGATACAAAAGTGTAAAGACTCTGCCACGGGTGACGGTATGAAATGGCTGCCGTCATATAAATAGCTAGAAGGAGATGGAACGTTCGTGGATTTACAGCGGAAATTTGGACGACAAGTTTTTAGAAGGAGTTGATAAGTTATGCACGGTGTTGGCGAACAATCTGAAACCTACAGACAAGGGATACATATTTTGTCCGTGTATCGACTGCCAAAACAATCTGAGATATCGCGGCGTTGAAACAATTAAGGAACATCTGATCCGCCGCGGTTTTACAAAAGATTTCCAAGACATAATCCGATGGCATGGTCAGAGTGTGTTCGATGTTATTAAGCCTGACGAAGGGGATAATGGTCAGGCAAACACAGAAACAGAACTTGGAGATGATACAGTTGCTGGTGACACAGAAGACGTTACAGGGAACGTTGAGCCAGATTTCTGGGATGATGACATTGAGACTATGCTCGAAGATGTGGAACGACATTACTCTAACACGCCAGACAAGCATGAAAATTTGTTGGATTCATCCAAAACACCGTTGTACCCCGGGTGTGACCCTACAAAGTTAAGCAAGTTGAGTGTCATCCTCAAGCTATTCAACTTGAAAGCGAAACATGGCTGGAGCGACGTAAGTTTCACTGACCTCCTGGAACTATTGAAATACGTTCTTCCGGTGGACAACGTTTTACCAATGACTACGTACTCAGCCAAAAAAATGATGTGCCCAATGGGTATGGGGTACCAGAAAATTCATGCTTGTCCAAATGGTTGCATGCTGTTTTGGAAATCGGATGAATTTGCTGAAAGCTGTTCAGCATGTGGAGCGTCACGGTATAAGAAACAACAAACTCACATCAACGGTAGTAAGAAAGGTTCACCAGCTAAGGTACTGTGGTACCTGCCCATCATTCCAAGGTTCAGACGTTTGTTCTCCATTGAGAAAGACGCAGAGAATCTTCGGTGGCATTCAGTTCACAGGAAAAAGGATGGCAGATTGAGACATCCCGCTGATGCACCACAGTGGAGAAACATAGACGTAAAATTTCCTGAGTTTGGTAACGAACCGAGAAACCTAAGGCTAGGCTTGTGCACGGATGGGATGAACCCTTACGGTACTTTGAGTAGCATACACAGTACCTGGCCTGTGCTTTTGGTTATTTACAATCTACCGCCGTGGTTATGCATGAAACCAAGACACATCTTGTTGTCTTTGTTAATATCTGGTCCAAAGCAACCGGGCAACAAAATTGACGTATTCCTACAACCTTTGATAGAGGATCTACAACTCTTGTGGAATGAAGGGGCTACGGTTTACGACTCATTCAGTAAAGAGGACTTCAATTTGCGTGCTATGTTGTACTGCACAATCAATGATTTCCCCGCCTATGGTAATCTTTCAGGCTATTCAATCAAGGGGGCGTTGGCGTGTCCGATTTGTGGTGAAAACACTTGTAGCATTCGCTTGAAACATAGTGGGAAAACCGTGTATATGGGCCACCGAAAGATGCTTCCAAAAGGACATAAGTATCGAAAGATGGCGAAAGAGTTCGATGGGAAAACTGATCACAGCATGGCGCGCCAGCCTTTGACAGGTAAAGAGATTTACAAAAAGTTGGATAATATTGTGAACAACTTCGGGCCGCCAACCAAAAGTGGTGAAAAAAGTGTCTGGAAAAAGAAATCAATATTTTGGGAACTAGAGTACTGGCAGCATCTGGAGGTTAGACATTGTATCGATGGGATGCATGTCGAGAAGAACGTGGGTGAAAGTATCACCAGCACTCTTTTGAACATAAAAGGAAAGACAAAGGATCATTTGAAAGGAAGAAAAGATTTAATTGAGTTGGGCATACGCACAGAGCTTGGCCCGCAAGAACGTGGAAAACGCACATTCTTGCCTCCTGCCTGTCACACTCTGTCTAAAGAAGAGAAACATAGTCTATGCAGTACCCTTTACAACATTAAGGTGCCATCAGGTTACTCCTCAAACATAAGAAACCTAGTGTCCATGACAGATTTCAAATTAGTAGGAATGAAATCTCACGATTATCATGTCCTACTTCAAGAATTTTTGCCAATTGCACTACGTGGGATCTTGCCGGATGCTGTCAGACACACAATCACAAACGTCAGTGTCTTCCTCAAATCCATTTCGTCTAAGGTTCTTGATGTGGACACTCTGTCTAAATTACAAAAGGATCTTATTGTGACAATGTGCCAGCTGGAGATGTATTTTCCTCCATCGTTCTTCGACATAATGATACATCTCCTCGTGCATCTTGTAAGAGAGATTCTGATGTGTGGTCCTTTGTACCTTCGCTACATGTATCCGTTCGAAAGGTACATGGGTGTCCTGAAGAAGAAAATGAAGAACCGTCGTCACCCAGAGGGTAGTATTATAGAGGGCACTATCACAGAGGAAGTTGTAGACTTCTGCACCAATTACCTAGAAGGTGTCGATACCATTGGACTTCCACGTTCTAGACACGAGGGCAGATTGAAGGGTGTTGGCACGGTTGGAAGGAAACTGAAAAGAATTGACATAGACACTCTTAACAAAGCTCATTTAGTTGTGCTAAGTCATCTTGAAGATGTTGAACCATACTTTGATGAACACTTGTGTGTTTTAAGAGCACAATATCCAAACATGAGTGACGTTAGACTACAAAATGAGCAGAATAGGACATTTGTCCGATGGTTCAAAGAGAGAGTGTTGTCCGATCAGTCCACGAATGTGCCTGAACTGATTAAAGTAGTTGCATTTGGACCAAATCTGGATGTAATTTCTTATGAGGGGTACGATGTCAACGGATTCACCTTTTTCACAGAACGTCAGGATCAGAAGTCAACGAATCAAAACAGTGGTGTAGAGCTTGAAGCTTATCAAAACTTATATGACATCGGTGTCGTGGGTCATAGTCCTGTCTCAGTACAACAATCATATTTCGGTGTTATACAAGACATCTGGGTATTGGACTACAACAGCTACGAAATGTGTGTTTTCCGCTGTAACTGGGTTAACAACAATCATGGCTACCGTGAGGAGGAGCATGGTATGAAACTGGTTGATCTGTCTAGAGCTACTCCCACGGTTGAGCCATTCGTTGTTGGGACGAAGGTTAAGCAGATATTTTATGTAACTGATCCCTGTAATCCTAGATGGTCTGTTGTGCTTAAAGGGAGAAGAGGAATAGTTGGTGTGGATGGTGTGGTTGATGAGGATGAGTATGATGCAGAAGATGAACCTCCAATTGTTCCTATTTCATTGGAAGAGGCTGAGGTCACAGGTCATCGTGAGTATATACGATCAGACCATAACGAGGGCATGTGGGTTGAGAGATAATGGTGTATGTAAGTTATTACTATAAAAATTTATATGAAATTAACACTGTTTTATTTATTGCTTGTTTATGACCATTATGAAATTCTTAATTTAATTCAAATTGTATTTCAATCCTTGCAGGCATGGCTGATCAGGACATGGTTGATGAAGAGTTCGATTTATATTGTCGTCAGGAGGAGGAAAATGAGCAGCAAATGGTACCGGTCCCATCTACATCTGCCGCTGCTGCTGTTGCCCCATCCACATCTGCCGCTGCTGCTGTTGGCCCTTCCATGAGTGCACCTTCTACGAGTGCTACTCAGAGACCCAGAGGTAGAGGTCCGACCCGTGGGTTGAAACTGCAGAAACCGGATCAGATTAGTCTTCTGTGGGACCAGTATGGGAGGTATGGTGGGGGCAGCAGGTCAGAGTTCGCTAGTATGCTAGGGACTCTGGCCAGATCACATTGCTGCATCAACCACACATGGAAACAAGTCCCGCAAGAAGTAAAGGAGACCATCTGGAAGAAGGTGCAAGAACGGTACAAGATCCCAGAAGAAGTGAAGAAGACCGTTCTTTCTTTGGTGGCCGGCAAAGCTAAATCATTCCGCCACTACTTGGTTGAGCATTGGATCAACAGGGTGCCCCCACGTGAGCCTCCGCCGTATGTTGTGTACAACGGCATGATCACTGAAGAGGAGTGGAAGGAGTTCGTTGAGCGGCACGCCACCCCCGAGTTCAGGGTATGTTTCTGTGTACTCTTTTCTTAATTAATGCTCATAATGCTTTATCCCTGATTTTCTAATTAATTTCCTGTTGTACTTTCTTAACAGCAAGTACAAGAACAAGCACGGCAAAACCGTGAAGCTAATCTCTACCCCCACACCATGGGACGAAGGGGATATGTGGGCAGCCTCGAGGGATGGAAAGAAGCTGGTTTGCTGACACGGAGGAACGAGGATGGAAGTGAATGCCCGATCGAGGATGCCTCTGAGGCGAGGAGGGTGCAGATGTACATATTGGGACGCCAGAAAACGACCAGCGAAGGTCAGAGGATATTTCCTAATGCTGCGATGGAACAAATGGCAAACCAAATTGTAAGTATTTGAAAGTAGCTGTTAAATAATTTACTTATATACTCAAGTGTTTGTTGATCTTAAATCTCGTCATTAACTTCTTTGAAAATTGGACAGTACGAAGCGGCACAGAGAGGAGAAGTGGACTTACACGCTCCTCCTTCTCAAGACGACGCGCTGAATCAAATGCTTGGGAAGAAGGATCACCCGGGGCGTGTTAGAGGATTTGGGGGAGAAGTACGTCAGAAGAACGTATTCCCGCCATCTGCTAGGAAGGGTCAGATGAGTGCTGCTGAAGTCGAGGCGATGGTAGAGCGTAAGTTCGCTGCTGAGCGCCAAGCTAATGACGAGAAAAATGCTGCTGAGCGGGGCTATCGAGGAGAGGCTGCAGGAAGCGTTGAATGCGATTGCACATGCGACTACTCAGCAGCAGCAGCCAGATCCTCCTCGAATGTCTTCCTCGTCTAGTTGTGCTCCGGCCGCTGACCCGTACCCGTTTGCCAACATCCAGGTTAACTTTGTTTAACTATTTTTCTTCTAAAATAAAGTTATTTAAATAGTATTAGATTGGACTCACTTAGCATTTCACGTATTATCTCTGTTTATTAAAGGAGCAAAAAAAATGTCGTCTCCAAATACCATTAGACGGGCACCCTGTAGATGCGGCCTACGGGACGGTGTTGCCATCAGGTCCACTCACGCTCATCAGTTTCGTACGTCTACCCCCATTCTACGCGCGTGTGACCTTGGACCTGATAGTTGATGGATTTGAGCATGCATACCTTCCGATGGCGATTGACAACAAATGCACGCTGATCGAAGCGAAGGGAGACATATTGCCATGGCCAGCATGTTATATTGTTGTCACCGATGAGGTAAGACTGTTTAACAACCATTTAGTATCTAATAAAATGCATTATTTAGCATTAAGTGTCTAATCTAATCTATTATAGATCCCTGAGCTTCCTCGCCGCGTAACCCGGCCCAGACTAGAAGAGACCAGCGCGCCGGCGAATCCTGAGATCCCTGAGGTTCCTCGCCGCGTATCCCGGCCCAGAGAAGAAGAGATCAGCGCGCCGACGAATCCTGTCAGAAGGGTATTTTCTAGATAAATGTTTAATGTTACTATAATAATCAATTAGTAATTATCTTTACATTTATGCTTTACTGTTTGTGTGTGAAGGGTAAGAATCCAGTGAGTCGGGGTGCGAAAGGTAAGAAACCAGCTCCCGTCCGGGGTCGCACCAGGACTTCTGAGGCGCCTAAAAATAAGCTCGAACTGCCACAAAAACTTGTTAATGTTTTGGGGGCCAAGCAGATGAATCTCTACGACAAGATCATTTTGAAGTCATCTCAAATTAACAACTTCATGATGACGCTTCCAAAGGAGATGTTTCACTACGAAGAAGATATGATGACGGCAATCAACTTTGAGGACATCAGAGAGATGATGTGTGGAGATTATCTGAACATTAACATTATTCAAGCTTATCTAAAGTAAGTGTTCTTTCCTCATACTGTAAAAACATATAGAATAAGTATCTATGAAGTTGCATTGGCTAACTTTTTATAGTACATGTGATATAATAGATGTCTGCTTGAGAGATGTGCTGAGAAGGAAACAACCTCCGTTACTGCGGTGTGCCCGGAGCGTTTGTCGTATGACTCAGTCACTAGGGACCCGGGGAGGTTTTGTGAATACATGACTCATGTCTTCAATGTTGTTGATCAACAGAACAAGTTATTCATTCTAATGCCGTATCACCAAACGTGAGTTCTAATATAAAATTACATACTAATTAGCTAACTTTTTTACCTTCATTTCTCATTTCATTTTGTATTTGACATTGTAGCCACCACTGGGCTTTGTTTATATTCTGCGCTGCCACCGCTACTCTGCTCGTTCTAGATCCACTAGGGCAGTGGACAGAATTCCACACTGAGGACTTAATCAAAGAGTAAGTTTTTATTACTATTTAATTGTTTGTAAGTTTTTTGAACCAAAATTAATGTACTTGTTCATTTTGCTAAACGCTTTTGTTAATATATGTAACAGTTGTTACAAAAAAACCCCTCAGGGAGAGTTTGGTGATTTGACCGTCGATTACATCAAGGTTTGGTAATTCATGTATTTCATTCGTGCTGCTATTATATTTGTACAATTGTTTTACATTTGTGAATTTTGGTGATTTAGTGCCCTACCCAAAAGGATTCTAAGAGTTGCGGGTACTACGTGATGCGGTATATGTACGAGTTCTGCGGGTACTTCCCAAGTTTTAGGAATGATAAAGACAAGGTAATACGAACGCTGTCTTGTATTTAATTCTTTCGGCAGATTTTTTGTGTCTTTATCTTAATCTCATTATGTGTTCCATTCCTTTTCTTGTTGCAGATTAAAGAGCATTATGCCAAATACAAGACTTATGCTTACGCCGACTTGTTGCATGTCAGAGAGAGCATGGCAGCCATGTTTATGAGAATGAGTGGTAGACTAGCTAGCTGCTGTAACATATATTTTTTGTTAGTTGCTGCTGCAACAGATTATATTGTGTAACAGATTATATTTTTTGTTAGTTGCTCTGATTCTGTTTGTAATGAATTATGCTAGCTGCTGCTGTAACAGATTCTAGCTGTTGTATTGTATATTTCTGTTGCAATTGTGCGCAGAAATGAATTTGCAATTGTGCGCAGAAATGAATTTGCAATTGTTATCTGTGTTGCAATTGTGTAACAGATTGAATATGTTACAGATTTTCGTTCTGGTGCTTTATTAGATGTTATCTCTGTTGCAATTGTGTAACAGATTGAATATGTTACAGATTTTCGATCTGGTGCTTTATTAGATGTTATCTCTGTTGCAATTGTGCGCAGAGAATGAATTTGTGTTGTTGGTATTTGATTCAGGTGGTTCAATTGTGCAGTTTCTGCCCTCTGCTGCTTATCTGTTACAATTCTCTCTGTTGCAATTGTGTAGATTTGTAAAAAAATTAAAAAAAATTAAAAAAAAAATTACACTTTAGATGACGGTTCTGGCAATAACCGTAATCTAAAGTCCTTTGGGCGCGCGCGCGAAAAGGCTTTAGATGACGGTTATTGCCAGAACCGTCATCTAAAGTGTCGACTTTACGTTACGGTTATTTGTAAAACCGTGATCTAAAGTCCTTTGGTTCGCGCGCGCCAAAGGACTTTAGATCACGGTTCTACAAATAACCGTAATGTAAAGTCAATGGCACGCGGGCCAGAAAAGGGCCTTTAATTACGGTGTTAAACCGTAATTAAAGAAACGCCATCTTTATTGACGCCCGCGTAAATTACGGTCCAGAACCGTAATTATACACGGTTTTGGACCGTGATTAATGGGTCGCGTTCCACCAGTGTGGACAGATGCTTCTGCAGAGGTACTCGAGCTGGAACAACTTTCCGTATCGCGCCAAGTATCTCTGCATCGCTACTATCACTGAGGAGGCAATCATCTGCAAAACCTAAGTCTTCAACAAATTCCCCCTTTTTGCTGATGATGGCAAACTCAGTGTATCCAGCGTAAACTTGAGGGTTTGTATACGATGTACCTGTAAAAAGAACAGACAACAAAACAGAGCAACCATCTCGGGAGAACAACTTGCTGTTTGTTCCCCCTTAAACACATATTCCCCCTTAAGGTAATGCAGTTTAATAAGAGCAGATAAAAAACCATAGTACGTAAACTACTTCAAATATCACGTTGCAGAAATGAACGACCAAGCAAAAACCAGATGAGGCCTTCAGAGGCACTCATTATCCACACATAGTTACCCGCAGACACCAGCCGCGGGATACACCGCTTCCCCCGTTTGCCAACATCAGGGGAAACGCACAAAAAATATCCAAAAAACCATTATCTGAAGCAGTTAGTTAAACAAGCCACCAGCGCAAGTCAAAAGTATTCAAGAATCACTACTGCCTAAGGGTTAAAGGGGTGGGGTAACAGAGTTAGTCATCTCCTCCATCCATTCCTGTGTCCTCATCCCGTGCTCCATCTTCCCCCGAAGTCCCAGCGCCATCCAATCGCTTAGCCGCTTCCAGAGTTTCAGCAAATGTTTCCCGGAACTCTTCTGCCAGCTTTTCGACTCCCCCTGCAATTATATTCATCGTCTGTTTGTGGTTCTTGTTGAGGACGTCGATGAGCATGTCTATCTTCTTGGATAGAGTGGCGAGGTTGTCTTCAACCGCTGCTACCCTTTCAGATAAAGAGACGGAGTCAGGGGGTGATGCGGGTTTTGGTGGGGCTAGCTTTTTGGAAGGAGGGTTTGTTTTGGAGACTGATTTGATCTGGAAGGATGGGGTTTTGTTGTACAGGATCTGACCAAGTATGTCGGTATCCATTATCCGACTGGCTTTGGAGGGATCGAGGACAACATTACATTGGGTAAGGATTTTTGGGAGCCAGAATACGTACCCCAGGCTGTGTCGGGGTGAGGAGATAGTTGAGGCTATGTGGTTGAGGATTAACTTTGGAAGGTTGATTTGTTGGTGGTGGATCAGACAGTACATAATAGCAAGATCAGTGGACGAGCAAACTGATTTCCTTCCTTTCTAGGGACTAAGTTTTTGATCACCAATGTGTGGAGCATTTGGTGGGTATTGGACAGAGCAGGTCGGTCCAGAGAGTGACCGACTCTGCTGTTTGGTAGGAAGAAGTCATAGACCTCTTTCGCACTTATGAACCCTAGATCAGGAAAACCAGCCCTATCATAAAATTCTAGTCCACTAGTTGGAATTGCCAGATGGGTTGCTATGGAGTTTGAGTCGAGAAGGATGGGTTTACCGTGTACCTCTGTCATTATCTTCCCTTTGCGAATGACGCAATTTTGGTAGAACTCATACGCCTCTGCCTCATGGTAGGTCTGAATGCCGTGGAAGAGATGTATCCAATTTTGGAAACGGAGCATCTCCTCGAACATGTTGAAGGCCATCGATTGGAGCCAGTCCAGGTCGAGTAGCTTTCCCTTTACCAAGTGCCGTGATTCAGCAGAATCGTCTGGTGGTAAGGAGTAGACGGCAGAGTGGGTGTCAATCAGACCTAGTCGAGTAGTAGGTGTAGGTGGGACAGACTCGGAGCGAGGACGGAGTCGCTTTCGGGTGGAAGTTGTTGCCGTGTCGGAGTCTGCCTGGGTAGAAGAGTTGGTGGTACTGCGCGGCTTTTCTTCAGTAGTTGGTGCCGTGACGGGAGATGGTGCAGGAACAGGAGCATCAGAAGTGGGTTTCGAAGATGACTGAGGGTTTTTGGCTCGAGAACGAAGAGTTCGAGTAGCTGGAGGGCGGGGGACGTTGGATTTAGCACGACGGGTTTTCTTGGGTGGAGGTGAACACTCAGGAGCAGGTGGGTTGGCTTCGAGGTCAAGTACCTCGGTGGGTTCTTTAGCAGGAGAGGTAGGTTGTTGGTTCTTTGCTTCTTCATCAGCGGGTGGAAGAGAGCCGAACTGAAGTTTAGTCGGAGATTTTGTGATAGTATGGGGTGGGTATGATTGGAGTGGTGGGAGGCGATGTTTGTTTGGTTGGGGATGGGGTTTCTTCCGATTTTGTGGATGCCGTAGTGTGAACTATGGCGGTTGTCTCAGTTGTGACAGTGGGTAGTGTGGTGGTGATGGGTGCAGTGTCGACGGACATTGCAGGGGCTACAGCGGTTGAGTCAGAGGTGGAGTAGAGGGTTTGATTGGCTTGGAGGATAGTGAGTTTGTTGATGAGAGCTTGGAGGAGCAGAGGGTCGTTGGGTAATTCGGCGTCGGAAAACATGGGGTTAGGGTTAGGGTTGGAAGCCATGGTGATTGGAGGTTGATCAAGGTGAACAAACGAGTGTAGAAGACGAAGAGAAGAAGCAGAGAAATTGGGCGTGGGTGATTTGAGATGGGGGGGGTTGAGAGATATAGGCAAACGTCGTGTGTCAGGGTACTGTGAGGTGATTGGTTGAGCTGGGGTGTTGCGGATAATAGGGCGAGAATTTCGCGGGATGAGTTATCAGAAACTGAACACGCGTGTTGTTGCGCTGGTGTTTTGTTACTTAAACAGACAGACTAGGTCGGCAGATATATTCATACATTTCACCCAGAAATTAACAAAACACGAGAAGGAGATACGACCGTAGCTAGGTCATACGGGTCATACCTAGTTGTGAACGGAGTGCTTCAAAAGGACCTCGTTGCAGTGGCTTGGTGAATATGTCTGCAAGTTGCTCTGAAGTAGGAACATACTCTAGTTGTATCTGTCCTTTTTCAACGCAATCCCTTAAGAAATGGTGACGAATTTCAATGTGCTTTGTCCTGGAATGATGGACAGGATTTTTAGATAAGTCAATAGCACTATTATTGTCACAAAAAATTGTAGTACAAGTTGGACGAATGAGATAGTCCTGTAGTTGTTGTTGTATCCAGAGAATCTGTGCACAGCAGCAGCGGCGGAGACATATTCGGCCTCAGCGGATGATAGTGCTACTGTGTTTTGCTTCTTTGAGCTCCAAGCGACAAGACATAGTCCTAAAAATTGTGCAGTACCAGACGTGCTTTTCCTGTCTAATAAGGAGCTTGCAAAATCAGAATCACTATAACCCATTAGAGTGAAATCAGGAGTACTTGGGTACCAGAGGTACAAGTCTTGAGTACTTTTCAGATAGCGAAAAATTCGCTTTACGCCTTGTAGGTGTGATTCTTTTGGGTTTGCCTGAAATCTTGCACAGAGACATACAGCATATAGAATGTCAGGCCTACTTGCTGTTAGATAAAGAAGGGAACCTATCATACCTCTGTATAGCGTAGCATCAACCGCAATTCCTTTTTCATCCATATGTAGCTTCTCTGTTGTTGTCATTGGAGTGGGTGTGGCTTTTGAATCCTGCATCTTGTATTTGATTAACAGCTCGTGAATGTATTTCTGTTGATGAATTTGAGTCCCGTTTTCCTGTTGGGTGACTTGTAGACCTAGAAAGAATTTCAATTCTCCAAGAGCACTCATTTCAAACTCTTTACTCATGAGATCAGAAAAGAATGAGCATAGTTCAGGAATAGTGGATCCATAAATTATGTCATCCACGTATATTTGCACAATGAGTATGTCTTCACCTTTGGTGAGAGTAAAAAGAGTTTTGTCGACTTTACCTCGAATGAATCCATGGGACAATAAGTAAGATGAAAGACGTTCATACCATGCCCGAGGTGCCTGCTTCAGGCCATATAATGCTTTATCTAACTTGTAGACATACTCTGGGTGATGTGGATCTTCAAAACCCGGAGGTTGAGCAACATATACATCTCTGTCGATGTATCCATGTAGAAAGGCAGTTTTTACATCCATTTGGTAGAGTTTTATACCTCGATGTGCTGCGTAGGCCACGAGTATTCGAATTGCCTCAATTCGAGCTACTGGAGCATAAGTTTCATCGTAATCAATTCCTTCAGCTTGAGCATATCCCTGAACTACCAGTCTGGCTTTGTTGCGAGAGATATTTCCTTGATCATCTAACTTGTTGCGGAACACCCATTTTGTACCAATTGGTTTATGATTGGTTGGGCATGGAACAAGTCGCCAGACAGAGTGTCTTTGTAGAGAGTGTAGTTCTTCTTGCATGGCGAGTATCCAGTCATGATCCTGTAGAGCTTGGTTGACATTCTTAGGTTCGATTTTGGATATGAAGGCATTGAAGGCACATAGATTCTGATGCAGTTCACTACGTGTTTGCACACCTTTGGATGGATCACTCAGGATTTGAGAAATGGGGTGAGCGGAGGCTTGTTGAAATTTTCTTGTGGAGGATGATGGAATACTATTGGAGTGATCTGGTGTTGGGTGATCGTTAGGTGTGGGTGTGGGTGTTTTGTGGAGGAGGTAGTGGTTCCTGTGTGGGAGTAGGTGAGGCATCTTTAAATGAATCATCATGGTCGTCGTCGCTGTCAGAGGATGAGTCTGTTGCAAGAGGTGTTTTTGGTGCAGGGATGGTAGCTACTGGTATTTCAATGAAGGTAGTATCTGCGGCATCTTCATGTGGCTCTTTTGTGTGTGGTCATAGTCACTAGAGTTAGAGAGTTCTTCAAAGCGAATATGAGGGCTTTCTTCAAGGCAGGCTGTTCGCTTATTGAATACTCTGTAAGCTCGACTTTGTGATGAGTAGCCAAGGAATATTCCTTCATCACTCTTAGATGCAAACTTGCCGAGATCATCTTTGCCATTGTTATGTATGAAACACTTGCATCCGAAGCGCCGTAGATGTGCGACTGAAGGAGGACGGCCTTTGATAATTTCATATGGGGTTTTGCCGATGAAGGGATGAATTGATGCTCGATTTAGAATGTATGCTGCAGTGTTATAGCTTCTGCCCAGTATGTGGCTGGAAGGTTACTATCGATGAGCATTGTTCTTGCCATTTCTACAAGCGTGCGATTCTTTCGTTCTACTACTCCATTTTGTTGTGGAGTACGAGCAGCTGATGTTTGATGCATGATTCCCTTTTCCCTGCAGAAGTCTGAAAACTGAATATTGCAAAATTCTGTACCGTTGTCAGATCGAATAGTCTTGACAGACGTGGACATTTTGTTAGTAATCAGTTTAAATAAGGTTTCGAATTCGAAAAAAGTTTCCGACTTGCTCTTAAGAAAGAGTACCCATGTCCAGCGCGAATAGTCATCGACGATGACTAGAACGTACTTCTTACCACTTTTGCTTTGAACACGCATTGGTCCACATAGATCCATGTGTAGCATGTCCAGTGGAGATGAAGTAGACATATCTGTTTTACCTGGAAAGCTTGATCTAGAATGTTTCCCTTGTACGCATGCAGGACAGAGGAAGTCGGTCTGGAAAAGTTCGTCTGAGGAAGTCCCACTACAAGATTTCTGCCCTTGATTTTGTTTAGAAGTTTGCCGTGTGCATGACCTAGGCGAAAGTGCCATAAGGAGATATTCTTGTCCTGTACACTAAGACAGAGAGTACCATCTAGGTTAGGGTTTTCAAGAGATAGCTTGTAAAGATTGTTCACCCTTATACCAGTGGCTTTCAGAAGACCTGTTTGCTCGTCAAAGATTTTGCAGTCAGAGGCCGAGAAAAGAACAACATTAGAGAGATCACAATTTGAGAGATACTTAGAAGGCTGTGTCCAAGTCCATTTACTAAATTAACATTTTCTATTTTAAAGAGAGAGGGATTACCGACGGTTCCAATACCAATGATTTCACCATGAGCATTGTCGCCAAAAGTGACTTTCCCCCCGTTGTGTTGAGAGAGAGTCGTGAACTTGTCAGGGTCTCCTGTCATATGTCGTGAGCATCCACTATCCAGAAACCAAGAGTCATTGTCCACGGTCTCTCCCTGCAAGAGAATCAAAAGTTAGACTTGGGAACCCAGGCGAACTTGGGTTCCCTCTTTGAAAGAGAGCTATAACCATCTCGTGCTCTAGACAAAGTATGTAAACGTTGCATATTAAAAGACAAATCTTTGCCAAGCTTATGACACGAGGAGTGAATATGCCCGTCGTAACCACAGTAACCACAAATTAATAAAGGAGGTAGATGAACGTACTTCCTTTGCCAACGGAATTTGTCTTCAAATTTTTCTTTTTGGAGTTTTCTTCTTTGAAGGTCATTGGGTTTTGTGGCTATTTTTGGTAGGTTTACTTTGCCTTTATTTCTCAGCCAACGAGGAGGATTGGATGAGGAGACCGATTCCATCCGTGCCTTTTTAAGGGCGATGTTCAGGGAGTCGACCTCTTTCTCAAGTCGAACTTGTCTTTCTTTTGACTCACGGAGTTCGTTTTCAAAGAATTTTGGCTTTTGCATTGCAGCAACCTCACGAACAAAGGTGATTGGTTTGAAGAATTTTTGTGGAATTTTGGAACGATTTTTCTGAAGAGAAGAGACTTGAGTCTGTAAGGAGTTGATGAGGTTGTGAGCATCTTTTAGCTCTTTTTCAAGTCGTTCAGCCTTTTCTTCAGATTTTTGCAATTTTAGACGATCGTTGTTAACATGACCTTTTAGCACATGGATTTCTTCATAAAGAGAGGCTATTCTGTCTTGTTCTTCAGTTAAATCAAATTCAGGATGATTTGGATCGATATAATAGGTAGATAAATCTAAAGAGGGAATAGCACATGAGTCTGAGAAATATTCAGTTACCTCTGAAGAGGGACTCTTGCATGCCTGACTCTTGTGAGCCATGAGACATATTAGGCTTGACGTTCCTATCTCAAGTTCTTCTGAGTCGGAGTCTCCCCATGCTGAATTTGCCAAGTAGTGACGATTGCTCGCGATCATCTTTCTTCTTGAGAGGACAGTTATTGGCGTAGTGCCCCGGCTTCAGGCATTTAAAGCATACTCGGTCTCCAGTTCCCGCAGTACCTTGCTGATTACGGTTGTAGGATTGATATTGTCGGTTTTGGTTTTGACTGAACCTGTTTGGATTGTTCCTTTCTGATCGATCTCGCATGAATCTCTTAAAGTTCTTGACCAGCATGGCCATGTCTTCAAAGGTGTTCGCTGATCCTTCTTCTATTATGCCGTCAATCAGAGTGTCCCGAAGCTGCTGGATTAACTCCTGATTTGGAGAGGTAGTGTCATAGTGGAATGACTCATTCTGGTGAGCTGCTATCTGGCTGGGCGTAGTCTTTACCTGCAAAGCTTGATTCACATTGGAAAACGAAACAGCATGGTTTGGGTGAGAATTATTACCTCTGTTTTTGATATTCATCTTGTACTTGTTGATGGACTGAAGATAGGATCCCAAGTCGGTCAGAGTCCATTTCTCTAGACTTTTGGACGCCTTCGTGGATATTACGCTCTCGGTCCATTCCTCACCCAGACTGTCCAGAAATTTGTTGTTGATGTTTTCATTTGACTCTCCAATCTGTAGCTCTTCCATAGTAGCGGTGAGTTCTGTAAATCGAGCGAGCATGTCGCTGAGGGATTCTCCAGGCTTTCCTACGAAGTTTTCGTAGTCCATCTTCAGTTCTTGTATTTTGATTTTCGAAGCTCAGTATTTCCTTCGTGAACAGCTCGAAGATGATCCCAGATGTCTTTGGCTATTTTGATGTGATACACTCTTCTTCTTTCAGGTGGAGAGAGACTGGTGTAGATGACTCGTACGGCTTGGGCATTTAGCTCAACGCATCTGCGCTCCTCAGCAGTATAGGAGCTAGGATCTTTCCCTTCAGGTACTGGGAAGTTGCCTTTCGTCACTACCGTCCAGAGTTGTTGATTCAAGGACTGGAGGTGTGACTCCATCTCGTTTTTCCACATATTGTAGTTTGTGGAAGTTAGCTTTGGATTCTCCACTTGCATTCTGTTGTTGTTGTTGGTGTTTGAGATTTCCGCCATTTTTGAGAGATCTGTCAGCCAACGCAGGCTCTGATACCACTTGATGGGATCGGGGTGCTGACCGAGTAGGTCTGAGGTGTTAGTCTCAGACCAACTCTACTTGAAGAATAAAGGTGTAAAATAATGCGGAAGCTTTTGTTTAAACTTAACAAGATAGGATTCTGCTTGTATTGAAACTCAATATGAATTACAACCTAGCTTCCTATCTTGGGATTCGACAGAAGTATTCTGTCTCATCCAACACTCGCTCTACTCTCGGCTTAGATCAATGCGTAACAAGGAGTAAAGGGGAGTGTTCTATGTGTGCTCTCTAGGTAATAAATACCTAAGCTAATTGACACTATCTCACTAAGATCTCTCAAGAATATTTTCTCTCTCAAGGGCGGTGTATCTCTCTGAATAATCTCAAAATGCACATATTAACTAATTACAATCGCATGCTTATATACTTGTTAACTATCTCCTAAATCTTCGGTGGAGTCTTCAAGTGTAACGACTCCTTGAGTTGGTTCCGCAAGTATCGGGGTTGTGGTCTTCCTTGGGCATCACGATCTCACGTCTTGCTAATGCTCCAACGATGCGGGATTTCCGCAACTGCTTCAGCAACGTCGCGCTTCTTGTCATACAGAAGCTCGTGGACAGATGCTTCTGCAGAGGTACTCGAGCTGGAACAACTTTCCGTATCGCGCCAAGTATCTCTGCATCGCTACTATCACTGAGGAGGCAATCATCTGCAAAACCTAAGTCTTCAACAATAGGGTTTAAAATCGAGGCTCACACCTTGGTTTTACTGGCTTGGTTTAAAAGAAGGTTGGAAAGAAGTGTTGGTTTGAAAGAAAATCTGGTTTGAAAAGAAAAGGGTTTGTATAAATCTGGGTTTAAAGAAAAATTTTCATGGTTTCACAACATCTTCTTACCTTAACCAAGTCTAGCTTCTTGCTGACTGGTGTACTTCCAATTACAAAGGTCAGGCTGTTAAGCCCTTCCATGGTTATAATGTTCACACTTAACTTCGTGGTACTTTACTAAGTACTTGTAGTGGTTATAAATTTCCCGAACAGCCCTGTTATAGCAGCACTTGTTATGGCAAGTGCGCCATGCTAACTGGCTATCGGTTTAACACACATACGGTTATGGTATTGTCTTTACCCTACTGTCAACAGTGGCCTTGTTGGCCCTCACTGATCTTACTGCCTTGATAATAACTCTTCTAGGTGACTTCTCACTGTCCTCACATGACGATCATCAACTAGGGTGTTTCCCATTCTGGGAGACCCCTTTTTCTTAGTATTGTATTCTCTTCGTAGCCCGTTCCACGCATTGTCGTGGTTACTGAGACTTGTCTCTTGTTTGGGCACTACGTTGCAGTTCCTTTATCGGTTGGTACACCGTTGGTGTATTGTTTATCAACTGTGGTCCCGTAGACACTCGTCTCGGGTTTTACTAATCCACTTCTTGCCTGTTGCACGGTTGGTGCGTTGCAAGTTGGTTTTTCTCGATTGCTTAGCATGTCGACCCAGGTTGCCGGAAATTCTATTCTCTTATACACAAGATTCTTCATTCATTGCTATGAAATGCGGTTAACATTGTTCAGATGGAGACCGTCTCCGGGATTCCCAGTTTTCGGGATCTACCGTGTGACAGGTTCTCCGTACCTTTAGAGGTACTTAATAACAGCCAGATCGGGTATTCCCGAATAAGAGAGGACTTCCATCTCTCTGGCGCTATTTCCCAAGTTATCAAACAGGGATTGTGGAGGGCGGGAAGGATATAGTAGGTTTCCAGTAGTCACTGGTAGTTCCTAACTAGCGTATCTCTCACGCTATCACTCAACCCTTAACCCAAAGTACTTAAATCCTAACTCGGTACTTCCTAAGCTCGGTAATTCAGTCATCAGAGCGATACTTCGCTCTGATACCACTTTTTGTAACACCCCATCCAACAATATACACTTACAATAAACTGCAGCGGAAAAACAACCTCATCACATTACTTATCTCGTTGGTGTTACACGCTGTTAGCCACCCACGTGGCTAACAAGGCTAATACATACACATTGTACCGGTCTGATGGGCTAAATTCCCGAGCGACTACACATTACTATCCCTTTCCATTAATCACAACAACACATACACCTTCCAACTACCGAGTACTTATAACTAATGCCGATAACAATTTCGGTCTTACTACACCTACTGTATATATACAACATAAACGATTACCCATGTACAACGACTACCCTCCTACTCTCGAACGGCTTCAAGCACTTCGTACCTGAAATAGGAAAAGAAGAGAAAGGGTGGCCCCCAAGGGGCTCACACCTTTGCTGGTATGGTAATCCCGCCCACATGCTACCGGGCCACGCACAACTAATTGTCGTCTTAACATGCGATTGATTATATTTAGTCATGCACGCAACTGTAAACACACCATACATAATTTCGCCTCAATGGGCTCAACAAACGGATAATATATCCTTACTTGATAAGTCACTCATGGTCATTATTCCTAGAGTGTTCCTCCTAATGGAGCTACTTCCTTAATAGACGACACTTACCCTTAAATCGGGTTATCCTTAAACGCCTCTTATCACAAACTGGGAATCACATCCATGATCCACATACTCCACATTTTACAACATATAACATACACTACATAACAACACTTAACAACACTTGCACGTTTCCACATGCACAACATAACACCGCAATAGATATGCATCACAACAAAGATACATAACATAACGGGAATGGTCCTCTTAGGAACCGACCCAAACATTGCTAATACACTGGTGAGCCTAGAGAATGTTGCCAGTCTCATGAAAAGCTCGTTACATAACTCGTTACCGTCTCGTTAAATGAACGGTTAACTTAACACAAGGTGTCTCGGATATAGTGATCCAAGCACACCGAAACAAACATAACAATAGTATGCCCCTGTGGCCCGACGTGAGTCAGTAATAGCCTTGGTTAAGCTAAAGGGAAGGTTGGGAACCAAATTGGAAAACAACCATAACATACAGAGAGGATCGAACCTGCTATGACAACGACCCCCATACTCACACGCGTGGCCGGAACAGACCGGACTCCTCACTCCCCCGTTAGCACTTGTTAGAAGTTCAACTTTGAACTTTATTAAACAATCACAACATTGGGTTAAGTCTTGTTAGACATACACAAGGGAAGAGAGAGTCATACATTCACATACAAACATCACACACAAACATCACATAACCAACTCACGCATAGCCGTGGTTAGAACGTTCCTTAAGTCGGAAACGTTGTTACCGGATACCGTTCTCCTACGTTTACCTAATAGTGGTTAACTAGCCCTTCAAGCGCATTCGAGGTTACCGGTATCGGCACGTAAACATACAATAACCATAACGACTATAAACTCGTTTCATGATTTATCTCATAACGTGGCAAACATACAGAAAAACACATTGGCATACAAGCCGGTGTAATCCGGTAGGACACAGGTTGCAAGAAAACCATACCTGTCACCGGGGTCCACTTTACCACGTCCACTAATGTTCCTCGAGCAATTCTCGATCAACTGTTAACATCACATGTGTTTTTATTAACATCGGGGTTTGCTTGATTATTTACTGTCTAATGCTTAACTTTCCCCGTTAACTTAGTTACATAACTTTACATTTTAACTTGTTCTACTTTTACATTTTGATACAACTTTTCACCCACTTAATTGCCATTTAAACTCACCTAACATGTCCTTAACAACCTTATAACATCATTACCTATCAATCCCCATCATTACATATCATTTCATAACCTTAAACCATGTTTTTGGTCCGACCGGACTTGCCGACCGGACTTACCCAAGTCCGGTCGATTCCAGAATACATTTCCGTCAAAAATTTTCCACTCCGACCGGACTTGTAAGTCCGGTCCTATGTCCGGTCCATTCCAGAAACTAATTCCCACAGGGTAAACTGGGCCCGACCGAACTTGCAAGTCCGGTCTTCCCCAGATCTTTGTTTTCCTTTTTACATTCAACTCCAAACTTCACCCCATATATCCTAGTATACCCTAACCTCATTTAGGCACTTCAAACACACCTTTATCCATGTGCTAAACTCTTAATAATCACCACCAAACCATTTATCATTCACAAACTTCTTACAAAATTCCTAGCACTTGGAATGTTTTCTCCTTAAGTTTTCTAGGTGGTATTTCACCTATATGACCACTACACTAAATGCTTCTTCATCTTCATAACATCATCTACCAAGCATCTCCTCTTACTAACCAAATCCTCTTTTCACAACTTCTTGAATTCCTTTCTCAAAACCTTACCTAAACATCATTTCTTCCTTGTACATCAACATTCCTAAACCGTAAACAAACTTCTAAGACTTAAATACATCCTCAAAACACACATTGAATTCCTAGAACTTCCAAGATAACACCTAAGTCCTTACATCACTCTAAATCACCTTAACACATGTTTTCCTTCTCAAGTAAACCTTTATTCACCTTTAACACTTCCTAGTTCACCAAAACTCACTTAAAACACTTAGAACCTCTTACACATTTCCCCAAATTTGGCCATGGCTTCTCTTGTATATACTCACATCCAAACACTTAGGTTTTACCTTATTTCATTCAAGAACACCTAAAATCCATCAAACACATTTTTATACACAAACTTCACACATTTAGCACTACATCACAATATAGTGCATAACTTAAATTGCTTGGCACTTAGGCCCTTAAATAACATGGCTCTTAGGCCCTTAAATTGCATAAACCTTAAACACTGAATTTCCCACATAAGTAATGCCTTTGACCTGCAAATACTACACCAATACATATGTTCTTTTACTAGTCTCCTCGAGAACACTTTACTAGGTCATTCACCATTTGCTCTTTAGGTAGTTTTAACAAGCATTATAAGCTTATTTCTCCTAAGGCATTAAACCACATTAAGATAGCATATTTACCTCTTTTCCTCACAAATTTCTTTCTTGTTTCCTTGTAAAACCGGTAAGGCATTTGGTTCCTTGCCAACTACTAACATTATACAAACAACATAATGAGTATTCAAGCTTTAAGCTCCATCTCATTGTAAAACCCTAGGTTTACATTATTTCAAAACATTAATGTAGTTGTTTTACCTTAATCTTTGAAGGGTGTTTGAATATCTATGAAGAGAGGACTCCACCTAGTCCTTGAAAGATTCAAATGGAGCTAGAACAAAGCAACACAAGGAGCTCCATCAATGAATATTTTCGGTCACAGACAAAACATGGAGGAAACTTGATTTTCCTTCGAGATTCCTTACCTAGGAGCAAGGGAGATCAATAATATGTGGAAAACAAGCTCAAGCTCCATCAATGGTGGAACTCCATGGCACCGAAATGGTGATCTTGAAATTTTGAGAAGATAGGAATGAAGAGCTTGATGAGAGGAAGAGAATGGTGGTGTTTGTTTTTGATTTGGTTAAGTGAGCTAGGTTTTACAAGGGTTCAAAGGTGGACTTCCATGGTGGTGGTGCTGTATGAACGTGAGAACAGAGAGAAGAGAGGTAGAAGAGAGCTTGGATACGTGGGAAATGAAGAAGGAAATGAGAGAATGAGATAAGTTTTGCTTTTTGGAAGATATTTGTACTTAAAAAGCAAATAGTACTTAAGTTAGTCATTCTTTATTTCCTTAGCATGTTAAAAGGGTGGTGAGTCACCACACCTTAAAACCGGCCCCCAATAGTACCTAGGGGTATTTTAGACTTTATTTATCAATTGTCTCACTTATAATAACATATGTTACAAAATAGCTTATAAAAATCACTATTCACAAAAACAAGGCACATTGTTGTGAAATTTTTGATTTCCCATTGATATAGACTTCCAAATGTGATACTATATTACACATGTTAATTAAAGAGTAATGATGGACATTTAGCCATTCAAAACTCATTTACAAGACAATTTTTCAAAAACGTGCTTTAAGACTCCTTAAAGCACATTTTGTGTTTTAACTTGTTTTCAAGCTTGGTTTTCTTTAGTAATTGATTTAATATGTTCATTAACATATTTATAAGGTATAGGTATGACCATTAGGTCTTATATAAATTTATCCCAAGCTTAGCACATTTTTGCTCTTATGACTTTAAGGTATTTATTTGTGTTTTGTTTGGTTTAATTGTCTACCAAGGTTTCCTAAGGACTTAATTAGCCTTATTAAATCATAATTGAATATTACTAAGTCTTGGTAGGCTCTTTGGGTCCTAACCAAGTTCACTCATAGCTTAGAGCATGTTTTTCCTCAAACTGTATCTTAGTGTTTTATTGCATTTTACTATGGTTTAATTGTTCACTGACGTTTCTAAGGCACTTTTTAGCCTTTACATACCATAGTTTGATATTTAAACCACATATCAAGGTTTGGGGTATTTCACCATTGTTGTTTTCAATTGATTTTTAAGGCATGTTTCGGCCTTAATTCATTTGATTAGCTGCTTAATCAATGTTTTATTAGTTAGGGGTATTTCAGTGCTAGTGGTGACCAACCACTTGGGAGACGCGCCACCAACTTGCCCAATTGCAAGGCAACACGTTTGTTGATAGCTCCAGATCAAGTTGGAAGATAATCTATAGTAGGGTACGACTATTATAATAAGAGAAGAAGAAGTAATCTACTTCTAGAGTCTACATATTCATAGGCCGTTAGTTACACCTTAACTAACGTGTATATATATGAGCATTTATGTCCTATGTAAATCAAGCTTGCAGGATAAAAAGAAGAGATACTATCTGAGCAAGTGTGAGTCAGACAAGAGTGAGTGTAAATACCAGAGAGTTGGTGAGCTAGTGAGGACTGGGTTAGAGTTTCAATACTTTGGGTATTTGATAGGCCGACAGGTCGGGGAGCGGTCGGTTAACCGTAGACCGATAGTCAGGTGAGGGTTAAGGACTTTAGAGGTAAAGTCAAAACTGTCCCGAGAGTCCGTGTGTGGGGTGAGGGAGATTGAGTGAATTTTGTGTGTGTAAATTCTCAATCGAAGTGGAGTTTCCAGTTTAAGGTTTATCTCGTGTCTTTCCTTAAACTATCAAAATTTAATTGAGTCACGATACATCCACGACCAGTCAGGGACACATCAGGAGCGCCAGTCAGTTTCAGTTACAAGTTGCATATAACAGCCCGGGCGATATATGTATGCCCCGAGAGAAATACTAGGTATATTCTATGGATTATTGAGTGTGATATTGAAAATTTGTTGAACTATGATGCTTACTTATTGGCAAAGATAAGATTATTGCTTACATGTGCAAGAATTGATTTGATGAATAATGATTTGTTTATGGTTAAGCTGAGCTCCGAGGACGAAGCTTCTTTTACGATGGGGAGGATGTAATATCCCAAAAACTTATAATGGTAATAGTAAGTAAAGGAACCGGTAATAGGTGGTTTACCGCCCGACACTTGTGTAACACCCCCAAAACCGGCCAAAGGGTTAGGGGCAATACACGCCGCGTATTACTACCTAATAACGCAAGGCTCTAACTAACATTCGCATTAAGGCCCAAAACAATGCTTTCATAAATAGTGTAAACCAGAGTATTCGAATACAGCGGAAGTTAAGACAACTCCCCAAATACATGTTCAAAACAGAAGCGGAAGTCTAAACAGTGTACGGCCCGAAGGCTACAACATCATAATCAAATAGTTTACACGATCAAAAAGCTAAGCACTATGGCTCCAGAAACTTAAGATGATCCTCGCCGATCAATCTGCAAAAATGGCAAGAGTAGGGGAATGAGCATACAACTATGCCTAGTAAGCAGCGACCGTCATCAGTAAGGTCGCTCAAAACAATTGAAAACAGAAGGGAAGCAGAGGTCAGCACAAACCACAGTTCTCAGAAATAGTCAGAGCATTGCTGAAACAAATACAAAGTGGAACACCAGAGTTCCCAGTTCAGAAATAACCAGAGTTCACAAACAGATAGGGGACATAGTACAATGCACACACTCAGAAGGGTCGAAGACCCATAGATCGTAACAGATCTCTCAGCAACGCAGAAATGACTCGAAAGAGCCAAAGGGATCGTCAACCCCACAGAATAGAAAGGGAATGACCCACACTCAGAACGACGTCTACATGGTATACCACGGAATAGCTTGACCCAACCATTCATGGCTCAAAAACAAAGTAAAGTGTCCCAAAACAGAAGGTTTGCAAAAACAGAAGCAACCTTGCATGAAAACATTCCAAAACACTTATAATACAGTAGTATAGACTTAGAGGAGTCCAACGCCACAAACGACACTCAAATCGGAGTTCAAACGGAGAAGTTATGCAGAAAACAGTACGGTGTCCAAACTTGGGTCTGGACGTCGAAGTTCGGACGTAAGTCGAGACTCAGAAATCAGAATTGCCAAATGTCTGAACTTGTGTCTGGACATCATTGTTCGGACACAAGTCAATTTGAAATCAGACAGAGAACTTCAGAATGTCTGAACATCAAAGTTCAGACAGATGTTTGAACGGGTTTTACGAGAAAGTTACGCAGAAGGTCCGACCTTGTGTCCGGACGTCGAAGTTCGGACACAGGTCGAACTAAAATCGAAGGAGAAACCAAGGGAGTGTCCGAACATCAATGCTCGGACAGATGTTCGGACATACCCCGAACCTTGAAAATCAGAAGTGCACAACGCTCTGTCCGAACTTCAAAACTCGGACAGAAGTTCGAACAGGGCGAAAACAGCAGTTCTAGAAAGACGAACAGAGCAGAAATGGTTACACAAAACACCACACAATTTGCCAGTACAACACACACACCAAATCAGATTAAAACACAGGATACCATAGGGGTTTAACCAGTTGAAAACGCCAAACGATCTCAGAATCACACCACAATTCGGATTATGAACCGTTGAAACTCCCTATGGCTGAACTTTCAAACCGAATCAAGCAACCACCTACCTCAATTAGCAGAAGAATTCTCACTGAATGCAACAGCAGCAGCAGCAGCGAACAATCGCTCAACCGGACAGAACCACTCGGCCACTAAATTCCCACAATTGACAATCCAAAATCAGAAACAAGGAAGAAACCTAGAATTTTGGAAACTCAAAACTGCAACACTCCGCATCACAAACCTGAACCGACAGTGCAGGAAATCCGACACTTCATAGGGAAACAACCACACGCAGATCACGAACCCAAACGCAGAGCACAATCACTGAATCCATCTACATTCAAGGACTCAAAATCAGAAACCGAAAGGAGAGAAACTGCTAAGGAAGTCCGAAATTCTGTAGAACAAACCTGATAACGAAGAGAGGGAAGGCCCACAATGAAGAACTCCAATCCAATCGCAGTAGCAGACTTATAAATCTCAGTAGAGGAGAGAGAGAGAGAGGGAGAGAGAGAGAGAGAAAGGAACGCTCGTTCAAACCACGATGAGAGACGCTCCTCACGAACTGACGTGAATAACAATGATCAAGAAAAGAAAAGAAATAAGGAATTCCTTTGCTTTTAAATCAGATAATTAATTACCTTAATTAATTAATCGAATGACCTCCTTGTCCTTGGCAATTAAAATAATGCCACTGACGTCCCAACTGATAGCAAGGAAATAATCCAACTTAGAATAACATTGTAACGGATATAATATAAGGCATGAACTATGGGTTATAACAACTTATGCTCGGGCCGTGTGTAAAGAAGCAAGAGAGATCGACCGGGAGAATATGGCTGGAAGGATAGCAAGTGAGTATGACAGGAAGAGTAAGGTGAGTGCATAGAGAAACCTAGCTGTGGCACCGCCCATGAACAGGTGTCCTTACTCTATTGAGCACGACATTATTAGCCAACAAATTCGTACCACACGTCTAGAGAGTCAGTACGGTGAAGGTTAGTGTAGCACGTGTGATTACCCAGCTAGGAAGGAGACGCCCATATTTTACCTTAGGACGAAGATATCTTTTATCACCATAGATGTGTCGCAATTACTAGATCCTGAGTCTTATATATACCCTTATGTCTGTACTATGAGTAAGCTATTAGGAACCGTGAAAGCCACTTAGAACCGAAGAAAAGGGAGAATCAGGAATAACCGAGGGAAGGGAAGCCTGCTAGATCAGCTAAAGAAGGCGTGCTTGTGTTTTACCGATTGCAACCTTGAGTTGGTAGAGGTAGTCAACAGGTAAATAGTTGTGCTCATCATGCGCATGTGGGTTTTATAAAAGTAAGTGTTGGTTTCTTTTGGGTGGAGTTCATCTGATTGATGGAAATGATTTGGTGTAAGTAAAGGCGAGAGCCATACTCTGTTTTACGCCAACTTTGTTTCTGTGTAAAGGACTAGTTTTATACTAAAAGCGAACATATTCTTGGTTTTTTAAACAAGTTGGTTTTGTGCCATACAAGGGGATGTTATTAAGGTGGAAAATAAATTCTTATACTGATTATGCGCTGCTACCAATGTATTGCGGTTTAAGCCACTATGATCTACTCTATGGATGCATGTTTCATAGGGGGTGTGCATACTTAAGGACATAGGGTGAGGTGGTATTGAATTAAACCGAGGGACCGAGGACCATGGAAGTCCTTTGTCGAAAGACCGGTGTGCCCGAGGGAATATCCAAGGGGCCGAGGGCCATAGAAGCCCTTTGTCTTCGGACCGGTGTGCTTGCAGATCCTCATGTTTGATGGAATTGGTTAAACCATTGGCACGATGAAACAAGTATTTGTTTATGGTGGTTTGAGGAAATTACTTATGTTACGTGAAATGGTGGATTTGGTAAGTACAGTATGATGGATAGTATTGGCAGTAAAGGATAACTTATGGAAAATGTGTTTCAGACCGGCCAGCTAAGACTGTGTCCGACCATCTTGGTTTATTTGTGCTTAACATGTTATATTATCAAATGTTTTGAAATAAAGTGTATTTTACAAGATGAAGCAATTATTTACTCAGTTTCACTGACTTTGCTGCAACCCCTTCTTGTGCGTTGTATGTGTTTTGTGGTTGCAGGTGAATGAGTGAATGAATGAATGAAGAGCTCATCTTGTTAGGGATGGGATGCGACCATATAGTATAGTTTGGAAATGTAAATAGAAATCTTCCGAGGCCTGTCACGGTAGAGGGGAGTAGATAGTAGAGTGACCGGGTAGGGTGGAGTACTTATGTGACCGGTCAAGGTATAATTTATGATCGGGCACAATTGGTGAGCACCCGGGCAGTATGTAGTTTGTGGGAACAAATTGTAATAGTGACCGGTCATCGCATCCGAATGATATATTTTGTAAATGGTTTTGAGCTTAATGAAGAAAGAGATTTATTATAAGATAAGATGTGTTTAGCCTTAGTACTTACCTATGTTAATATGGTGGTAACCATATTTCCGCTGCAAGGTTTAAACTTAAATGAGGTAGTAAGATAGGTGGAAACCAGGGTGTTACATTCCCCTAATCACTGCTCTACATTTACCCATCATAAATCGCATCAGATATAGAAAGAACGAAGAGGAGAGTAAGTAGAACTATTCACGCCAACGATGTATATAGTGAATTGAACTGATGAAAGCTTAGCTTATTTTGAATTCAGAGGACAAAGTTTGACTCTTGCCATGGAGCTCTGAACAACATTTTGTTTTTTTATAAAAGAAAGTAACTAAACAAATTACAATGCTGCTTACGGAAGTAAAGTGTGACAATATTGGATAATGAATTAGATACTACTAGTAATCTATTCTTATCTGTGAAATGAATTTGTCTGTCAGTAAGTATGACATCTAGCACTAGTATAGTTGTATGATAAGATGAGAGAAAAAAACGGGACCTTGGAATTAAACACTTGACACTTCTATTCTAATCACTACGTCTTTCCTAATTTTTTATTTTTTATTTACAGTATTAGGGGATTTAGTTTTGCTTTGTTGATTAAATTACATATTACTATAGTAATCTTATCTTCCTTCAAGTTAATGTAATCATTGTTGTGTTGCCTCTCTCATGGACACGGAAATGTCCTTAATTAAACTGCAGCTTCCTTGTCATCGTCTATGGTTAAATTTTTTATCTAAACAAAAGCAATTTTTTCAAGTTAGTCCTAACAGTGTTTTTGCTTCTTTGTTTTTTTTTTTGAACTTAACATGCCATATTTCATATATTCGCATCAAGGGGGTTCAAAAAGTCCAGCCCCTCCCTACTTACAAAAGGATGGTGCCTAATCATCTAATGTAACACCCCTACCGCTAATCCTTTACTTACCGTCTAATCGCCCTGGTAATCCTACTATATCGCAGCGGAAATACGACTACTACGGCGGGTGATACAACACCGCTAACCGCTCATACGGCTAGCTAGTCTTGCACTACTTACAGTTACGGTCTGATGTCTAAATATACCGAGCTATTACATTCCATACCGAATACAAAGATCACATACTTACATTGCTAGATTACCAAGTATCAAGTATAGTTAATTACATCCCTTTTCAATCCTCCAAAAATAATGAGTTTCTACCAACTACTCATCTACACCATCTCACCATTCTTCATTATCCAAAAGGGGTGTACCCCATGGTACACCGGCTAACAAAACCTACGGTCGTGTACAACATAGTACACCTTTCACAATTCATTAATTACAAACAAAAGAAATAATCTTGAGCTCACAAGTCTTCACCCTTCACGAGGACCTGCATTATATTAAAAACATCACCCCAAGGGGCTCAGCAAAAAGCTGCATATAAACTTCGCATATACCACGTGCTAACTAGGGTACGCCGACTATTTAAGGTTGAATGTACATGCGGTTCATTATTTTCATACATACATGCTTTACATACATCATACAAGCATACACAATACAATACACAATCCAAAACAACAATACAAGCATACACAATACTTACCTTCACAAGGGTTAGCCAAATTACACATCCGGGTTAATCGGATGCTTATTACTCTTTTACTTATTACACAATACTTTCTCTTACTTCACTTACTTACTTTTCCATACTCGTTTACTCATTCTTACTTACTTACTTTTACTCATGTTAAGTCGATATGACCTCTGGGCAGGGACTACACCGTCTCACCACCGGGTTTTACTTGGCTCACCAATCCAGGATGCTACCCATTTAAGGGGTTTGGGCCGTGGACCAGTTAAGAGCCAGGAATTGGAGCGAACCTCTTGTGACTCCGCCTCCTCACGCGTGGCCGAAACTATATCGGACTTCTACTCATTCCAATTTACCAATTTATTAAGTTAGATTGGTTAGTTTGTTAGGAATCAGTTAGAAGTCCATCACAACTGTATTCGGCCAGAGCATAATACATCAAGCATACACACATTCATTATCATCCATACATTTCATGAATTATACAAACTATGATTTAAGAGAATATACAACAAGGAACAACATCATATTTTCACAAGTAGGCATACTAGTTCCGATTCGTGCATTTATCTTGTTAGGTGATCGATTAGCACACAAATCAGAGTAGCCAAGGTAGCATACGGGGCATGAGAAGTTCATACCGTTCACCGTTGTACTTGTATCCGACGTTCCTTCGGTGTTCACAATCCAAATCCTATAATCATACATGTGATCGAGTGGTTAATTACCCATAATTAACCTTACTATTTACTTTCCTAACATTTCCTGGTTTATACTTACTATTCATTGTTATTCAAATACATGTACCTAAGTTACTTACTTAAAATTATTTTCTAAGCTTATTTATATCCTTAATGACCATTAAACATCATTAATCATGTCTTAATTATCTTATACCATCATTACCCTTCATTACCCTACCTTATATTAGCTTTAAAATAGATTCTGTGTAAAAATTGAGGTGGTCCCGGTTACTGTCCGGGTTTACAAACCCGGAACACCACTTTGGAAATCCCTCGGGTATGTTTTATGTATGGTCCGGGTTTGTGTACTACTTTACAAACCCGGACCACAAGCTTTGATAAACTCTCGGGTATGATTTAGAAGTGGTCCGGGTTAGTGTCCTGGTTTGTAAACCCGGACCACTCCATTGATATAACAATCTGCCGTGCTTTGATACTGGTCCGGGTTTCTGTACTTGTTTACAGACCCGGACCACTTGAAGGTTTGAAAAATATGTATGTGTTTGAACTTGTTTCAAATCCAAAATTCTACTAATCTCTTCCCTAACATTCCTACATATAATCTAGTATATTTTTACCTTGATTAAACACTTTAAACTACCCTAATCTAACCTATATCTCTATCTGTCAACTTGCAGGTTTTTACTGCCAATTTTCCTTCCTGTTCCAGTTTTCTTCTTCAACCAACGTAACAGATCTTCCCATTCTTCTTCCCACTAATTAAATGACTCTCAAACTAGCCTAACTTCGCTAAACCCTTCCCATTACACCATTTCCAACTCTACTCCACTACATCTCTTCCTCCTGTTACAAACCAAAGTGAAAATCTTATTTTTCCTCTCTATACAACCTCTCTGCTCTTTCTTTTCTAACAGCAACCAAGTCTCTAATTCCTAACCAAATTTTGACAGAGTCTCCCTACAATTTCTAGTGTTCTCACCACATAATTTTGCTCACTCAATATAGTTCACACCTGTTCAATATATGCATTAGTTTCCACACAACCTCTAACACTTACTACAAACCTAATACTCCACTTAGCATTTTATTTGTTTTTTTCAGAGCTTCAAACTACATTATATTTTACATCAATATAATTTTCCCTTCCTACTGTTACGGTGGTTTTAAACAATTGCTAAGCAATATACCTATTCATACACAAACTTAAAATGTACAGAGGCTTCTCATTACCTTGGTTCTCTTGATTCCTTTTCCTTTCTCTCTTTCTCCTTTCTTGCTCCTCTTTCCTTCTTGTTCTTGTTTCTTTGTTTCTTTATTTTATTTAAGCCAAGCTACACCATGTAACAAGGCATACACACACACACACACACACACCAAACTAGTAAAATTTCTACGTAGGTTTTAAACCCTAACTTATGAGAACTCATTTAAAACACTTAATAAGTCTTACCTTGAGATTCTAATGGAGTTTTGGGGTAGCAAATGACAAGGCTTCAGCTCTCAAGATGGAACACCAACCCGGCTGGGTAAGAGGAAACAATGGTGTTCACGTAAGTTTTGGTTTACAAGGAAAAATGGAAAAAAGAGAGGAGCTTTGGTCCTTTTCTTACCTTAGAACATGAAGAAGAAGATGGGGCTTCAAATGGTGCTCCTTGGACTCCAAAACGATTATACCCTCAAAATTGAAGTTGGAGGTTTATTATTTTTGAAGGGTGTAGAATAATCTCCGAAGCAAGACGAATTCGACGGTATAATTTTTGTAGCATTTGGAGGTGATTTGGGGTTTCAAAAATGAGAAGGAAATGGGCTGTTGTGTGTGGCTTCTTCAAATCATCATTACTGGGACAAAAGAGGAAGAAGAAGAAATTCTGGCAGAGAAGAAAACGGTGGGAGTGCTGGTGGGATAGGAGAGAGTCAGAGAGAGGTAAAAAGGTAAGTGTTACTTTTTGCTTGTATTTTTGTTTGTCTTTTGTACTAGAAGAGAATTAAGAGAGTGTGAGAGAGAGGGCATAAATCGGCCACCCCACTGGCACACACACATTTGCAGTTTTTATTTTTTTTTAAGGTGGACACACCTACTTTGGTTTATTTAGCTTTTAACCCTACAACTTCCCGTTTTTGACAGTTTTTACTATTTTTCTCGTTTTATTGATTTATTGGCTCTAAACATTCACTAGGTTTATTAATGACTATTTAGTGACCAAAATTGTTACGAGTCTCTTTGACCCGCTTAAAGTCACGTTTTCCCGCTTTCCTCGAAAAACACGCTTTAAGGTTTGTTAAGTATTTTTTATTAATCCGTTTTAAGGATCGCTTTTCTTCAGGATTTGTTCCCTCATATTATTTAGACATAATTAAGCTTCTAAATGCTATTAGCCTATTAATCACTATTTTTAATTACGGGTATTTCAATCTACCCCCCCTTAAGGAACTTTGCCGCAAGTGCTCAAGGTAATGGTTTAATTCCCGCATGGGCAAACCAATTGCCATAATGTTGTCTATACCAACGGGTGTTTACTTCTTCTACCGCAAGCATGCACAATCAAGCACCATACACAATTCACATACACAATCCATCATTTTCAATCATACCCCACACAATACACAACTGTAATTCACAATACCATTACAACCATACATTACACATTGTACATACACATCCATCATTCACAACATACCAAATACATTCCGCACTAACAGTGGCCTCACAATATACTACCATATGTTACTCACTATGCAATGCTCACCTGAAGCAATGCAAAAGCACAAGGCTCTACCCCCCTTAAAAGGGGTACACCCCGTACCCTTATCTACTAAATACAGACTATCTAGTCTATAATAACTGTGGGGTACTTCGCCTTCATGGCATCTCTAGCTCCATGTCGCTTCTTTGTGTACAACACCCGTCCTAGAGCCAATCGTGGTTATCGCAAATCTCATCACTTAAACGCAATCGTCGCAGCGGATAATAGTAACTACCGTGACCTTGCCACGGTCTGATCATATGAAATACGATCCTTAAACCTTACCACACTATCTAAAGTAACCACCAATCCAAAAGTACCAACCAACCGGTAGAGTATAATTTAAGTCACACATAACTTTACATGAGTTTAATATAAACAGACGGGGAGCACAAGCGCAACCCGTATACAAAATGACACCATCCTAATCTAACCACCCCCACTCTCAGGGTGACTCCTCATAGGGCGCTTACCTGCAAAATAAAAACAGCCCCCAAGGGGGTCAGCACGAATCTGGTACACCCTCTCGTGTGCCCCCAGCTAACGGGGGCTACGACGACTAATTGCGATAGCATGGAAGTTGATTAGCAATACATCAATACTATGAAGTGCTATAAACGACAATTCACAATGAACAAGTAGTTTCACACAAAGTTGACGACAACAAGCGTTCCTTTATCAAACGGGTAGTAACCCTCTCCTTAATCCTTATTTCCTTAACTCAGTTCCTTATCTTACCTCAGTCTTAACCTCATCTTAATCTCAGTATACAACCGTTCATGGAAGGAAATGGTTGTAGCGTTTACTCAAACTTGGGATTAGGTGATCCCACCGCCATCTTAATACCACCTACCCTGGACGGGAGTCCAGCGTAGCTGAGCCGGCAACCGGCTCTAGGCTACAAGTCCGAAGACAAGTCCTTAGGCGGAGGGCGGATCTGATTCAGATACCGTCCCCCTTCTCTAGCATGCATGACCGGAGCCAGTCCCGGGTTCCTCGCTCAAGTCCAGTTAGTAAAATCTTACTCTCCTAGTGTTAGTTAACCTTACCAGGTGTTTAACCAACCAACAACATTAATACTCAGCCTTTAATCCAACCTCAGTAAGTACTAAACTTATTAGTAACAATCTCAAGTCTCGTGAGTTAGTGTAAAGAACACATACACAACGAGAATAATTATACCGGTTGCATGCTTTTCTTGTCTTATCTAGCAATTAAACAGATAGCACACAAGCCGAGGGACACCTCGTAGCAAGCAGGTCACAAGAAGGATTGTACCGTTCCACGTCGACCGTTGTTTGATTAACCTTCTTCGGGGGTCCCAATCACAACCTAAAACATCGATTCATCTTTAGGCCGTTAGTTATTTACCACTCTCAACTTTCTTAGTCCCTATAAATCCCACTCAATACCCTCTTAAGCCTTTGCCATTTAACCTTATAACTTAACTTTAAACATTAGGGTTTATACTTATTCTTAACTTAATTACTTAAGTTCTTAGGGTCCTAATCATCACACCTATTATAATGGCACACCTTAATACCAATTAACATCCTTAGAAATAAAAAATTTTCTTTTTTTTTTGTGTTAGGGTCGAGACCGACCCACCGACCGACCCAACCCATGGGTCGGTCCGTTCCAGTAACTTTCTGGTTCAGACAACAACCTTAGACCGACCCACGACCGACCCACCGACCGACCCTCCTTATGGGTCGGTCTATTGCGAGACATTTCTGCTGGGTTAGCAAGGTCCGACCGACCCAGAACTGGGTCGGACCCTGGGCGGTCCACTACAGATTCTTCTATTAATATGTTCTTTCAACAACTCCAAACTCTTCCCATGTATACTATTGTTCCAACCTCATTTAGGTCCCTCAAATACACTTTAAACATTCCTCTAAAACCATTAAATCATTCACCATTATCACCTTGATCATTATGCATTTTCATTGTAATAATGCCAACTCTATAATGTTTTCACTAGGGTTTCTAGGTGGTGGTTCACACTATTGTAATCTCTATGCCAAGTGTTTTCTCATCACCATCACATCATCTCCCAAGCATCTTTCATCATCTAGAACTCTCTTATGCATTTCTTTCCTTCACGAGCTTAAGCTACCATTCCCTCAACACATTATTTCCTTCCTAATTGTTCACCATCTTTTGCCTAAGTCCTAAATATCTCAAGTACATTCTTTTTGACTTCTAACTCCTTCCTAGTGTTGCCTAAATCATTTATAACTCATTAAAACACCTTAAGCTCACCCTTTGTCATTAAGACAACCCCTAGAACTCCCTTAGTCATGAAATCTCCTTAAACATCTTTAACTCTTAGGTTCTCATTAAATTTTGCATGGGTTCTCTATATATTGTTACACCCTAACACTTGTTTTCACCACCAAACAACCAGATCTCCAAATTCTCAATACCTTATCTTAACACACAATCTACACCAAAACTACAACATCACAATATAGTGCTTAACTTAAAAGCTTGGCACTAGGCCCTTAAATGACAATAATCTTAATCACTGAATTTCCACATATATTTGCCTTCAACCTGCGAATCCACCACAAGGCTCCCATTGAAATAAAATGTTCTAGTAATTCATCACCACATTGTTTAACTAAGTCTTTTTCTCATTTGCTCTTTAGTCACTAGTTCTCAATGTAATAGTATTTTTCTCTTAGGTTTACAACTCCTCCCCAAGGTAAAACTCTACACTAAACTTATCATATATCTAAATCCCATTCCCTTAAAAAAAACACCTTAAGGTAAGAATTTACCTTGTCTTTCTCAAGCTTCACAAACTTTCCTCCTTAGTTTTTTCCCTCTTCAATTTCGGTCACCAATATAAATCTCCTTGCCAATACTCTAAACATGTCCAATGATTCTAATGAGCACTCAACAACTTATTAACCTCAAGGAATAAATCCTAGGTTAAAAATGTGTTTTAAGGTCTTAGATTGATTGTTTACCTTAGTTCCTCAAGGCAAGCTTGGGTTTGAAGCTAGAAGGACCTCCTCTCCCCTTTGAAGAGTAGAAAACAAGCTATGACAAGGCATCAAAATGAAGCCTCATGAGTATATATTTCGGTCAAGAAGAAAGGTGATGGAAACCTAGATTTCTTGCACTTTCTTTACCTTAAGAGAGTGGAGATGCCAATGGAGTCTCCAAGCTTGAGTTTCCTCCTCTAATGGTGGTTTGGCTTGGCACCAAAGTGAAGCTTGGATTTTTGAAAAGATAGAAAGATGGAGCTTGAGCTAACTAAGAAGAATCTATGCTTTGTTTTGGATTTGGAGCTAAAATGAGTAAGTGGTGTGCAAGAGAAGATGGAGCTAGCATGGGGAAGAAACTCACGTTAATGGAGAAGGGAGAGAGAGTAAGAAATCGTGGGAACCAAGGGAGAATGAAGAAGTTAGGAGAGAGAGAAGACTAATGTGAGATATTTGTTCCTAAAAGCAAATAGTGACTAGTACATCCCCTCCCTTATTATCAATATTTCAATCTTGTGTTGTGACTCATCTCCCCTCCTTAAAAAAAAACCGGCCACCCTTAAGTAACCAAGGTTACTTTAGTCCTTGTTTGTCAATTAACTAATCTATGTTTACTTATGTTACAAACTAGCTTAATTTAAATCACTATTCACAAAACAAGGCACATTGTTGTGAAATTTTTGATTTCCCACTAATATAGCCTCCCAAATGTGATACTATATAGTACACATATATATTTAAGAGTAATGATGGACATTTAGCCATTCAAAACTCATTTACAAGACAGTTTTTCAAAAATGTGCTTTAAGACTCCTTAAAGCACATTTTGTGTTTAAACTTGTTTTCAAGCTTGGTTTTCTTTGGTAATTGTTTTATAATGACCATTAGGATATTACTAAGGTCTTAGAACAATATTTGGGTACTCTCCCAAGTCTCTCCAAGCTTAAAGCACGTTTTGCTTAAACCGCACTTTCGGTGTTTCCTTATATTTCCTTTTTTAAAATGGTTTATAAATATTCCTAAGGCATTCTTTAGCCTTCTTAAACCTTAATTAATCACTTAAACACCATATCTAAGTTTACGGTACTCAATTCTCTTAATCTTAATACCACATCTTATATTCACATTCACACATCTCAAGACTCGAAGGTCAACCACAAATACAATACATAAGTATCATACATAACTCAAACTTAACACCAAAGTGTAGCAACTTACACGAATTCACATCTTAAACAACCAAGCAAACGACAAACATGGTCGTTTCCTAACTCAAAAGCGAGGAAGCTCTACCCCCCTTAAAAAGGGGTACGCCCCGTACCCTATACAGACGATCTAGTCAGTAAATAACGAAGGGTACTTCGCCCTCATCTTATCCTCTAATTCCCACGTGGCCTCTTCGACATCCTGGTTAGACCAGAGAACCTTCACCAGTCGCACTGACTTGTGGCGAGTGTCCCTAGTCTTTCTGTCCAAGATTCTCTGAGGAGTCTCCACGGATCTCATATTCGGTTCTAAAGTCAACCTCTCAGGTTCTAACACATGGGAGGGGTGGTGCATGTACTTCTTTAGCTGGAAACATGAAAGACATCATGCACTTTACCCAGGTCAGCAGGTAAATTCAACCTGTAAGCAACCGGGCCCACCCGCTCCGTAATCTCATAAGGACCAACAAACTTAGGGCTCAGTTTGCCCTTCTGCCCGAATCTAAACACACCCTTCATCGGTGATACTCGCAGAAATACCTGGTCGCCCACTGCGAACTCTAGGTCTCGTCGTCGAACATCAGCATACGACTTCTGCCTATCCTGAGCAGCTTCATGTTCTCCCTGATTTGCTGAACTTCAGCCTTAACTTGCTCCAAATATTCTGGCCCTATAATGACCGTCTCACTCGACTCATCCCAGCAGAGCGGTGTACGACATGGTCTACCGTACAACGCTTGAAAAGGTGCCATCTTGATCGAAGCGTGATAGCTGTTGTTGTATGAAAACTCGATCAGATGCAATTTGTCAATCCAACTGCCCTGGAAGTCTAAGGCACATGCTCTCAGCATGTCCTCGAGTGTCTGAATAGTTCGCTCAGTCTGACCATCTGTCTGAGGATGGAACGCGGTACTCAGCTTCAGCTCCGTACCCAACGCTTCTCTAGTAGCTCGCCAGTACCTCGAAAGGAATCTGGTATCTCTATCTGACACAATGGTCTTCGGTATCCCGTGATGTCTCATAATTTCCTTCTCAAATAACTCAGCCAATCTGGTCACCTTCCAAGTATCCTTCATCGGTATGAATCGGGCTACTTTGGTAAGGCGATCCACCACCACCCATATCATGTTGAGACCTCCCCTAGCAGGTGGGAGTCCCACTACGAAGTCCATGGAGATATCATGGAACTTCCACTCCGGAACTGGCATCGACTGTACCATTCCGCCCGGTCGTCTGTGCTCAAATTTCACCTTCTGACATGTGAGACACCTCAAGACGTACTCGGTAACATCTGTCTTCATCCCGACCACCAGAAGTACCTCTTCATGTCTTTATACATCTTAGAGGCTCCCGGATGGATGGAAACTGAAGAACAGTGTGATTCTCTAAGTATACGGTCTTTCAGATCCGCATTGCCTCGTGGTATGCATAACCGGCCCTTTAGTCTGATCAGATCATCATCATGAAGTCTGAAGTCGTATTTCTGACTCTCAAAGGTACCATCTGTCAGCTTCTGTCTGACCTCTCTCATGTACTCATCTGCCCTCTGAGCCTCTCGCACCTCATCAACCAAGCTGGAGAAAGAAACTAGCGAATGGAGTGAGTGTGCTCGACGGCTCAGGGCGTCCGCTACAACATTGGCCTTTCCCTCTTTGTATTGAAGGTCAATGTCATAGTCTTTCAGGAACTCCAACCATCTCCTTTGTCTGAGATTCAACTCCTTCTGAGTGAATATATATTTCAAACTCTTGTGATCGGTATAGATCGTCACACTAACCCCGTATAAGTAATGGCGCCATATCTTCAAGGCGAAGACTACAGCTCCCAGCTCTAAATCATGCGTGGGGTAGTTCTCCTCATGTTTCTTCAACTGGCGTGAGGCATATGCCACCACCTTGCCATGTTGCATGAGCACGCAACCCAGCCCTCTGCCGGATGCATCACAATAAACCTCAAAGCCCTCCGTACCGTCTGGAATGGTCAGAACCGGTGCAGTGGTCAGTGAGTCCTTCAAACTCTGAAACGATCTCTCACAGTCAACCGTCCAATCGAACGGTGCATCTTTCTTCATCAGACTGGTCATCGGTTTCGCGACCTTGCTGAAATTCTTAACAAACCGCCGGTAGTAACCTGCCAAGCCGAGGAAGCTCCGAATGTCGGTAACTGTCTTCGGTCTTGGCCAAGTACGCACGGCATCAATCTTCGCCGGATCTACCGAGATCCCGGCATCTGAAATGACATGACCTAGGAAAGAAACCTGGTCAAGCCAAAACTCACACTTGGAGAACTTAGCATATAGCTGGTTCTCCCTTAGTATCTCCAGTACTCTCCTCAAATGTTCCTCATGTTCAACCTTAGACTTCGAGTATATCAAAATATCATCAATAAACACCACAACCGACTTGTCCAGCTGCTCCCGGAACAAGCGGTTCATCAGATCCATAAACTTCGCCGGTGCGTTCGACAAACCGAACGGCATCACTGTAAATTCGTAGTGGCCGTATCGTGTCCGGAATGCCGTCTTCTCAATATCTCCCTCCTTAATGGCTATCTGATGATACCCTGATCTGAGATCAATCTTGGAGAATACAGAAGCTCCCTTCAACTGATCGAACAGATCGTCAATGCGTATGGTAGTGGATACTTATTCTTCACAGTCACTGCATTCAACTCTCTGTAGTCGATGCAGAGGCGGAGACTACCATCCTTCTTCTTCACGAAGAGGACTGGCGCTCCCCATGGTGACACACTTGGTCTGATGAATCCCTTATCCAACAAGTCTTTCAGCTGTTCCTTTAGCTCATTCATTTCGGCCGGAGCCATGCGATATGGTGCCTTGGCTATCGGTCCGGTACCAGGTAGCAGCTCGATGGTGAACTCTACCTCCCGAGTGGGTGGCATGCCGGGCAGTTCCCGTGGAAAGAGATCAGGGAACTCCGACACTACCGTAAGTCGGGGTCGAACTCGGGGTCTCTCTCTATGTCCTGGACATAGCAGAGGTACACTTCTTCCTTCCTCCTCACTCCTTATACATTGCCATGGCGGTGATGATCTTAGTCGAAGGCTCTCGAGGCCGCTGGCGGTATGATATGGTTACCCCAGACGGACTCCTGAGAAGCAGCCTATGCTCGGCGCAGAGGATACGACCCTTGTGCCGCTCCAACCAGTTCATCCCGAAGATAACATCAAATCCCAACTCTCTGAACTCAATAAAACTGACTGGGAAGTCTTCCCCCTTAATTCTGACAGTGGCTCCTCGGTAGTAGTGAGTGCAACGAACCTTCTCCTTAGACGGGAGCGTAACCGTAAAGTCGGGTAGCTCGTCGGCGTCTAGCCCCAACCTTCTCGCAAAGGATGCCGAGATAAAGGTGTGCGAGGCCCCTGAGTCGAAGAGAACAGATGCCTCAATCCCATTAATCGGAAAGGTGCCGGTGAGGATAGTACCGCTTGCGCCGGCCTGTGCCTCTGTGAGTATGCTTAGAGCACCTTCCGTACCGAGTCCATAACCTAATTGTATTTCACAAGCTTCATGAGTAATGATGGTATAACAGGAGTCGTGACAAATATATGAACAACACTGTTATTTTATTAATAACCATCCTGTTTACAACATGTGCTTCTCCTTACATCTCATACTAAACATTACATGGCTAATATTGTCTAAAGGTTAGGTTTAACCGTCCTGGTTTCATGTGCGTCGCATTAATTACTGCTGACGGTGCTGTATTCAACTTAATTCTTTTAATCCCATGGTACAACATCCTTGATTCTCCACCCATAACTAATATATCTCCAGACTTAAGTATTAACTTATTTGCACGGTCCGCACGCTTCTGCTCGCCGTATAAAAATTCTGCATCATCCCCAATGGACCAAGACACTACGGGTATCCCTCTTTCGAGAGACTCCGCTGTCTCGTCCTTATCCTGGTGTAATCCGAGTCGTCCATCTTTCTCGTAGAAGTTTATTATGCAAATGTCTGCTTGTATGTCTGGAATCGGTTCAGCTTCCAACTGCTGAGCGATTTCCACGACTTGTGTAATTACCGGATGGAACTCTTCGGGTATGCCCGGTGGTGAGTCTCCATCGTGTGTTCTAGTGGTTCGGTATGTCTTGGCATACGGATTCCAATCCTTGCCCAAGCTCATCATCTTTAATTTCATCCTTGCTCCTCCTGGGTACTCCGGTGTGTAAAAACCTCCCGGTCCCACTCCTATCTGGTTGCACCTCCTGATGATGGCTATTTGAGCTTCGGGTGTCAGGTATCCCCTTAATAGAATCATACCTGGGCGGATAACCTGACATTGTTCGGTTGGGTAATCTCGGGTCTCTATGACGGTGTCTCCCGGGTTGGGTGTTGATGGCATTGGATAGCAAATGTTGAAGCTTCCTAAGGTGGTAATAGGTTATATCTTACTTATGTTCTAATCACAACATGTTCTTACTTAAGTTCTAATCTCATCTTAGTCTTACTTAACTCAATTATTCACCAAACATGCATGAAATGCGGTAAGTAGGCAATTTCTTTACTAAAGGTTATAACGGTACCTGGCCTCGATGAGGGCTCAGGCTCATCATCCCGGTCCACCATGTGTAGTGTGGGTCCCGACTTCTGGACCACTCGTGGGTTCTTATCAGCAGCTTGCTGTCCCCTCCTCTGACCGTCAGAACTAGCCCCCTGATCGGTCTTGCCCTTGCCCTTCATCTCGGGCCTATAGGCTCTGCTAGCGGGGTTCCGGAACACTCGTAAGCCGGTGCCCGTACACCCCACAGAAGTTGCACTCCACCTTATTGCCCTTGCAGTCGAGTCCGGGGTGGTCCTTGTGACACCACCTACAGATGAAGCGTCGCTGGTAGCCACCACCGGCTCCCTTCTCAGTCTCAGATCCTGATCATTCATAATATTAATCCTCATATCTTAAACGGTTATTAATGGTCTCTTACTCACTCAATATTAGTTTCCTTACCCTTTGGCGCCTTAGAGCGCAGGGGTGTAGCTGCGTAAGCATACGTCAGCTTCAATGGCTCTTCCTGAGCCTTCTCCTTTTCCTCCTTCCCTTTCGGGTTTTGATTTTTCTGGGCCTGAGGCTGGTACTTCTGTTTCTTGTACCCACCTTGCCCTTGGTGTTCTGTGCTTTTCCCAACATTCTTCCTCTTAGCATTGTCCTCGTCCCTCAGCTGGACGGTTATCTCAACCTTAGCAGCGGCATGATAGCACTCCTGCTTTCAAAGTATTAGTTTCACTTAACTCTTGTAACTTAATCTTATTTATTCACTTATTTAAATCTCAACCATTCTTATACCTGCAAGGTAGTGTAACTCGTCGGCCCCATGCCGTAGCGGAGTCGATGGCTAAGCCCGCCATAGAAGCGGTCCACCAGGATCTGGTCAGAATACCCCAGACCTGGCAGAAGACGGAGCAAGGCGGTGAACTCTGAGTAATACTCGTCCACCGTCATCTTGTCGGTCTGCTTGAGCGCATCCAACTGCAAGCGCTTCTTCGTCTGGACATGGGCGGGATAGTACTTTGCCCGAAGCAACGCCGTGTACTGGTCCCAGCCGAAGTCTGGATTGGCCACGTGCTCGGCCCTCACCAGCTTCCACCAATCGCCTGCCGCCCCTTTCAGGTAGAAGGCAGCCAGACGCACCTTGATCCCAGCGGGGACATCAAGGGTCTCGAAGGCGGTCTCCAACTCGGAGATGTACGCCTCAAGCTTGGCGGGATCCGTCTCCCCCTTAAAGTGTGCGGGTCGAAGGTCTGCAAGACTCTTCACCCAATTCGGTTCCCGGGGTGGTGGAGGTGGAGGTGGCGCACCCACACCAGGCTGATAGCCCATGTGCCCCAAAGCAGCAGCCACGATCTCTGCGATCGTCTGCCCTCCCGGTACCTCAGCAGCATCATCACCTCTTCCTCGGCCTCGGCCTCTCCTTCCTGACATCTGAACAATGACAGCTCACATTAGATTCGTATTCACCACTGTTCTGGTTAACGAATTTTATGACGTCCGTAGACGGTAAAGACAATCCACCCTTATTGGTGGTTATCTGACTCTACTCACTTAACTTCTCACACCCTTATCCCATTGCTTAATTCTTAACTCATAGCCTAACTCGGTGGTTCCTTATATCCGGTATTTCTCGATCAGAGCGTAACTACGCTCTGATACCACTTTTTGTAACACCCCGTCCTAAGCCAATCGTGGTTATCGCAAATCTCATCACTTAAACACAATCGACGCAGCGGATAAATAGTAACTACCGGGACCTTGCCACGGTCTGATCATATGAAATACCGATCCTTAAAACCTTACCACACTTATCTAAAGTAATCCACCATCCAAAAGTACCAACCAACCGAGTAGAGTATTTAAGTCACAACATAACTTTACATGAGTTTAATATAAACAGACGGGAGCACAAGCGCAACCCGTATACAAAATGACAACCCATCCTAAGTCTAACCACCCCCACTCTCAGGGTGACTCCTCATCGGGCGCTTACCTGCAAAATAAAAACAGCCCCCAAAGGGGGTCAGCACGAATGCTGGTACACCCTCTCGTGGCCCCCAAGCTAACGGGGCTACGACGACTAATTGTCGATAGCATGGAAGTTGATTAGCAATACATCATAATATGAAGTGCTATAAACGACAATTCACAATGAACAAGTAGTTCACACAAATTGAACGACACAAGCGTTCCTTTATCAAACGGGTTAGTAACCCTCTCCTTAATCCTTATTTCCTTAACCTCAGTTCCTTATCTTACCTCAGTCTTAACCTCATCTTAATCTCAGTATACAAACCGTTCCATGGAAGGAAATGGTTGTAGCTTAACTCAAACTTGGGATTTAGGTGATCCCACCGCACCATCTTAATACCACCTACCCTGGACGGGAGTCCAGCGTAGCTGAGCCGGCAACCGGCTCTAGGCTACAAGTCCGAAGACAAGTCCTTAGGCGGAGGGCGGATCTGATTCAGATACCGTCCCCCTTCTCTTAGCATGCATGACCGGAGTCAGTCCCGGGTTCCTCGCTCAAGTTCCAGTTAGTAAAATCTTACTCTCCTAGTGTTAGTTAAACCTTACCAGGTGTTAACCAACCAACAACATTAATACTCAGCCCTTAATCCAACCTCAGTAAGTACTAAACTTATTTAGTAACAATCTCAAGTCTCGTGAGTTAGTGTAAAGAAAACACATACACAACGAGAATAATTATACCGGTTGCATGCTTTATCTTGTCTTAGTCATAGCAATTAAACAGATAGCACACAAGCCGAGGGACACCTCGTTAGCAAGCAGGTCACAAGAAGGATTGTACCGTTCACCGTCGACCGTTGTTTGATTAACCTTCTTCGGGGTCCCAATTCACAAACCTAAAACATCGATTCATCTTTAGGCCGTTAGTTATTTACCACTTACTCAACTTACTTAGTCCCTATAAATCCCCACTCAATACCCTCTTAAGCCTTTGCCATTTAACCTTATAAACTTAACTTTAAACATTAGGGTTTATACTTATTCTTAACTTAATTACTTAAGTTCTTAGGGTCCTAATCATCAACATCCTATTAATGGCACACCTTAATACCAATTAACATCCTTAGAAATAAAAATTTCTTTTTTTTTTTTGTGTTAAGGGTCGACCGACCCACCGACCGACCCAACCCATGGGTCGGTCCGTTCCAGTAACTTTCTGGTTCAGACAACAACCTTAGACCGACCCACGACCGACCCACCGACCGACCCATCCTTATGGGTCGGTCTATTGCCGAGACATTTCTGCTGGGTTAGCAAGGTCCGACCGACCCAGAACTGGGTCGGACCCTGGGTCGGTCCACTACAGATTCTTCTATTAATATGTTCTTTCAACTCCAAACTCTTCCCATGTATACTATTATGTTCCAACCTCATTTAGGTCCCTCAAATACACTTTAAACATTCCTCTAAAACCATTAAATCATTCACCATTATCCACCTTGATCATTATGCATTTTCATTGTAATAATGCCAACTTCTTATAATGTTTTTCACTAGGTTTCTAGGTGGTGGTTCACACCTATTGTAATCTCTATGCCAAGTGTTTTCTCATCACCATCACATCATCTCCCAAGCATCTTTCATCATCTAGAACTCTCTTATGCATTTACTTTCCTTCACGAGCTTAAGCTACCATTCCCTCAACACATTATTTCCTTCCTAATTGTTCACCATCTTTTGCCTAAGTCCTAAATATCTCAAGTACATTCTTTTTGACTTCTAACTCCTTCCTAGTGTTGCCTAAATCATTTATAACTCATTAAAACACCTTAAGCTCACCCTTTTCATTAAGACAACCCCTAGAACTCCCTTAGTCATGAAATCTCCTTAAACATCTTTAACTCTTAGGTTCTTCATTAAATTTTGCCATGGGTTCTCTAGTATATTGTTACACCCTAACACTTGTTTTTCACCACCAAACAACCAAGATCTCTCAAATTCTCAATACCTTATCTTAACACACAATCTACACCAAAACTACACCACATCACAATATAGTGCTTAAACTTAAAATGCTTGGCACTTAGGCCCTTAAATGACAATAATCTTAATCACTGAATTTCCACATATATTTGCCTTCAACCTGCGAATACACACAACAAGGCTCCCATTGAAATAAAATGCTTCTAGTAATTCATCACCACATTGTTTAACTAAGTCTTTTTCTCATTTGCTCTTTAGTCACTAGTTCTCAATGTAATAGTATTCTTTCTCTTAGGTTTACAACTCCTCCCCAAGGTAAACTCTACACTAAACTTATCATATATCTAAATCCCATTCCCTTAAACAACAAACACCTTAAGGTAAGTAATTTACCTTGTTCTTTCTCAAGCTTCACAAACTTTCCTCCTTAGTTTTTCCCTCTTCAATTTCGGTCACCAATATAAATCTCCTTGCCAATACTCTAAACAATGTCCAATGATTCTAATGAGCACTCAACAACTTATTAACCTCAAGGAATAAATCCTAGGTTAAAAATGTGTTTTAAGGTCTTAGATTGATTGTTTTACCTTAGTTCCTCAAGGCAAGCTTGGGTTTGAAGCTAGAAGGACCTCCTCTCCCCTTTGAAGAGTAGAAACAAGCTATGACAAGGCATCAAAATGAAGCCTCATGAGTATATATTTTCGGTCAAGAAGAAAGGTGATGGAAACCTAGATTTTCTTGCACTTTCTTTACCTTAAGAGAGTGGAGATGCCAATGGAGTCTCCAAGCTTGAGTTTCCTCCTCTAATGGTGGTTTGGCTTGGCACCAAAGTGAAGCTCTTGGATTTTTGAAAAGATAGAAAGATGGAGCTTGAGCTAACTAAGAAGAATCTATGCTTTGTTTTGGATTTGGAGCTAAAATGAGTAAGTGGTGTGCAAGAGAAGATGGAGCTAGCATGGGGAAGAAACTCACGTTAATGGAGAAGGGAGAGAGAGTAAGAAATCGTGGGAACCAAGGGAGAATGAAGAAGTTAGGAGAGAGAGAAGACTAATGTGAGATATTTGTTCCTAAAAGCAAATAGTGACTAGTACATCCCCTCCCTTATTTATCAATATTTCAATCTTGTGTTGTGACTCATCTCCCCTCCTTATAAAAAAACCGGCCACCCTTAAGTAACCAAGGTTACTTTAGTCCTTGTTTGTCAATTAACTAATCTATGTTTACTTATGTTACAAACTAGCTTAATTTAAATCACTATTCACAAAACAAGGCACATTGTTGTGAAATTTTTGATTTCCCACTAATATAGCCTCCCAAATGTGATACTATATAGTACACATATATATTTAAGAGTAATGATGGACATTTAGCCATTCAAAACTCATTTACAAGACAGTTTTTCAAAAATGTGCTTTAAGACTCCTTAAAGCACATTTTGTGTTTAAACTTGTTTTCAAGCTTGGTTTTCTTTGGTAATTGTTTTATAATGACCATTAGGATATTACTAAGGTCTTAGAACAATATTTGGGTACTCTCCCAAGTCTCTCCAAGCTTAAAGCACGTTTTTGCTTAAACCGCACTTTCGGTGTTTCCTTATATTTCCTTTGTTTAAAATGGTTTCTAAATATTCCTAAGGCATTCTTTAGCCTTCTTATACCTTAATTAATCACTTAAACACCATATCTAAGTTTGGGGTATTTCACTTTGACATCATGGTTGGACCATAGGACCTTCACCATTCGTATAGACTTATGGCGAGTGTCTCTGGTCTTCCTATCAAGGATTCTCACAGAGTTCTTGACATATCTCATGGTCGGCTCAATGGATAGTCTCTCGGGCTCTATTACATGAGAAGGATCAATAATATACTTCTTGAGTTGTGACACATGAAAAACATCATGGACACGTCCCAAGTCCTCAGGTAGTGCTAACCTATAGGCTACGGATCCAACTCTCTCAGTGATAGTGTATGGCCCTACAAATTTTGGGCTCAGCTTGCCCTTCTGACCAAAACGGAATACGCCCTTCATAGGCGAAACACGCAAGAACACTTGGTCGCCCACGGCGAACTCAAGGTCGCATCGTCTCACAACCGTATAGGATTTCTGTCTATCTTGGGCTGCCTTCATATTGGCTCGGATTTGCTACACTTCCACTTGGACTTGTTCTAAATACTCCGGTCCTATGATGACCGCTTCACTTGACTCATCCCAACACAAAGGTGTACGGCAAGGTCTACCGTATAGGGCTTGGAAAGGCGACATCTTAATCGAAGCATGATAGCTATTATTGTACGAAAACTTGATAAGATGAAGCTTATCTAACCAACTCCCCTGGAAATCCAAGGCACATGCTCTAAGCATGTCCTCCAATGTCTGGATGATCCTTTCTGTCTGACCGTCGGTCTAAGGATGGAAGGCGGTACTCAGCTTCAATTCTTTACCCAACGCTTCCCGTGTACCTCTCCAGTATCTCGAAAGAAATCTGGTGTCGCAGTCAGATACTATGGTCTTCAGGACTCCGTGGTGTCTAATAATCTCCCTGTCAAATAGCTCTGTGAGCTTCACTACCTTTCAGGTGTCCTTCATTGGTTTGAATCTGGCAACCTTGGTGAGGCGATCGACAACAACCCAAATCATGTTGTCCTCCCCTGGCAGGTGGGAGTCCTACAACAAAATCCATGGAGATATCGTAAAATTTCCACTCCGGAACTGGCATTGATTGTACCATTCCGCTCGGTCTACGATGTTCAAATTTTACTTTCTGGCATGTCAAGCATCTTAACACATACTCTGTCATATCTGATTTCATTCCTGACCACCAGAAGTACCTCTTCATGTCTTTGTGCATCTTGGAGGCTCCTGGATGGACTGACAATGTAGAACTGTGTGACTCTCGCTGGATGTGATCCCTTAGCTCAGCATTGCTTCGGGGGACGCATAGCCTGCCATTTAGCCGAATCAGACCATCTTCATACAACTTAAAATCATATTTCTTCTTCTCAAATGTACCATCCGTGATCTTCTGTCTGATTTCGGTCAGGTAAGGGTTGCTCAACTAGGCATCTCGCACCTCGTCAACCACGCTTGAAGAAGCGAGTAGTGAATGGAGCGAGTGTGCTCGACGGCTCAGGGCGTCGGCTACAACGTTTGTCTTCCCTTCCTTATACTGTAGGTTGATGTCGTAATCTGAAAGAAACTCCATCCACCTTCTCTGTCTCAAGTTCAATTCTTTCTGCGTGTATACATACTGTAAGCTCTTGTGGTCGGAGTAGACGGTGATGCTTACCCCATAGAGATAGTGTCGTCATATCTTCAAGGCGAAGACAATGGCTCCTAGCTCTAAGTCGTGTGTCCGGTAATTCTCCTCATGCTTTTTCAACAGGCGGGAGGCGTAAGCTACAACATTGCCATGCTGCATGAGTACGCATCCCATTCCCTTGCCTGATGCATCACAATACACCTCAAATCCCTTTGTGCCCTCTAGAAGTGTGAGAATCGGCGCTGAGGTCAATGAGTCTTTCAGGCTCTGAAATGCTACTTCGCACTCGTCTGTCCATACAAACGGTGCATCTTTCTTCATCAGTGTAGTCATGGGCTTAGCGACTTTTGAGAATTCCTTTACAAATCTCCGGTAGTAACCGGCTAGACCAAGAAAGCTCCGAATGTCAGTAATAGTCTTGGGTCTAGGCCATGATCGTATAGCTTCAATCTTTGAAGGGTCAACTGATATACTTGCGCTCGAGATGACATGACCGAGGAATGCTACCTGATCTAGCCAGGACTCGCACTTGGAGAACTTCGCATACAGCTGGTTCTCGCGTAGTGTCTCAAGTACTTTCCTCAAATGAATTTCATGCTCTTCTGCTGAATTGGAATACACAAGGATGTCGTCAATAAATACTACAACTGAGGTGTAACACCCCATCCAACAACAACACACTTAACAACAACCTGCAGCGGAAAACATACTTCATCACATTACTTAACTCGTTGGTGTTACACGCGTTAACCACCCACGTGGCTAACAAGGCTATTACATAAACATTGTACCGGTCTGATGGACTAGATTCCCGAGCGACTACACATTACTGTCCCTTTCCAATGACAACAACAACAACATCCACCTTTCAAGTGTACCGAGTATTCACAAACTAATGCCGATGACAATTTCGGTCTTACTACACCTACTGTACATATATAATTTAAAAGATTACCCATGTACAAACGACTACCCCGTCCTACTCTCGAACGGCTTCCAGCTCCTTGTACCTGAAATAGGAAAAAGAAGAGAAAAGGGTGGCCCCCCAGGGGCTCAGCACCTTTGCTGGTATGGTAATCCCGCAGCCCGCATGCTACCGGGCCACGCACAACTAATTGTCGTCTTAGCATGCAGTTGATTATATTTGAATCATGCATGTAAACGATCAACACACAAGACATAACATTCCACCACGATGGCTCAACAAAACAGCCAACGCATCTACACTTAACAAATCACTCCTTGTTTTCCTTAACCCTAGGGTGTTTCTCCTCTGAGGGAGCTACTTCCTTAATAGACGTTACTTACCCATTAATCGGGTTATCCTTAAACGCCTCTTACAATAAACTGGAATTCATATCCATGATCCACATACTCCACATCTTATCAACATATCACATCACATTGTAATAAGAATTGCAGCACAACAATAATACATAACATTGCGGGAACGGTTCCCTTTATGAACCGGCCCAAACATAGTCAGTTCACTTGTAGCCTAGAGAATGTTGCCAGACTCATGATAAGCTCGTTACATAACTCGTTACCGTCTCGTTAAATGAACGGATAACTTAACACAAGGTGCCTCGGATATAGTGATCCAAGCACACCGAACAAACATAAACATAGTATGCCCCTGTGGCCTGACGTGAGTCAGTAAAATAGCCTTGGTTAAGCTAAAGGGAAGGTTGGAAACCAAATTGGAAAACAACCATAACATACAAAGAGAATCGAACCGGTTATGACATCGACTCCCATACTCACACGCGTGGCCGGAACAGACCGGACTCCTCACTTCCCCCGTTAGCACTTGTTAGAAGTTCAACATTGAACTCAATAAACAATCACAAACATTGGGTTAAGTCTTGTTAGACACACACACAAGGGAAGAGAGAGTCATACATTCACGCACAAACATCACATGACTAACTCACGCATAGCCGTGGTTAGAACGTTCCTTGGGTCGGAACGTTATTACCGGATACCGTTCTCTTACGTTTACCTAATAATGGTTAACTAGCCTTCCGTGCGCATTCGAGGTTACCGGTATCGGTACACAACATACAACAACAATAACGACTGTAAACTCGTTTCATGATTTATCTTATAACGTGGAAAACATACAGAAAAACACATTGGCATACAAGCCGGTGTAATCCGGTAGGACACAGGTTGCAAGAAAACCATACATGTCACCGGAGTCCACTCTATCATGTCCACTTATGTTCCTCGAACCATTCTCGAACAACTGGTAATATTACATTTACTTTTATTAACATCGGGGTAACATGGTAATTTAAAGTCTAATGCTCATAACTTATCCCCGTTAACTAGTTAAATAACTTCACATTTTTAACTTTTTTTACTATTACATTTTAATACAACTTTTCCCCCACTAAATTGTCATTATAACTCACTTAACATGTCCTTAACAATCTTATAACATCATTACTTAATAACCCCCATTATCCTATAACCTTAAACAATGTTTTTGGGCCGACCGACCTTACACAAGGTCGGTCGATTCCAGAACATATTACCGTCAAAAATTCTACTCCGACTGACCTTGCAAGTTCGGTCCACAAGGTCGGTCTATTCCCGAGAGTTTTTCCCCTTTGAAAACTCAGGCCCGACCGATCTTGGCAAGTTCGGTCCCAAGTTCGGTCGATTCCAGGGACTCAATTCGTACCCAAAATACAAGCCCGACCGACCTTGCAAGTCTGGTCCCCAAGGTCGGTCCATTCCAGAAACTCTTCCCGGTAGTGTAAACTGAGCTCGACCGACCTTGCAGGTCCGGTCCCTAAGGTCGGTCGGCTCCAGACCTTTGTTTCTAAATTCCCATTTGACTCCAAACTTCACCTCATGTATCCTAGTATGTTCTAACCTCATTTGGGCACCACAAATACACCTTTAGCCATGTACTAAACTCCTTAAATCACACACCAAAACCATCTTTATCATTCCACAAATTTCTTCCAAAATCCCTAGCACTTGGAATGTTTTCTCCCTAGGATTTCTAAGTGGTATTTCACCTATAATGACCACTATACCAAGGTGTTTCCTCTACACCTTAACATCATCTCCCAAGCATCTTTTCTTACTAACTAAATTTCCTTGTTCACACTTAGCCTTCACAAGGCATTATTTTTCCTTTGATCACCAAAACTTGCACAAGACTTAGCATTTCATACAACATAACTTTGGTGTGTTTACAACACCCATTTGATTTCTAAATCCTCCAAGACTATGCCCAAGGCATCATAACACTTAAGAACACCATATTTCACTTGTTTCACCATCTTAACACTTAACAAATTCCTAATACTTCCTAGTTCACTAAAATCATTTAAGCACTTAGAACTTCTTGTACATTATCCAAATTTTGCCATGGGTTCCCTAGCATATTGTCTACCAAAACACATTGTTTTTCGCCATTAAACATTCATAACACCTAAATCCATCAAGAACCTTCTCACACCCAAAACTTCACCAAATACACTACATCACAATATATCATAATCAAATGCTTGGCACTTAGGCCCTTAAAACATGGCTCTTAGGCCCTTAAATTGCAAACCTTAAACATGAATTTCCCACATATATATGCCTTTGACCTGCAAATACACTCAAACAATACATACGCCCTTAAGAAACTCCTTGAGAGCATTTTACTAGCTCATTTGCCATTGGCTCCTTAGGTATTTTATTAGCAAATCAAGCTCATTTTTCCTAGGCATTTAAACTACATTGAGTTGTTTGTTTATCTTCAAGATTTTACTTGAACACTCTTGTTCTTCCTTGTTTAGAATCGGCAAGGTACTTGGCTACTTGTCAATGACTTAATCAATACACAGTAAAAACCAATGAGCATTCAAGCTTTCATGCTTAAACTCATTTACAAACCCTAGGTTATATATATTGTCTTTACACATTAGGATAGTTGTTTTACCTTGGAATAAAAGAGAGCTTGAACAAGCATCAAGAGAGTACTCCTCCTTGTCCTTTAAAGATTAAAATGGTGCTATGGAAAACAAGAGGAGACACCATTAATGGTGAATTTTCGGACATGTAATAAAAATGAAGGAAATGTTGTTTTCTTTGGTTTCTCCTTACCTTGAAGCAACGGTGATCAACAAGGCATAAAAATATAGACTCAAGCTCCTTCCATGGAAGTTATCCTTGACACCGAAATGGTGGTTTGAAGATTTGAAAGGAGGAAAATGAAGAGCTTGCTCCAACTAGAAGAATGGTGGTCTTGAAATTGGATTTGGACCATGGAGCTAGATGATTCAAGTATTCAAGGATGGAGATGATATGTTTTTGCTGTAGCAAAACGATTTCGAGAAGGGAGGATGAAGAAGGCTACGGTGGTGAGTGAAGGAAATAAGAGAATGAGGTGAGAGAGTACTCTTGTTAGATATTTATGTAATAAAGTAGAATAGTACTTTACTTTAGGTTTCCTTTCTTAATTGATTTGCAAATGGTGGTGACTCACCTTACAAAAACTGGCCCCCTTATATTACTTAGGGGTTTTGGTCTTGTGTAACCAATTAACTTACTTTATTGACTTATGTCATAAACTAGCATATTTTAGTTACTATTCACAAAAAACAAGGCACATACTTGTGAAATTTTTGATTTCCCATTGATTTAGACTTCCAAATGTGATACTAAGTAGTACACATGTTAATTAAAGAGTAATGATGGACATTTAGCCATTCAAAACTCATTTACAAGACAATTTTTCAAAAATGTGCTTTAAGACTCCTTAAAGCACATTTTGTATTTTAACTTGTTTTCAAGCTTGGTTTTCTTTAGTAACTGATGATATGTTCATTAACATATTATAAGGTATAGGTATGACCTTTAGGTTATACAAATTTCTCAAGCTTAGAGCATATTTTTGCCCATATTAACTTTAAGGAATTTATTTGTGTTTTGTTTGGTTTAAATTGTCTACCAGGCTCCTAAGGACTTAATTAGCCTTATTAAAAATAATTGAATATTATTTAGTCTTGGTAGGTTCTTTGGGTCCCAACCAAGTTCACTCAAGCTTAGAGCATGTTTTTGCTCGCGGCTGTGTCTTAGTGCTTATTGTGTTTTACTACGGTTAAATTGTTCAACTGATGTTTCTAAGGCAGTTTTATCCTTTAGATACCATAGTTTAATGTTTAAACCATATCAAGGTTTGGGGTATTTCAATCTACCCCCCTTAAAGAACTTCGTCCTCGAAGTTCACATTTCCCACACATCATTGGATTAGAAACACGGGAATATTTGTAAAATAAAACTTCCATAACCAAACATTAATTTACATCACACCCTCGGATTGACGGTCGGGCAACATATTCAATCCATACATAACAAACATACTCACATGATAACCTCGGACTCAATGGTCCGGGTATCTTAACAACATTGCACATACATAACAACCCCTTAGACTCTTGGGTCTGGGTAAATAACAACATTTGGACCCATAGGTCTTGATAACATAACAGCCTTTAGACGCATAGGTATAGTAACACAACAACATTTAGACTCATAGGTCTTGATAACATACACTTTTGGAACTCAAAGTCAAATAATATTTATTACAATACCACACAACAGTCTTAGCATGTATGGCAACCAAAAATATCTTTTACATTCGCTGTGATCCCGCGGAACCCGGTCGCGATGGACACCTTTCCGTCCCCGTTCCTTTGGGAGATCAAAACAATCACTTAAATTAAAATTTTTCCTTGTGAGGTTAAGTAAGAGAACTTAATTATGTAAAGTACCATCGACGTTTATAAATACCAATTCAAAATCCTTTTGAAAACACATACAACTCCAAGTCCAACTTATGCTCTTTGCTTCTTTTCTTAGCATGGTTATTTGTGACCACTTGTAGGGAGCTTCAAGAATCATCCAACCCTGATGTGATCAGCATCAGTGTCGAACTATCCTTCCACCCCAATTTGTGTTCGGCTTCCCTTGATCTCATGATAATCAAGTTTCACCTCCTACTTCAATTTCAAGCATCAAGTAAGTCACTCATTTCCAATTCTCTATCTTTTTAATCATTCTAATCATGATCATAACATCTCCAAGGGATAGAACTTCGTCTATCAGTTATTTCCATTCACTTTTAATCAAGTTACCTAGGGAATCTAATTCTCACTAGGGTTCTATGTCGGTTCATACCTTTCATGAATCACTTATTATATATACATATATTTATCAAAATACAACAACAGTTTCACATTTATACACTGTTGGGGTTTTAGTTCCCGGGAGTTTCTCTACTCCCCACACTTGTACTATCTCCACACAATGTTAACGAATAAACATACTTATCACAATCACAATGGTATTTCGCATCTTCGAGTGCGCAATTAACACAATTAAACCATGAATGAATGGCGTATGTTATATAACGCAGCACCAATCATCAAAACAAAACTATTTTGTGCTATGCACTACTAGGTCACATACACTAATACACTTGAACGGTAATACACACAAAGTGGTTTTGCGCTCTACCCCCCTTAAAAGGGATTACGCCCACGTAATCAATCAGTGAACATTGGCTTAAAATGTTCTGCCGTCGTGAAGTGTTTAACTTCCACGGTTGTTAACAATGCATTCTTATTAGAGGAGCTTAACCATATTGGCGGTTTAGTTCTAAACCAAGAATTCTCATTGGAGTTTGCTTTAACTCTTAAACCGGTTTCGGTCCTGGCCTATGAGGCTTCTAGGAATTAATAATTAGCCATTCACTCATGTTCCATGCACATTCAACACTTGAATCACTGGCTCACTAGTTTTGCTGTGAAACTCTAATAACTGTAGGGCTTAGTTTGCCCCATTCGTTATCTTACTGTATTATACATCCCCAATTATCACCTTATCTTGGTAATAACGGTTTCTCAACGATGCGTGGTATCTCTGACCGTGCGCAATTCGGTGAGTTATAAACTTTCTATCCACTTCCATAACAATCTACTGTGTATACTGTTATGTGTTTCACAATGATTGGCTTGTTTCTTCCGACTTGCTGTCGGTTGAGGTTGAGCTACTACCCAATGTGTAGTGCTCTCTCAGTTATTTCCCACACTTGAGGTATATTCCATACCGATATCTAGTATTTCGTGTTACTGCAGTCACATGTTGCTAATCCTGCCTCCACATTTGGTTTTGTACAAGTATTCTTTCACTGGTTAGACCTTGCATTTCCTATGCATCGGTCACTATGTCATTATAAGCCGCTTTCTATTTCCTCCACAATTAACATTTCCCGAATCCTAGCTATCTCACTCGATCATTACTGCACAAGTGCAATACCAAAACACTCAGTCATACAGAGTGCAGAGGCGTAAACTCTTGACAGTAAATCTCTTATGCGATTCGCAATGGAATTCACACTGTCTTTCACTGAGACTCTGATCTCGTAATACTGGCTACTGGCTTACTACCTAGTTATTTGCTACCACTTATCGGTTAACAATACTTATACAACGGTCGCTTGCTGCGCACCGTGCTCTTTCTCGTTGCATAACACTAACTTACATGGTATTTACTGTCACATTAACTTCCACACATATACTTACATCATTCGTGTTATGGTTCGTCACTCATTTGGATGACTACTGAATGCTCCTTGAGCATTGATCACTCGAGTCACAAGCCGGCATTATTCAGCTCGGTGATTCACTTTATACACACATGCTACTAAACTAACTGCTCTCAAATAATAATATCGTCCATCCTTAACATATTTCTTGAGCTTGGTTCAAAACTACCGCTCCAGCGGTTTCACAGTATCGAGAGGTGTCCCCACTCATAAAGCAGTGGTTCGTTCTCCGCTCTATTTACTCGTACAACACAAACTTTTGCAATCGATCAAATTTACATATCACACCTTATTTGTGGCTTATAAGCCTTATTGCCTTGAGCTGCGCTCATTGTAGGCTGTCCACACACATGTACTCTCTGTACAACATTACATGGTTTGGATGTCATATTGGGCTCCATGACAAGGTCGTTGCATCACGTTTCCTTTCATGGGATGCCCCTTAGGATTGTCAGTCCGTCTCCTGACAACTTATGTCTAAACTGGGTGTTAGTTTCAACCCTTGTGTTTCTGTCACGTTATCCCGTTCAACTATCGTTGATCCATACATCCCTCAAGGATTGCTCCTGGGTGTTAATAAGTTATGCCATTACCTCTGGCTTGCACTTATTGGTGCGTCAAATAAACTACGCCGCTTTGCGTCTTAGCCGAGTTACTATCCTCTTATATGAAGGTCGATATCCCCTGGTAATCCAAGTGTTCATTCCGAGAGTTTCATCCCGTTCGTTGCACATTAACATGTCCATATCAGGCATATGCCTTACTATATATAGGCTGGGTCATCGTACCAGCTATTATGTTCATCCCTGAGGATCCTTAAGGCACATGCAATGCCTTTACATAACAGTCTGTGCACTTCGCACTTCCTGACTCTTAAACATTTCCTTGAATTGAATTCACTAATTCCTTAGTCTCGTTAACTTAACTGAGTTCCTTTACTTCAACCATTCTCGGTAATCCGTTGCTCTTGCTTGACTTTTACTGCTGACCGTAGTATGGAGTCGACTACTTCCCGTGTTCCGGACTCTACTTGTATACATATGTGGGGTACCCTACTGATACATTAGTACTTACCCAACTAACCCATAAGTAGGTCTGTCAGGCCCAAAAGCTCCTATCGGAGTGCGGTTGTCCCACATTACAGTTGGTACACTCGTAGTGTTCGTCACACGCCTAGGTGAAGTATTCTGTTGTCAACTCCCTTATATTGTCCCGTGACAATATGCATTCCGTGCTTCCCGAACTTACTCGAGGGAAGGTTTATCCACTGCTGTATCCTTATCAACTGTCCCTGGTTTTACTGGTTTGGTTGGAAGAAGGTTGAAAGAAGTACTGGTTTGAAAAAAAATCGGTTTTGAAAGAAAAGAGTTTGAAATAAATCAAGCTTGAAAGAAAAATTTCATGGTTCACAACGTCTTCTTGCCTTAACCAAAATCTAGCTCCTTGCTGACTTTGACTGGTGTACCTCCAATTATAGAGGTTAGGCTATCAAGCCCTTCCACGGTTATGATGATCCCACTTAACTTCGTGGTACTTTACCAAGTACTTTGTAGTTGTTAAAACTTTCCCGACAGCCCTGTTATAGCAGCACTTGCCATGGCAAGGGCGTCATGCTAACTGGCTTATCGGTTCAACATTTACCGGTTGCGGTATTGTTTTTATCTACACTGTCATCAGTGGCCTTGTTGGCCCTCACTTGATCTTACAGTCTAGACATTAAATCCTCTGGGTGACTTCTCACTATCTTCACGTGTTAATCATTAACTAGGGTGTCTCCCATCCTTAGAGTACCCTTTTACTTAGTATTGTATCTTCTTCGTAGCCCGTTCCACCCATTTTCGTGGTTACTGAGATCTGTCTCTTGTTTGGGTACTACGTGTAGTTCCTTAGCGGTTGGTATACCGTGGGTGTATCATTTAAAACTGTGGTCCCATAGACACTCGTCTCGGGTTTCATTAATCCACTTCCTGCCTGTTGCACGGTTGGTGCGTTGCAAGCTGGTTGTACTCGACTGCTCAGCATGTCGACCCAGGTTGCCGGAAATTCCATTCTTCTATACACAAGATTCTTCATTCTTCGCTATTAAATACGGTTAACATTGTTCAGATGGAAACCGTCTCCGGGATTCCCACTTTTCGGGATCTACCGTATGACAGGTTCTCCGTACCTTTAGAGGTACTTAATAACAGCCAGATCGGGTATTCCCGAGTATGAGAGGACTTTCATCTCTCTGGCGTTGTTTCCCAAGTAAAAACAGGGATTGTGGAGGGCGGAAGGATATAGTAGGTTTCCAGTACACACCGGTAATTCCTAACTAGCGTATCTCTCACGCTATCACTCAACCCTTAACCCAAAGTACTTAAATCCCAACTCGGTACTTCCTAAGCTCGGTAATTCAGTCATCAGAGTGATACTTCGCTCTGATACCACTTTTTGTAACACCCCATCCAACAACAACACACTTAACAACAACCTGCAGCGGAAAACATACTTCATCACATTACTTAACTCGTTGGTATTACACGCCGTTAACCACCCACGTGGCTAACAAGGCTATTACATAAACATTGTACCGGACTGATGGACTAGATTCCCGAGCGACTACACATTACTGTCCCTTTCCAATGACAACAACAACAACATCCACCTTTCAACTGTACCGAGTATTCACAAACTAATGCCGATGACAATTTCGGTCTTACTACACCTACTGTACATATATAATTTAAAAGATTACCCATGTACAAACGACTACCCTGTCCTACTCTCGAACGGCTTCCAGCTCCTTGTACCTGAAATAGGAAAAAGAAGATAAAAGGGTGGCCCCCCAGGGGCTCAGCACCTTTGCTGGTATGGTAATCCCGCAGCCCGCATGCTACGGGCCACGCACAAAACTAATTGTCGTTAGCATGCGGTTGATTATATTGAATCATGCATGTAAACGATCAACACACAGACATAAATCACCACGATGGCTCAACAAAACAGCCAACGCATCTATACTTAACAAATCACTCCTTGTTTCCTTAACCTAGGGGTTTCTCTCTGAGGGAGCTACTTCCTTAATAGACGTACTTACCCATTAATCGGGGTTATCCTTAAACGCCTCTTACAATCAACTGGAATTCATATCCATGATCCACATACTACATCTAAAAATATCACACTCACATCGCAATAAGAATTGCAGCACAACAATAATACATAACATAGCGGGAACGGTTCCCTTTATGAACCGGCCCAAACATAGTCAGTTCACTTGTAGCCTAGAGAATGTTGCCAGACTCATGATAAGCTCGTTACATAACTCGTAACCGTCTCGTTAAATGAACGGATAACTTAACACAAGGTGCCTCGGATATAGTGATCCAAGCACACCAAACAAACATAAACATAGTATGCCCCTGTGCCCCGACGTGAGTCAGTAAAATAGCCTTGGTTAAGCTAAAGGGAAGGTTGGAAACCAAATTGGAAAACAACCATAACAAACAAAGAGAATCGAACCGGTTATGACATCGACTCCCATACTCACACGCGTTGCCGGAACAGACCGGACTCCTCACTTCCCCCGTTATCACTTGTTAGAAGTTCAACATTGAACTCAATAAACAATCACAAACATTGGGTTAAGTCTTGTTAGACACACACACAAGGGAAGAGAGAGTCATACATTCACACACAAACATCACATGACTAACTCACGCATAGTCGTGGTTAGAATGTTCCTTGGGTCGGAACGTTATTACCGGATACCGTTCTCTTACGTTTACCTAATAATGGTTAACTAGCCTTCCGTGCGCATTCGAGGTTATCGGTATCGGTACGCAACATACAACAACAATAACGACTGTAAACTCGTTTCATGAATTATCTTATAACGTGGCAAACATACAGAAAAACACATTGGCATACAAGCCGGTGTAATCCGGTAGGACACAGGTTGCAAGAAAACCATACCTGTCACCGGAGTCCACTCTATCATGTCCACTTATGTTCCTCGAACCATTCTCGAACAACTGGTAATATTACATTTACTTTTATTAACATCGGGGTAACATGGTTATTTAAAGTCTAATGCTCATAACTTATCCCCGTTAACTAGTTAAATAACTTCACATTTTAAACTTTTTTTACTATTACATTTTAATACAACTTTTCCCCCACTAAATTGTCATTATAACTCACTTAACATGTCCTTAACAATCTTATAACATCATTACTTAATAACCCCCATCATCCTATAACCTTAAACAATGTTTTTGGTCCGACCGACCTTACCGACCGACCTTACACAAGGTCGGTCAATTCCAGAACATATTACCGTCAAAAATTCTACTCCGACCGACCTTGCAAGTTCGGTCCACAAGGCCGGTCTATTCCCGAGAGTTTTTCCCCTTTGAAAACTCAGGCCCGACCGATCTTGGCAAGTTCGGTCCCAAGTTCGGTCGATTCCAGGGACTCAATTCGTACCCAAAATACAAGCCCGACCAACCTTGCAAGTCCGGTCCCCAAGGTCGGTCCATTCCAGAAACTCTTCCCGGTAGTGTAAACTGAGCTCGACCGACCTTGCAGGTCCGGTCCCTAAGGTCGGTCGGCTCCAGACCTTTGTTTCTAAATTCCCATTTGACTCCAAACTTCACCTCATGTATCCTAGTATGTTCTAACCTCATTTGGGCACACAAATACACTTTTGCCATGTACTAACTCCTTAAATCACACACCAAAACCATCTTATCATTCTACAAATTTCTTCCAAAATCCCTAGCACTTGGAATGTTTCTCCCTAGGATTTCTAAGTGGTATTTCACCTATAATGACCACTATACCAAGGTGTTTCCTCTACACCTTAACATCATCTCCCAAGCATCTTTTCTTACTAACTAAATTTCCTTGTTCACACTTAGCCTTCACAAGGCATTATTTTTCCTTTGATCACCAAAACTTGCACAAGACTTAGCATTTCATACAACATAACTTTGGTGTGTTTACAACACCATTTGATTTCTAAATCTTCCAAGACTATGCCCAAGGCATCATAACACTTAAGAACACCCTATTTCACTTGTTTCACCATCTTAACACTTAACAAATTCCTAATACTTCCTAGTTCACTAAAACTCATTTAAGCACTTAGAACTTCTTGTACATTATCCAAATTTTGCCATGGGTTCTCCTAGCATATTGTCATACCAAAACACATTGTTTTTCGCCATTAAACATTCAATAACACCTAAATCCATCAAGAACCTTCTCACACCCAAAACTTCACCAAATTACACTACACCACAATATAGTGCATAATCAAATTGCTTGGCACTTAGGCCCTTAAATAACATGGCTCTTTGGCCCTTAAATTGCATAACCTTAAACACTGAATTTCCCACATATATATTGCCTTTGACCTGCAAATACACTCAACAATACATACGCCCTTAACAAACTCCTTGAGAGCATTTTACTAGCTCATTTGCCATTGGCTCCTTAGGTATTTTATTAAGCAAATCAAGCTCATTTTTCCTAGGCATTTAAACTACATTGAGATATTTTGTTTACCTCTTTTCTTCAAGATTTTTACTTGAACACTCTTGTTCTTCCTTGTTTGGAAATCGGCAAGAGTACTTGGCTACTTGTCAATGCTCTAATCAATACACAAGTAAAACCAATGAGCATTCAAGCTTCATGCTTAAACTCATTTACAAACCCTAGGTTATATATATTGTCTTTACACATTAGGATAGTTGTTTTACCTTGGAATAAAAGAGAGCTTGAACAAGCATCAAGAGAGGACTCCTCGTTGTCCCTTAAAGATTGAAATGGAGCTATGGAAAACAAGAGGAGACACCATTAATGGTGAATTTTCGGACATGTAATAAAAATGAAGGAAATGTTGTTTTCTTTGGTTTCTCTTTAACTTGAAGCAAAGGTGATCAACAAGGCATAAAAATATAGACTCAAGCTCCTTCCATGGAAGTTATCCTTGACACCGAAATGGTGGTTTGAAGATTTGAAAGGAGGAAAATGAAGAGCTTGCTCCAACTAGAAGAATGGTGGTCTTGAAATTGGATTTGGACCATGGAGCTAGATGATACAAGTATTCAAGGATGGAGATGATATGTTTTTGCTGTAGCAAAATGATTTCAAGAAGGCAGGATGAAGAAGGCTACGGTGGTGAGTGAAGGAAATAAGAGAATGAGGTGAGAGAATACTCTTGTTTAGATATTTATGTAATAAAGTAGAATAGTACTTTACTTTATGTCTTCCTTTCTTTAATTGATTTGCAAATGGTGGTGACTCACCTTACAAAAACTGGCCCCCTTATATTACTTAGGGGTGTTTTGGTCTTTGGTGACCAATTAACTTACTTATATTGACTTATGTCATAAACTAGCATATTTTAGTTACTATTCACAAAAACAAGGCACATACCTGTGAAATTTTCGATTTCCCATTGATTTAGACTTCCAAATGTGATACTAAGTAGTACACATGTTAATTAAAGAGTAATGATGGACATTTAGCCATTCAAAACTCATTTACAAGACAATTTCATTTTGTATTTTTACTTGTTTTCAAGCTTGGTTTTCTTTAGTAACTGATTTAATATGTTCATTAACATATTTATAAGGTATAGGTATGACCTTTAGGTCTTATACAAATTTATCCCAAGCTTAGAGCATATTTTTGCCCATATTAAAGGTATTTATTTGTGTTTTATTTGGTTTAATTGTCTACCAAGGTTCCTAAGGACTTAATTAGCCTTATTAAATCATAATTGAATATTATTTAGTCTTGGTAGGTTCTTTGGGTCCCAACCAAGTTCACTCCAAGCTTAGAGCATGTTTTTGCTCGAGCTGTGTCTTAGTGCTTTATTGTGTTTTTACTACGGTTTAAATTGTTCACTGATGTTTCTAAGGCAGTTTTTAGCCTTTAGATACCATATTTTAATGTTTAAACAACATATCAAGGTTGGGGTATTTAAATCTACCCCCCTTAAAAGTACTTCGTCCTCGGAGTTCACATTTCCCACACATCATTGGATTAGAACACGGGAATTATTTGTAATAAAAACTTCCATAACCAAACATACTTTACATCACACCCTCGGACTTGACGGTCCGGGCAACATATTCACATCCATACATAACATAACATACTCACATGATAACCTCGGACTCAATGGTCCGGGTATCTTAACAACATTTGCACATACATAACAACCCTTAGACTCTTGGGTCTGGGTAACATAACAACATTTAGACCCATAGGTCTTGATAACATAACAGCCTTTAGACACATAGGTATATGTAACACAACAACATTTAGACTCATAGGTCTTGATAACATACACTTTTGGAACTCAAAGTCAAAATAATATTTATTACACATACCACACAACATGTCTTAGCATGTATGGCAACCAAAAATATCTTTTACATTCGCTGTGATCCCGCGGAACCCGTCGCGATGGACACCTTCCGTCCCCGTTCCTTTGGGAGATCAAAACAATCACTTAAATTTAAAATTTTTCCTTGTGAGGTTAAGTAAGAGAACTTTAATTATGTAAAGTATCCATCGACGTTTATAAATACCAATTCAAAATCCTTTTGAAAACACATACAACTCCAAGTCCAACTTATGCTCTTTGCTTCTTTTCTTAGCGTGGTTATTTGCGACCACTTATAGGGAGCTTCAAGAATCATCCAACCCTGATGTGATCAGCATCGGTGTCGAACTATCCTTCCACCCCAATTTGTGTTCGGCTTCCCTTGATCTCATGATAATCAAGTTTCACCTCCCACTTCAATTTCAAGCATCAAGTAAGTCACTCATTTCCAATTCTCTATCTTTTAATCATTCTAATCATGATCATAACATCTCCAAGGGATAGAACTTCGTCTATCAGTTATTTCCATTCACTTTTAATCAAGTTACCTAGGGAATCTAATTCTCACTAGGTTCTATGTCGGTTTCATACCCTTTCATGAATCACTATATTACATATATACATATACTTTATCAAAATACAACACACAGTTTCACATTTATACGCTGTCGGGGTTTTAGTTCCCCGGGAGTTTCTCTACTCCCCACTTGTACTATCTCACACAACTGTTAACGAATAAACATACTTATCACAATCACAATGGTATTTCGCATCTTCTGTGCGCAATTACCACAATTAAACCATGAATGAATGCGTATGTTTATATAACGCACGCACCAATCATCAAAACAAACTATTTTGTGCTATGCACACTATAGGTCACATACACTACGTACACTTGTACGGTAATACACACTAAGGTTTTTTCCGCTCTACCCCCCTTAAAAGGGATTACGCCCACGTAATCAATCAGTGAGCATTGGCTTAAAATGTTCTGCAGTCGTGAAGTGTTTTAACTTCCACGCGGTCTGTTATACAATGCATTCTGATTAGAGGATCTTAACCATATTGGCGGTTTAGTTCCTAAACCAAGAATTCTCATTGGAGTTTGCTTTAACTCTTAACCGGTTTCGGTCCTGGCCTGTGAGGCTTCTAGGCATTAATAATTAGCCATTCACTCTCATGTTCACCATGCACATTCAACACTTGAATCACTGGCTCACTAGTTTCTGCTGTGAAACTCTAATAACTGTAGGGCTTAGTTTGCCCCATTCGTTATTCTTACTGTATTGTACATCCCCAATTATCTCTCTTTATCTTGGTAATAACGGTTTCTCAACCGATGCGTGGTATCTCTGACCGTGCGCGAATTCGGTGAGTTATAAACTTTCTATCCACTTCCATAACAATCTACTGTGTATACTGTTATGTGTTTCACAATGATTGGCTTTTTTCTTCCGACTTGCTGCCGGTTGAGGTTGAGCTACTACCCAATGTGTAGTGCTCTCTCAGTTATTTCCCACACTTGAGGTATATTCCATACCGATATCTAGTATTCCGTGTTACTGCAGTCACTTGTTGCTAATCCTGCCTCCACATTTGGTTTTGTACAAGTATTCTTTCACTGGTTCGACCTTGCATTTCCTATGCATCGGTCACTATGTCGTTATAAGCCGCTTTCTATTTCCTCCACAATTAACATTTCCCGAATCCTAGCTATCTCACTCGATCATTACTGCACAAGTGCAATACCAAAACACTCAGTCATACAGAGTGCAGAGGCGTAAACTCTTGACGGTAAATCTCTTATGCGATTCGCAATGGAATTCACACTGTTTTTCACTGAGACTCTGATCTCGTAATACTGGCTACTGGCTTACTACCTAGTTAATTGCTACCACTTATCGGTTAACAATACTTATACAACGGTCACTTGCTGCGCACCGTGCTTTCTCGTTGCATAACACTAACTTACATGGTATTTACTGTCACATTAACTTCCACACATATACTTACATGAAATACCCCAAACCTTGGTATGTTGTGTAAATGTTAAACTATGGTATTTAAAGGCTAAAAAGTGCCTTAGAACATAAATGAACCATTTAAACCATGGTAAACACAATAAAACAACACTAAGACACGGTTTGAGCAAAAACATGCTCTAAGCTTGGAGTGAACTTGGCTAGGACCCAAAGAGCCTACCAAGACTTGATAATATTTAATTATGACTTATAAGGCTAATTAAGTCCTTAGGAAACTTTGGTAGACAATGAAACCAAACAAAACACAAATAAATACCTTAAGGTCAATATGGGCTAAAATGTGCTCTAAGCTTGGGATAAATGTGTATAAGACCTAATGGTCATACCTATGCCTTATTTATATGTTAATGAACATATTAAATCAATTACTAAAGAAAACCAAGCTTGAAAACAAGTTAAAACGCAAAATGTGCTTTAAGGAGTCTTAAAGCACGTTTTTGAAAAATTGTCTTGTAAATGAGTTTTGAATGGCTAAATGTCCATCATTACTCTTTAATTAACATGTGTACTATATAGCACATTTGGAAGTCTATATCAATGGGAAATCAAAAATTTCACTTCTATGTGCCTTGTTTTAGTGAATAGTGATTTTAATAAGCTAGTTTGTAACATATGTTGTTATAAGTTGTTTAATTGGTCAACAAAGGCCAAATATATGTTATATAATGAAGGGGCCACGGTTTTGGGTGTGTGAGTCATCACACTTGGCTAGCAAATAAAGAAAAGAAGAAAGAATAAAAGAGAAAAGTTACTTTATAACATAAATATCTTAACAAAGTGTACTCTCTCACCTCATTCTCTTCTTTCCTTCCATTTCACACGGTTTCTTCATCTCCTCCCTTCTCCATTTTCGTTTTGCTACAGTAAGTAGCCATTCTCCATCTTTGAATGCTTGTAACTCATGGCTCCAAGCTCCGAATTCAATTCCGAGACTACCGTTGTCTTAGTTAGAGTAAGCTCTACATTCCTATCTTTTCAAATCTTCAAAAGCTCCATTTCGGTGCAAAGGAGATTCACCATTGAAGGAGCTTGAGCTCATGTTTCCATGCCTTGTCATTCTCTTATGCTTCAAGGTAAGGAAAATCAAAGAAAATCCATGTTTCCTCTCATTTTGGTACATGTCCGAAAATTTACCTCACAATGGTGTTTTATCTTGCTCTCTTCTTAGCTTAATTCAAACTTCAAAGGACTAGGAGGAGTCCTATCTTGCCTCTTAACCAAGCTCTCTTTCAAATTCCAAAGGTAATCATCAAATTTAGTGTTTTAAGACACTTATGTAAACCTAGGGTTTAATTATGAGTTTGAGTATTAAACTTAATACTCATTACCCTTATATGTGTATTGGTTAGAAGGTTGACAAGTGAGAAAAGCTCCTTGCCGATTTTCAATCAAGAAAAACAAGAGAAAACAAGTGAGAAAGCTTGGAAAACAAAGAGGTAAATGACCTCTCATAATGTGGTTTATTGTACTAGGAAATTGAGCTATATTTGCTTAATAAATGACTTAAAGAACCAATGGCAAATGAGCTAGAAAACTATCCACAAGGTGGACTAAAAAGACATGGGAGCATTGTTGTGTGTATTCGCAGGTTGAAGGCATTTAAATGTGGAGATTCAGTGTTTAAGTTTAATGTTATTTAAGGGCCTAAGAGCCAAGCAATTTAAGTTTATGCACTATATTGTGATGTAGTGTAGTTAAAGGCTTAGTTGTGTGTAAAGGGCATTTCTTGTAAAGATGAATGTCTTGAATGGTTAAAGGATGAAAAACAATATGTTTGTGTGTAAGGAATTTGTATTAAGTGATTAAGTGTTCTTGGTTGTCTAAAGGTGAAAACCTAAGTGTTTGGGTGTGAGAGTTTACAAGAGAAGCTATGGCAAAATTTAGTTGATAAACAAAGGAGTTTATGTGATGAAATGAGATTTTAAGACCTAGAAGGTACTAGGAACTTGTTAAGTGTTAAGATGGTGGAAGAAGGTGAATCATGGTGTTCTTAGGTGTTAAGGTGACATGGGCATTGTCTTGGAGGATTTAGAACTCAAATGGGAGTTTTGAACACACCAAGGAATTGTTATGTGAAGTGTTAAGTCTTGTTCAAGATTTGGTAAACAAAGGAAAAGAAATGCCTAGTGAAGGTCTAAGTGAAAACTTGTGGAAATTAGAAGCAATTGTGCAAAGGAGGTGTGTATGAGAAATAATGCTTTTGGAGTGGTGGTAGTGTTTGTGATACAACACTTTGGTTAGTTGAGGTAGTAGGCATGACATACCACTTAGAAATCTAAGAAAAATGTTATAAGTGCTAGGAATTGTTGTAAGGAATTGAGTAACCAGTTAGTGATGATTTAGGAAAGTTTAGTGCTTGTTTTAAGGTGTTTAAACATGTAGGAAACATGTGGAAAGTTTATGGAATGATTAGGTAAGGTTTAAGGTTGGCTTAGGGGTTGAAAAATGATGTTTTGACAAGTTAATAACATGGTCCGGGACCTAGCCCTTGTATAGGTACCCGGACCACCCCTTAAAAAGAGCCGAGAGTGAAGTTTAGAAGTGGTCCGGGTCCTTAGTCCAGGACCAAGACCCGGACCAAGGGTAAAATAAGGCCGAGAGTACATTCTACAAGTGGTACGGGACCTTGGGTCCGGACCAAGTCCCGGACCAGGTCAAAAGTGTTGCAAAATCTGTTTTAAAGGCTTCTAATCATGGGGAATTGAATGGTAATGGTTTTAGGTGATGTTTAGGCCTTGTTTGGTGGCATATAAAGGCCTTAAAATGTGTAAACAAGTGTTGGGTTTGATGTGAGAGTTGTAAACTTAATATCACAAGAGTAAGTTAAGTGTAACGGGAATGACAGGGTAAACTATGGGCGCTTTAAACGTTAAGCAAACATGTTACCCCAATATTAATAAAAGTAATTGTGATGTTACCAGTTGTACGGGATTTGTTCGAGGAACCTAAAAGGACATGATATAGTGGACCGTGGCGACAGGTATGATTTTCTTGCAACCTGTGTCCTACCGGATTACACCGGCTTGTATGCCAATATGTTTTTCTGAGTGTTTGCCACCTTGTAAGATTAAGACATGTAATGAGTTTATAGTAATTCATTTATGTGGCAATTTGGCCTCCGATACCATTTAACCTCAAATATGTGTTAAACCTTAGCTAAAATCTAGGAACACATGAGTGATCGGTATTCGGAGTTAACGACCCAAACCTTGGAACGTTCTAACCACGGCTATGTGTGAGTTAGATGGATATTGTTGTTGTATGCAAGTGTGTGAACCTCCCTTGTGTGCTTAACTCGGTCATGATACCGTATGGTGTGTGGATGTGGTAGGCTCCATAATGGATCTCTAACTACTTATTTATAAGTATATATGTACTAATGGGGGTGAGGAGTCCGGTTGTTCCGGCCACGCGTGTGATGGACGGGAGTCGATGTCATATCCGGTTCGGCTCTCTTGGTGTATGTATAGGTTGTATTCCAATTTGGTTTCTACCTTCCCTTAGCTTATCCAAAGCTAGTTACTGACTCACGTCGGGCCACAGGGGCATACGAATGTTATTTCGGTGTGCTTGGGATTACTATATCCGACACACCTTGGGTTTAAGTTAACCGTTCGATATAACTGGACGTTAACGAGGTTGGTAACGAGCTTAGCATGAGATTGGCAATAATCTCTAGGCTCACTATATATATACTAACTATGGTGGAAGGTTCCTTGTGTGAACCAATCTTATGGTGTTATGAGTTGTTATTGTGCTAGGCAAATTCCCTTGCTATGCTATGATGGTTTTTTAGATGTTTAAAATGAACTCGATGTTAACATGTGTACGTCGAAACGAGAAAAGTGTTGTTGTGTTTGCTATGTGAGGAATGTGATATGTTGTAAGATATGGAGTGTATGGATCATGGAAATGAATCCCAGTTGTGACAAGAGGCGTTTAAGGATAACCCGATTTAAGGGTAAGTGTCGTCTATTAAGGAAGTAGCTCCGTTAGAGGAGGAACACTCTAGGGATAATGAATACCATGAGTGACTCATCAAGTAAGGATGTATTATCCGTTGTTGAGCCATTGAGGCAAAATGTTTTGTGTTGCGTGTTTACAGTTGCATGCATGATTTAAATATAATCAATCGCATGCTAAGACGACAATTAGTTGTGCGTGGCCCGGTAGCATGTGGGCTGCGGGATTACCATACCAGCAAAGGTGCTGAGCCCCTTGGGGGCCACCCTTTCTCTTCTTTTCCTATTTCAGGTACAGAGAGCTGGAAGCCGTTCGAGAGTAGGACGGGGTAGTCATTGTACATGGGTATTCATTTAAGTGTATATATACAGTAGGTGTAGTAAGACCGATATTGTTGTCGGCATCAGTTTATAAATACTCGGTATAGTTGGAAGGTGTATGTTGTTGTTGTTGTTGTTGTTGTTAATGGAAGGGGGATAATATGTGTAGTTGCTCGGGAATTTAGCCCATCAGACCGGTACAATGTATATGGATTAGCCTTGTTAGCCACGAGGGTGGCTAACGGCGTGTAAGAACACCAACGAGTTAAGTAATGTGATAAGGTTTGTATTTCCGCTGCAGTTTATTGTAAGTGTGTTAATGTTGGATGGGGTGTTACAAAAAGTGGTATCAGAGCGAAGTATCGCTCTGATGACTGAATTACCGAGCTTAGGAAGTACCGAGTTAGAATTTTAGTACTTTGGGTTAAGGGTTGAGTGATAGCGAGAGAGATACGCTAGTAAGGAACTACCAGTGAATACTGGAAACCTACTATATCCTTCCCGCCCTCCACAATCCCTGTAAACTACTTTAGGAAAGAACGCCAGAGAGATGGAAGTCCACTCTTACTCGGGAATACCCGATCTGGCTATGTTTAAGTACTACTGTGAGTACGGAGAACCTGTCATACGGTAGATCCTGAAAACTGGGAATCCCGGAGACGGTTTCCATCTAAACAATGTTAACCGCATTAATAGCGAAGAATGAAGAATTTTGTGTATAAGAGAATACAATTTCCGGCAACCTGGGTCGACATGCAGAGCAGTCGAGAACAGAGTTGCAAAATACGGTACGGTACGGACGTATAAACGGCCGCACCACCGTTTCTACAAGATTGCGTATTGGAACGACCGTGCTGGCTCCGCCTTGCTTTGTTTACCGTCTCAATCTATCATGCGGCGTATATACGCTGAAGTGGCCGTCTCAAACGTATGGTTGATCGAAACGGTAGAGATAAATTCAAAAGGAAAAAGGTTCGAAACGGTGAAAATGATTTACTTTCTTGCTTGCTTAACAATCGCACATGGTTGCAGTTTTTCAAAGTAGTGTGTGCTTATAATCCAATAAATACTAGTTACCCTAATCTCCGACCAGTATATTCACCGTACTAATCCCTTAATCCTCATCGTTTCCCTCTGTTTTCCCCAAAACATATCAAAGTTAGAGTTGAACTTGAACCGGAGTAGGCAGATTTGAACAATCTTACTGCCGACATTGGAGAAGGTGATACCTGCGGCAGTTACTGCTTTTGCAACTCTTCTTCAAGAAGAGAGCACTCGTCATCGTCAACTTCGAAGTCTATTTTTCTGCAACTCACTACAGTTGAAAATAACTGAGTAGGACAAAAAGAAATCTATTTTTTCTTAAATAAATATGATGGATCATGGATGTATCATGTATGATTATATTCAATAGTTGCAAGACTTTGAATGATTTTTTATAGGAATTATAGGGTACACGGTCATATACAACATGTTACTTGTTTTAGACTTTTATTGTTGAGATATTTTAAGAGAAACTTTATTTAATTTTAATTCAACTAGTATTGCAATATTATTTAAAAAAAAAGTAGTGTTTATATTCATACAATTTATTACACAACAATGACCCTTTGTTCACTCATTGCGAATGAGTTACAATTACTACTTAGGATGTATAAATATATTTACTTATAAACATATTTTTTAATATTTTTTATGGGATATAATTTGATGTAATATTTATATATTAGTTAGTCATCCGTATTATTAAACCGTATTATTCGTATCGTTACTTCCGTACCGCGTACTATTGATAATCCGAATGAGAACTCCGTACCGTTTTTCACAACCTTGGTCGAGAATAACCAGCTTGCAACGCACCGACCGTGCAACAGGCAAGAAGTGGATTAGTGAAACCCGAGACAGTGTCTACGGGACCACAGCTGATAAATAATACACCAACGGTATACCAACCGACGAAGGAACTACACGTAGTGCCAAACAAAAGAGACAAGTCTCAGCAACCACGACAATGCGTGGAACGGGCTACCAAGAGGAAACAATACAAAAAAAATAGGGACTCCTAGAATGGGAAACACCCTAGTTAATGATTATCATGTGAAGACAGTGAGAAGTCACCTAGAATAGTATTTATCAAGGCAAGTAAGATCAGTGAGGGCCAACAAGGCCACTGATGACAATATGGGTCAAAACAATACCACAATCGGTATGTGTCAAACCGATAGCCAGTTAGCATGGCGCACTTGCCATAGCAAGTGCTGCTATAACAGGGTTGTTCGGGAAATTATAACCACTACAAAGTACTTGGAAAAGTACCATGAAGTTAAATGTGATCGTCATAACAGTGGAAAGGCCTGTTAGCCTAACCCCCGTAATTGTAAATACACCAGTCAGCAAGAAGCTAGACATGGTTAAGGTAAGAAGATGTTGTGAAACCATGAAAATTTTCTTTCAAACTCATATTTACTCAAAACCCTTTTTCTTTTCAAACCAGATTTTCTTTCAAACCAACACTTCTTTCCAACCTTCCTTTAAACCAAACCAGTAAAACCAGGGGCAGTTGATAAGATATACAACAGTGGATAAACTTTCCCTCGATTAAGTTCGAGAAGCAAGGAATGAATATTGTCACGGGACAATATAAGGGAGTTGACAACAGAATACTTCACCTAGGCGTGTGACGGACACTACGAGTGTACCAACTGTGTTGTGGGACGACCGCACTCCGATAGGAGCATGTGGGCCTGACAGACCTACTTATAGGTTAGTTGGGTAAGTAGCAATGTATCAATATGATACCCCATGTATGTATACGAGTAGAGCCCAGAACACGGGAAGTAGTCGACTCCATACTACGGTCAGCAGTAAAAGTCAAGTAAGAGCTAAGGATTACCATGAATGGTTGGTTAAAGGAACCCAGTTAAGTTAAAAAGGACTAAAGGAACTAGTGAGTTTATTTCAAGGAAATGTATAGAGTCAAGAAGTGCGAAGAGCACGGACTGTTATGTAAAGACATCACATATGTCTTAATAAGCCTGAGGGATAAAACATGATAGCTGGAACGAATACCCAGCTAAGAACATAGGAAGGTGTAGTTTACTGAATTTACCCATAGATGCAAGCCAAATGTAGTGGCATACCTTAACAACACCCAGAGCAATCCATGAGGGGTATTTGGATTAAACATTGTTGGATGAAGCAATATAATTGAAACGCAAGAGTCGAAACAATTACCGGATTAAACACTGAAGGTAAACCCACTTAACAGGAGGACCCTAAGTTGCCAAGTAGATAATTGGAAGGAATCATGACAGTAAGGCTATAAGCCACAACAACGTGTGTTATGTAAATTGATCAGTTGCAGAAGTATATGTTACACAAGGAAATAGAGTGGAGAACGAACCACTGCTTTAAGAGTGGGGATACCTCTCGATATTGTGAAACCGCGAGAGCGGTAGTTGTGTGGACCAAGTTCAAAAAATATGTGGAGGATGGACCACGTTGTTATTACCCCAGGATGATTAAATAAAATAATACGAAAAGAAGTGTTTGTACCAGTTGTGTACACAGGAAGAGTAATAAGTCTGATAGCAATCACCATAGGTGTGTGAAGCTTAATGTGTAGCGAACAACGCTCAAGAAACATAAAGGCTCAAGAAAAATAGTAATATATTCAAAAATCAGCCAAATAAGTGGCCAGATAAACCCAGCGTGATAGCGGAAGCTAATATAATAGCGGATGCAGTATAAGTTAATGTTGTATAATGAGTAAGGATACGGTGCGCAATAAGCGACCATTGTGTGAGTATTGTTAGATGATAAAATGGGGAGTGAGCAGAGAGTTATGAGTTAAACCCAGTGGAGGCACAATAGTGAATGATAGCAAGCGAGCCGAGCAGTAACCGGTGACAAGTATTATGTGATAAGAATTTCGGGGTAAAACACAGTGTAAATTCCTATCGCAATCGCATGAGAGATTTACTGTCAAGAGTTTACGCCTCTGCACTCTGTATGACTGAGTGGTTTGGTATTGCACTTGCGCAGTAATGATCAAGTGGGATAGCTAGGAATCAAAGCATGGTAATTGGGGAGGAATAATGTTATAATGGCCAATGCATAGGTAATGCAAGGCCGCAGGAATGAAAGAATACATGTACAAAACCAGAGGTGGAGACATGATTAACAGTAAGTGACTACAGTAACACTAAATACCAAATGTCAGTATGAGATATACCCCAGGTGTGAGAAATAACTGAGAGAGCACTACACATTAGGTAGTAGCTCAATCTCAACCGACAATAAGTCGGTAGTAGAAGCAAGTCAATCATTGTGAATTACATAGTAGTCACGCTGTAAGCTATTGGAGAAGTGGATGGGAAGCTTTGAAACTCACCGAATTCGCTCAGGGTAAGAGATACCATGCGTCGGGTGAGAAACCATGCTTCCCAAGATAAGGGTAATGCATTGGAGATGTACAATACAGTAACAGTAACGAATGGGGCAAACTAGCCCTATAATTATCAGAATGGCGCAGCAGAGGCCAGTGAGCCCATGCATCAAATGCCGATATACATTGTGAATATGAATGGATGGCTAGTCATCAATGCCTAGAAGAAGCTCACAGGCCAGGACCGAAAACCGGTTATGAGTTAGAACTCCAATGCGAATTCTTGGTTTAGGGACTAAACCGCCAATATGGTTAAGATCCTCTAATCAGAATCCATTGTGTAATAGACCGCGTGGAAATTAAAATACTTCACGACGGCAGAACATTTTAAGCCAATGTTCAGTGATTGATTACGTGGGCGTAATCCCTTTTAAGGGGGGTAGAGCGCAAAGCCGCTTGGTGTGTTCTACTGTACAAGTGTACGTGAACTGGGTTGTGCATAGCACAAAATGATTTGTTATGATGGTTGGCGCGTGTGTTATATCAACATACGCATTTATTTGTGGTTAAAATTGTGGTAATTGCGCACAGAAGATGCGAATACCATTGTGGGAAGTGTGTTTTTTTTGTTAACAGTGGTGTGTGAGAGTACAAGTGGAAGGGAGTAAAAGAAACTCCCGGGGAACTAAAACCCCGACGGTGCATAAATGTAAACCATGTATTGTATTTTGGAAAAAAAAATATATGTATATATATACAATGTTGTGATTTATGAAGGGGTATGAGACCGACATAGAACCTAGTGAGAATTAAATTCCCTAGGTAACTTGAATAAGTTGGATTGGGTGATGATTGATAGACGGAGTTCTATCCCTTGGAGATGTAATGATTATGACTAGAAGGATTTAAAGATAGAAAATGGGATACGCTTGAATTAGTTGTTGGTTGAAAAAAGAAGTGGGGGGAGGTGAAACTTGATTATCATGAGATCAAGGGAAGCCGAACACAAATTGGGGTGGAAAGATAGTTCAACACGGATGCTGATCACATCAGGGTTGGATGACTCTTGAAGCTCCCTGTAAGTGGTCACAAACAACCATGTTAAGAAAAAATACAAGGAGCATAAATTGGACTTGGAGTTGTGTGGTGTTTCAAAAGGATTTTCAATTGGTGTTTTCAAACAATCGATTAATATTTTGAATAAAAGATCTTCTTATACTTAACCTAGTAAAGAATATTTTTGTAGTACTTGCTCACGAGCTGAGGACGTATGAGCCTTTGTCTTCGGACCGGTGACATGAGAAGTACATATGTTAAAAATAAGTGAATGTTTTGATCTCCCAAAGGAACGGGGACCAGAAGGTGTCCATCGTGACCGGGTTCTGCGGGATCACAGTGTATATGTACTCAACGTGGGATTCGAACCCATGGAGAGATGGAAAAGGTATTTCTGTTTGATATACATGCTATGACATGTTGTTTGGTATGTGTGATAAAAGTTATTTTGACTTGATCTCCTAAAGTGTATGCTATCAAGACCTATGAGTCTAAATGTGTTGTGTTACATAGACCTATGTGTCTAAATGTGGTTATGTCACCCAGACCTAAGAGTCTGAGGGATATTGTATAGGTGAAAGTGTGGTGAAGGTACCCGGACCATTAAGTCCGAGGTTACCATGTGAGTATGATATTTTATGTATAATGTGGATATGTTGCCCGGACCATTAAGTCCGAGGTTGGATGTAAAGGGTGGTTGGTAATGGAAGTTTATGACTATAAGTAATTCCCGTATTCTAATCCAATGATGCGAGGAAATGTGAACTTCGAGGACGAAGTTCTTTTAAGGGGGGTAGATTGAAATACCCCAAACCTTGGTATGTTGTGTAAATGTTAAACTATGGTATTTAAAGGCTAAAAAGTGCCTTAGAAACATAAATGAACCATTTAAACCATGGTAAAAACACAATAAAACACTAAGACACGGTTTGAGCAAAAACATGCTCTAAGCTTGGAGTGAACTTGGCTAGGACCCAAAGAGCCTACCAAGACTTGATAATATTTAATTATGACTTATAAGGCTAATTAAGTCCTTAGGAAACTTTGGTAGACAATGAAACCAAACAAAACACAAATAAATACCTTAAGCTCAATATGGGCTAAAATGTGCTCTAAGCTTGGGATAAATGTGTATAAGACCTAATGGTCATACCTATGCCTTATGTATATGTTAATGAACATATTAAATCAATTACTAAAGAAAACCAAGCTTGAAAACAAGTTAAAACGCAAAATGTGCTTTAAGGAGTCTTAAAGCACGTTTTTGAAAAATTGTCTTGTAAATGAGTTTTGAATGGCTAAATGTCCATCATTACTCTTTAATTAACATGTGTACTATATAGTATCACATTGGAAGTCTATATCAATGGGAAATCAAAAATTTCACTTCTATGTGCCTTGTTTTAGTGAATAGTGATTTTAATAAGCTAGTTTGTAACATATGTTGTTATAAGTTGTTTAATTGGTCAACAAAGGCCAAATATATGTTATATAATGAAGGGGCCACGGTTTTGGGTGTGTGAGTCATCACACTTGGCTAGCAAATAAAGAAAAGAAGAAAGAATAAAAGAGAAAAGTTACTTTATAACATAAATATCTTAACAAAGTGTACTCTCTCACCTCATTCTCTTTTCCTTCCATTTCACACGGTTTCTTCATCTCCTCCCTTCTCCATTTTCGTTTTGCTACAGAAGTAGCCATTCTCCATCTTTGAATGCTTGTAACTCATGGCTCCAAGCTCCGAATTCAATCCGAGACGACTACCGTTGTCTAGTTAGAGTAAGCTCTACATTCCTATCTTTTCAAATCTTCAAAAGCTCCATTTCGGTGCCAAGGAGATTCACCATTGAAGGAGCTTGAGCTCATGTTCCATGCCTTGTCATTCTCTTATGCTTCAAGGTAAGGAAAATCAAAGAAAATCCATGTTTCCTCTCATTTGGTACATGTCTGAAAATTTACCTCACAATGGTGTTTTATCTTGCTCTCTTCTTAGCTTAATTCAAACTTCAAAGGACTAGGAGGAGTCCTATCTTGCTCTTAACCAAGCTCTCTTTCAAATTCCAAAGGTAATCATCAAATTTAGTGTTTTAAGACACTTATGTAAACCTAGGGTTTTTAATTATGAGTTTGAGTATTAAACTTAATACTCATTACCCTTATATGTGTATTGGTTAGAAGGTTGACAAGTGAGAAAAGCTCCTTGCCGATTGTCAATCAAGAAAAACAAGAGAAAACAAGTGAGAAAGCTTGGAAAACAAAGAGGTAAATGACCTCTCATAATGTGGTTTATTATACTAGGAAATTGAGCTATATTTGCTTAATAAATGACTTAAAGAGCCAATGGCAATGAGCTAGAAAACTATCCACAAGGTGGACTAAAAAGACATGGGGCATTGTTGTGTGTATTCGCAGGTTGAAGGCATTTAAATGTGGAGATTCAGTGTTAAGTTTAATGTTATTTAAGGGCCTAAGAGCCAAGCAATTTAAGTTTATGCACTATATTTTGATGTAGTGTAGTTAAAGGCTTAGTGTGTGTGTAAAGGGCATTTCTTGTAAAGATGAATGTCTTGAATGGTTAAAGGATGAAAAAACAATATGTTTGTGTGTAAGGAATGTGTATTAAGTGATAAGTGTTCTTGGTTGTCTAAAGGTGAAAACCTAAGTGTTTGGGTGTGAGAGTTTACAAGAGAAGCTATGGCAAAATTTAGTTGATAAACAAGGAGTTATGTGATGAAATGAGATTTTAGACCTAGAAGGTACTAGGAACTTGTTAAGGTTAAGATGGTGGAAGAAGGTGAATCATGGTGTTCTTAGGTGTTAAGGTGCCATGGGCATTGTCTTGGAGGATTTAGAACTCAAATGGGGTGTTTGAACACACCAAGGAATTGTTATGTGAAGTGTTAAGTCTTGTTCAAGATTTGGTAAACAAAGGAAAAGAAATGCCTAGTGAAGGTCTAAGTGAACCTTGTGGAAATTAGAAGCAAGTGTGTGCCAAAAGGAGGTGGTGTATGAGAAATACTGCTTTGGAGTGGTGGTAGGGTTTGTGATACAAACTCTTGGTTAGTTGAGGGTAGTAGGCATGAGTAGACCACTTAGAAATCTAAGAAACATGTTTTTATAAGTGCTAGGAATTGTTGTAAGGAATTGAGTAACCAGTTAGTGATGATTTAGGAAAGTTTAGTGCTTGTTTTAAGGTGTTTAAACATGTAGGAAACATGTGGAAAGTTTATGGAATGATTAGGTAAGGTTTAAGGTTGGCTTAGGGGTTGAAAAATGATGTTTTGACAAGTTAATAACATGGTCCGGGACCTAGCCCTTGTATAGGTACCCGGACCACCCCTTAAAAAGAGCCGAGAGTGAAGTTTAGAAGTGGTCCGGGTCCTTAGTCTAGGACCAAGACCCGGACCAAGGGTAAATAAGGGAGATAATACATCACAGTGGTTGGGTCGGGACGGTCCGGACCAAGTCCCGGACCAGGTCAAAAGTGTTGCAAAATCTGTTTTAAAGGCTTCTAATCATGGGGAATTGAATGGTAATGGTTTTAGGTGATGTTTAGGCCTTGTTTGGTGGCATATAAAGGCCTTAAAATGTGTAAACAAGTGTTGGGTTTGATGTGAGAGTTGTAAACTTAATATCACAAGAGTAAGTTAAGTGTAACGGGAATGACGGGGTAAACTATGGGCGCTTTAAACGTTAAGCAAACATGTTACCCCAATATTAATAAAAGTAATTGTGATGTTACTAGTTGTACGGGATTTGTTCGAGGACCTAAAAGGACATGATATAGTGGACCGTGGCGACAGGTATGGTTTTCTTGCAACCTGTGTCCTACCGGATTACACCGGCTTGTATGCCAATATGTTTTTCTGAGTGTTTGCCACCTTGTAAGATTAAGACATGTAATGAGTTTATAGTAATCATTTATGTGGCGAATTTGGCCTCCGATACCATTTAACCTCAAATATGTGTTAAACCTTAGCTAACCAAATCTAGGAACACATGAGTGATCGGTATTCGGAGTTAACGACCCAAACCTTGGGAACGTTCTAACCACGGCTATGTGTGAGTTAGATGGATATTGTTGTTGTATGCAAGTGTGTGAACCTCCCTTGTGTGCTTAACTCGGTCATGATACCGTATGGTGTGTGGATGTGGTAGGCTCCATAATGGATCTCTAACTACTTATTTATAAGTATATATGTACTAATGGGGTGAGGAGTCCGGTTGTTCCGGCCACGCGTGTGATGGACGGGAGTCGATGTCATATCCGGTTCGGCTCTCTTGGTGTATGTATAGGTTGTATTCCAATTTGGTTTCTACCTTCCCTTAGCTTATCCAAAGCTAGTTACTGACTCACGTCGGGCCACAGGGGCATACGAATGTTATTTCGGTGTGCTTGGGATTACTATATCCGACACACCTTGGGTTTAAGTTAACCGTTCGATATAACTGGACGTTAACGAGGTGGTTAACGAGCTTAGCATGAGATTGGCAATAATCTCTAGGCTCACTATATATATACTAACTATGGTGGAAGGTTCCTTGTGTGAACCAATCTTATGGTGTATGAGTTGTTATTGTGCTAGGCAAATTCCCTTGCTATGCTATGATGTGTTTATGTTAGATGTTTAAAATGAACTCGATGTTAACATGTGTACGTTGAAACGAGAAAAGTGTTGTTGTGTTTGCTATGTGAGGAATGTGATATGTTGTAAGATATGGAGTGTATGGATCATGGAAATGAATCCCAGTTGTGACAAGAGGCGTTTAAGGATAACCCGATTTAAGGGTAAGTGTCGTCTATTAAGGAAGTAGCTCCGTTAGAGAGGAACACTCTAGGGATAATGAATACCATGAGTGACTCATCAAGTAAGGATGTATTATCCGTTGTTGAGCCATTGAGGCAAAATGTTTTGTGTTGCGTGTTTACAGTTGCATGCATGATTTAAATATAATCAATCGCATGCTAAGACGACAATTAGTTGTGCGTGGCCCGGTAGCATGTGGGCTGCGGGATTACCATACCAGCAAAGGTGCTGAGCCCTTGGGGGCCACCCTTTCTTTCTTTTCCTATTTCAGGTACAGAGAGCTGGAAGCCGTTCGAGAGTAGGACGGGGTAGTCATTGTACATGGGTATTCATTTAAGTGTATATATACAGTAGGTGTAGTAAGACCGATATTGTTGTCGGCATCAGTTTATAAATACTCGGTATAGTTGGAAGGTGTATGTTGTTGTTGTTGTTGTTGTTGTTAATGGAAAGGGGATAATAATGTGTAGTTGCTCGGGAATTTAGCCCATCAGACCGGTACAATGTATATGGATTAGTCTTGTTAGCCACGTGGGTGGCTAACGGCGTGTAACACCAACGAGTTAAGTAATGTGATAAGGTTTGTATTTCCGCTGCAGTTTATTGTAAGTGTGTTAATGTTGGATGGGGGTACATTACATCATTCGTGTTATGGTTCGTCACTCATTTGGATGACTACTGAATGCTCCTTGAGCATTGATCACTCGAGTCACAAGCCGGCATTATTCAGCTCGGTGATTCACTTTATACACACATGCTACTAAACTAACTACTCTCAAATAATAATAATATCGTCCATCCTTAACATATTTCTTGAGCTTGGTTCACATAACTACCGCTCCAGCGGTTTCACAGTATCGAGAGGTGTCCCCACTCATAAAGCAGTGGTTCGTTCTCCGCTCTATTTACACGTACAACACAAACTTTTGCAATCGATCAAATTTACATATCACACCTTACTTGTGGCTTATAAGCCTTATGCCTTGAGCTGCACTCATTGTAGGCTGTCCACACACATGTACTTCTCTGTACAACATTACATGGTTTGGATGTCATATTGGGCTCCATGAATGGTCGTTGCATCACGTTTCCTTCATGATGGATTCCCCTTGTGAGCCTCGATTTTAAACCCTATCCTATGTTGATTAAAGTTGATTGGGATCTAGTCGGGTATTAGGTCCACTTATAACCTAAGGTTAATAACTATGTCATATAACAATAATTATTAAATCCTATGCTAGCTCACTGGAATCTATTGCGAGTCGCCACCTAATTTTACCTAGAGTAAATTAGGAAAGGTAGAGTTCGGGTTCGGGGGCTTGATATTCGACTTAGTTAGGGTTCAATTACTTTCATTACCCCTAGAAGTCGTTTTTCCTCTACTTAGTTTAATTACGGCTTATTACGAGTCGTTTTAAGCTAAGTGCGCGAGCTTCTGCTTTTTTTTTTTGTTTTTTAGCATTTTTTGACTGAAAATAAAAGTGAAAGTTGAAATTACCTAAACTAGGGTTTCGGAGGCAGAATTAGGTCAAATTTTGTTTTCGTCCGTAGCCACGGACCTAATGTCCGTAACCACGGACCCTAGTTAATCTGTGTGAAAATAAAAATCGAATTAAACAGAAAACAAAAATTTGAAAAGTCCGGGGCCACGGACAGGATGTCCGTAGGCCCGGACATAGTGTAACAAAACCTAAATTTTTTAAAATTTTTAAATCCCGCCGCCGTCCGTGGGTGTCCGTGGCCACGGACAACCCGTCCGTGGTCCCGGACCATAGGTCCGGGATCCCGGACCACCCACGGACAGGGGTTTTATGGTGGTTCCCGAAGGTGTTTTCGGCTCAAAATTTATGCACGCGTAGCCTGAAAGGTGTACAATTCGTTAGTAATTGAAAGATTGCAGTTTGAAGTCGAATTATGTACGAAACTTGGCGAACAAGTAACAAGGCAGAAACAAAAGTAATTAGCAAACAGAAGCGTAAAAAGGTTAGTTTGAACCCAAAATTGAAGGAGAGTTAATAAGGTCGTGGAGAGTTAGAAAAGTAGAATTGCAACCTGTTTTACCTTCGAGTTTAGGAGGATTCTTCACATCGGGATTCTTCGGAGGCCTCGTTGATGGCGGATCCAGAAGAACTTCGAACCCAGCTTCTGACTCCTTGTTGTTCTTGATGTTCTTCACGTTTTGGTGCTGTTTTGGTGGGGGTTTGATGATGGATGATGTTGTGGGAGTTGAAAAATGTGTTTTGGTGTTGATTTTGGTGAGATTTCGGTGTTTGATCGTGGCTCTGGGGTTCAAAACGTGGAGAGAGAGAGAGGCGGCTGCCTTCTTTGAGAGTCTAGGGTTCTTGAGGTTCTCTTTGATCATGGGATAAGGTTCCTTATATAGGCCTCTTTAAAGATAGAAAAATCCGGTAAAAACCGAGATTTACCGATGTTTTAGCTCATGGGCTTCCAAAAGGAATTTGATTATGAAATTTTACACATGGGTAAAGGATGATATTTCTGAATTTTCTAAAGTGGAATCGAATTTTTTGGACATTGGAATATTTTAAAATTTCTCGTCAGATTCAATCAGAAATTGCTAGAAAATTATTGGAAATTCGAAAAATCAAAATTCCAACGCCATTATGCTTCAGATGTCATCCTCTATCATGGGTTAAAATTTCAAAGCATTTTGAATTGATTTGATCCTTATTTGGTGGAGAGAGAAAGCCTATAGGGGGCTTAGGAGCCTTGAAAATTTACGAAAAGTGCCCTCGGAGATGACTAAGCTGTCCCTAGTACTCTGAAATGTGCCGATCGAACCGGGAACCCTCGCTACTATCCTATTAGTAGAGACTCTCCTTCGGGGGGGTTGAAATTTTGGGTATAACAGATTGCCCCCCGTCAACTAGACTTTGTAATGGAAATGAGAAGGCTAGTTGATGCTTGAGTGATACCTCCAAATTTTGGATCTTAAAAGACCGCACGTGCAATCCGGCAAGTTGCGTCGAGCTATTCTAAGGCGCTGACTACCTATGAGTAAAGTGGTAGGGTGTCGAGCGGTTCTAAAGCGTCGCCCACCTAAAGGTAATAATGAAGTAATGTCACACTATTCTAAGGCGCCGACTGCCTATAAGGATGATATGATGTCAAGCTATTCTAAGGCGTTGACTACCTATAATGAATGGGATGATGTCAAGCTATTCTGAGGCGTTGACTACCTATAGTGATTGAAAATTGGTGTGTTGGGTCGAGTTCTTCTATTCGGGTGAGTTCTGCTGCTCTAGTGAGTTCTGCTGCTCTGGTGAATCTGAATCTTTGGAGAGAATCTGTACTCTGAAGAGTCTGTATCTTTGACAGAGAATCTGTATCCCTGAAGAATCTGTACCTTCGGCTGAGAATCTGTATGTCTGATCAGGTGAGAATCTGTATCTCTGAAGAATCTGTATCTTCGGCTGAGAATCTGTATCTCTGATCGGGTGAGAATTTGTATCTCTGAAGAATCTGTATCTTCGGCTGAGAATCTGTATCTCTGATCGGGTGAGAATCTGTATCTCTGAAGAATCTGTATCTTCGGCTGAGAATCTGTATCTCTGATCGGGTGAGAATCTGTATCTCTAAAGAATCTGTATCTTGGGCAAGAATCTGTATCTCTGAAGAATCTGTATCTTCGGATGAGAATCTGTATCTCTGATCTATGATGAGGAGTTTCGTACGGACAGATTCAAGGTAAACTTTATGCAAATGATCATGTTGAAAGTGATGCAAATGATATGGATGATATGAAAATGACATTCGGATGCTTCTGGGGACCGAAACCCGTTCCAATGCTCCTTGTTGGTATACTATGGGGACTTATTGCCTCTGCCCACCAACTGGGGTGCTGGGATAACTTCTAGATTACCAAGGGGACTTATTGCCACTGCCCACTAGTTGTTTCTCCAAGAAGTTGACATGAAGATGGGGACTTATTGCCTCTGCCCCGCCAACTTAGATCGCGCTCTGTCTCGTACCTGTCTCGCACTGAAGATGATACTAGGTCTCGTACTGGTCTCGCACTAGATGATGACGCTCTCGGTCTCTCACTGACGAAGGTGATGGGTCTCGCACTGACGAATATGATGGTCTCGCACTGATGAAGATGCATGGTCTCGCACTGACGAATATGATGGTCTCGCACTGATGAAGATGCATGGTCTCGCACTGACGAATATGATGGTCTCGCACTGATGAAGATGCATGGTCTCGCACTGAAGTCTCATACTAAATGGATGAAGAAAAAGTCGGATTTCACATTGATTCTGGGTCTCGCGCTGAATGAAGATGCCGGGTCTCGTACTAAAGTCTTGAAATGATGATGGGTCTCGAACTAAGAATGAATCGGAAAGATAATGGTCTCGTGCAAATGATGAAAACTGATTACTGGAGTGCCAAACACGGCAATGATGATAAGATGTATGCAATCAAAATATATGAAGGATACTCGTTCAAAACAGGAAACTGTTGGAAAAGGTGCCAAACTTGGCGATGTTGAGGTGTTATGCAAAAGTTGTAAAATGCAACTAAAGTGTTTGTTGGAAGCTTGCCAAAACACGGAACTGTTGAAAAATGTGCCAAACATGGCAATGCTTGAGAAAACTCTGCTGAAAAGGAAAGTGAAATTATCATTTCCTGACTAAAAATCATATCTACAATTTGTTTCTTAAGAAAATAAACATGCCGCTGGTGGAAGTGTGTGGTGTTTGTTGTGGTGTTAAAGGCTTTTCCGGTGTGTTCAGGATTTGCGATAGACCTGGGATCAGGCTATGATTTTGGATGGTGGTCCGGGTTATGACGGGCCTGATGTTTTTGTGGAGGTAAGGCCAATGACATGCTTGAGGTGGAATGGTGGTGGTGATGTTTGAGCTCTGGGTTCGAATTGGTGTTGTCATAGCAATTGTTGGAACCAACAATTGCCCCTAGTACTTTTCCTTTAAGACAAACTGAGCTAGAGTTCATGGCAATCGATCGGAACGATCGATTGCCCCAGTATTTTCTTTATTAAAGTGCGAACGAGTCTCGTCCTCACAGGGTCACGGCTTATGTTTCGATGTGGTGCTTCCTAATCTACACTCAGCGTGTTTGATGCTTGTACTTGTTTTCTGCTCACGGTCACAACTTCTAGACCATTGAATTCGATATTTGATGGATTTACGCATTTGATCTGTTACTTTCACGTGATTAGACACACAACTATCAAGTCGGAAGTCTTTAAAGCTTATAACGTGGCCATGGGGTGTGATGAAGGACAACAGGACCATGGAGGGATATTTGAGGTATGTGGAGCTTAAGTGGGTGACCAAAGCTGCAACTCGCGTCTTCTCTCGGATTCATCTTCCTTGTCTTGAAGTCGTCTAGCCGCCTTGTGCTGACGTTGTTTTCGAGTCTTCTGGACTTGGACTTTTGAAGTTGTCCTTTACACCATTTCTCTTTTTGCCATTTGGATTTCTTCGAGGCACTTCGGGTTTGCCTTTTGTTTTATCCTTTCTTGACTTTGCCTTCGGGGTTCTTGTGTTTCCCGGCTTTGGGCTTCGAGAGCTATTTTGATGTGAGCTCTTTAGATCCTGTGTCACTCTGGGACCATTTGCGGATCACTTCGTCATGCTGATAGCGGCGTTGCTTCTTTGGATTAATGAGAATGTTATCTGAGAGTCAGGCTCCTCGCTTCCTTTGGTCACCGGGTCGAACATTCATCATTGGCTAGGTTATTTTGTGGAGCTCATAATATCGAAAAGGGATATATGAAAGGCTCAGTGGGGGTGCCTAGGGTTAATGACAGGGTTTACAAGCTTTTGGCTATGTGGTGCTGTACCTAGGTGCTTCGTCATTCCTGATAGTTGTGTATCCATTCTTTGTTACTTTTCGCAGATCTAAGAGTAAATTTACAAATTATCTCCTTCGGTCGAAGTTATGCCGTTCACCTCACTTTGAATGTGGTCTCACCGGAGTCGTGTAAAAATGACACGCTCATTCACTCATGGTTTTTCCGCTCAAGACACTCTCGTGAATTTCACTTAGAGACTAGTTCACACGCTTAACGAAAAAGATGAAAGATGACGTACCTAAACTCAGATTGCCCCCAGTATTGATTTGGGGTTAATGACAACAATTTAAAAGATATGGATTTGGAACCGCTTTGGGGGTTATTTGGATGTCTTGGGATGAGCTGTGGGGTTTGGTAAGGCATGTTCAAAATTTCGGAAACAAAATACAAGTCTTTGCATGCCATTGTCGGGAAATAATTGTTTCATGAACCATTTTCTCAAAAGAAACTTGTGTGAAATAAAATTTTTTTGTTACCCTTTAGACTCGAAAAAGTCATCCATTTGTGAACATGAGGAAGAAAATGAAAAATCGATGCTTCTTATCGGTGGTTTGAAAATGATCATTCTTTGAAAACTTTGAGCGATGCATTTGAAAGATGAATGTTTAAGCAAGTTATGCAGTAGAATGCATGGGATCCCTAAACTTTCCCTTGAATTTGAACTCTGCTGAACCGTCTGATGTCGGCATGCTGAAGACTCGAGCTCTTGACTGCTAGGATGTCGTTAAGATGACCGTGACCGTCTTCTTCTTGGACTCTGTGTGGGCCTGAAGGCCCTTAATCTGGAGGTGATATGTACAGGCTGAAGGAAGCCATATGAACTATGAATGGGCCACTGGGCCGAGAGAGAAACTTTGAAGTCTAAGATTTGTTTGATGTTCCTGTTGGGCCTTGAGGCCAGAAACTACAATGAATGAAAAATTATCTTGAATTCGAATGAGTTGAAACCTAAACAAGTAGTTTTGAGTGGGCCTAAAAGGTATGACACCTAGATCTAGGACTTTGGGCCAGGGCCCGAACAAAAGGTTCACCTAGACAAGAATGGGCCTTAGGCCGAAATGGAAAAGCCTGATTGATAGATTTGTTTTTCATGGGCCTAGAACTAAATTGATAATTCAAATTAGGCTGAAAGAGAAATCACCAAAGTCTAAACTTTTGGGCCGAAGCCCAAATGACACACATATCAAACCAAACAGGGCCTCTGGGCCGTAAACAATAAAGCTGCCAATTCGGGTTGGGCTGAGTTGATGTAGGAGAGGTTCCTATCAATGTCTAGGCTGCGTAGTGGGCCAATCATACAAGCAAACAAGGCCCACACAAGTTCAACATGTCCTCACTAGACGCTTTGATCAAACGGGTATGGATCGATCCGGAGAGGTGCTTGGGGCATGGGCCCAGGTTACCACAAAGGAATAGGGCTTGCACGCTATTCTCTTTGGGCTTCCCCACTTTTTCACATCACCTGAAGGTGTGCGTCTACGGTCGGGTCTTTGACTGACCAAACATTGGGCTTGGTAAGGACACTGCCAAGGAAAACGCTTGGGGCTAAGGCCCAGGTATTAAGGGGGTGTGGTTAGACGACGCCTCCTCTTTTCCCCCGCTTATTCACATCACCTAAAAGGTGTGAGTCCCTGACAGGGGACCCTAAATGGGCCCCGAGGTGAACTGGTTTGTGTGGACCCTCGCTCTCATATGATGCCAGGGTGCAAAAATTTAAGGTGCGCACGAAAGTAAACAAACAAAGTAATAAAGCCATAAATAAACAATTTCGAGTTAAGCCCTCTTTCTTAAAGTTGAACAAGTTAAAATTAAGAAGTTGGTCCCCAGCAGAGTCGCCAGTCTGTGAGCCTCGATTTTAAACCCTATCCTATGTTGATTAAGTTGATTGGGATCTAGTCGGGTTTTAGGTCCACTTATAACCTAAGGTTAATAACTATGTCATATAACAATAATTATTAAATCCTATGCTAGCTCACTGGAACCTATTGCGAGTCGCCACCTAATTTTTACCTAGAGTAAATTAGGAAAGGTAGAGTTCGGGTTCGGGGGCTTGATATTCGACTTAGTTAGGGTTCAATTACTTTCATTACCCCTAGAAGTCGTTTTTCCTCTACTTAGTTTAATTACGGCTTATTACGAGTCGTTTTAAGCTAAGTGCGCGAGCTTCTGTTTTTTTTTGTTTTTAGCATTTTTTGACTGAAAATAAAAGTGAAAGTTGAAATTACCTAAACTAGGGTTTCGGAGGCAGAATTAGGTCAAATTTTGTTTCCGTCCGTAGCCACGGACCTAATGTCCGTAACCACGGACCCTAGTTAATCTGTGTGAAATAAAAATCGAATTAAACAGAAAACAAAAATTTGAAAAGTCCGGGGCCACGGACAGGATGTCCGTAGGCCCGGACATAGTTTAACAAAATCTAAATTTTTAAAATTTTTAAATCCCGCCGCCGTCCGTGGGTGTCCGTGGCCACGGACAACCCGTCCGTGGTCCCCGGACCACCCACGGACAGGGGTTTTATGGTGGTTCTCGAAGGTGTTTTCGGCTCAAAATTTATGCACGCGTAGCCTGAAAGGTGTACAATTCGTTAGTAATTGAAAGATTGCAGTTTGAAGTCGAATTATGTACGAAACTTGGCGAACAAGTAACAAGGCAGAAACAAAAGTAATTAGCAATACAGAAGCGTAAAAAGGTTAGTTTGAACCCAAAATTTGAAGGAGAGTTAATAAGGTCGTGGAGAGTTAGAAAAGTAGAATTGCAACCTGTTTTACCTTCGAGTTTAGGAGGATTCTTCACGTCGGGATTCTTCGGAGGCCTCGTTGATGGCGGATCCAGAAGAACTTCGAACCCAGCTTCTGACTCCTTGTTGTTCTTGATGTTCTTCACGTTTTGGTGCTGTTTTGGTGGGGGGTTTGATGATGGATGATGTTGTGGGAGTTGAAAATGTGTTTTGGTGTTGATTTTGGTGAGATTTCGGTGTTTGATCGTGGCTCTGGGGTTCAAAACGTGGAGAGAGAGAGGCGGCTGCCTTCTTTGAGAGTCTAGGGTTCTTGAGGTTCTCCTTTGATCATAGGATAAGGTTCCTTATATAGGCCTCTTTAAAGATAGAAAAATCCGGTAAAAACCGAGATTTACCGACGTTTTAGCTCATGGGCTTCCAAAAGGAATTTGATTATGAAATTTTACACATGGGTAAAGGATGATATTTCTGAATTTTCTAAAGTGGAATCGAATTTTTTGGACATTGGAATATTTTAAATTCAATTTCTCGTCAGATTCAATCAGAAATTGCTTTAAAATTATTGGAAATTCGAAAAATCAAAATTCCAACGCCATTATGCTTCAGATGTCATCCTCTATCATGGGTTAAAATTTCAAAGCATTTGAATTGATTTGACCCTTATTTGAGAGGAGGAGAGAGAAAGCCTATAGGGGGCTTAGGAGCCTTGAAAATTTACGAAAGTGCCCTCGGAGATGACTACTAAGCTGTCCCTAGTACTCTGAAATGTGCCGATCGAACCGGGAACCCTCGCTACTATCCTATTAGTAGAGACTCTCCTTCGGGGGGGGGGGGTTGAAATTTTGGGTATAACACCCCTAGGATTGTCAGTCCGTCTCCTGACAACTTATGTCTAAACTGGGTGTTAGTTTCAAACCCTTGTGTTTCTGTCACGTTATCCCGTTCAACTATCGTTGATCCATACATCCCTCAAGGATTGCTCCTAGTGTTACTAAGTTATGCCATTACCTCTGGCTTGCACTTATTGGTACGTCAAAATAAACTACGCGCTTTGCGTTCTAGCCGAGTTTACTATCCTTCTTCTATGAAGGTCGATATCCCCTGGTAATCCAAGTGTTCATTCCGAGAGTAGAGTTTCATCCCGTTCGTTCCACGTTAACATGTCCATATCAGGCATATGCCTTACTATATATAGGCTGGGTCATCGTACCAGCTATTATGTTCATCCCTGAGGATCCTTAAGGCACATGCAATGTCTTTACATAACAGTCTGTGCACTTCGCACTTCCTGACTCTTAAAATTTCCTTGAATTGAATTCACTAATTCCTTAGTCTCGTTAACTTAACTGAGTTCCTTTACTCAACCATTCTCGGTAATCGGTTGCTCTTGCTTGACTTTACTGCTGACCGTAGTATGGAGTCGACTACTTCCCGTGTTCCGGACTCTACTTGTATACATATGTGGGGTACCCTACTGATACATTACTACTTACCCAACTAACCCATAAGTAGGTCTGTCAGGCCCACAAGCTCCTATCGGAGTGCGGTTGTCCCACATTACAGTTGGTACACTCATAGTGTTCGTTCACACGCCTAGGTGAAGTATTCTGTTGTCAACTCCCTTATATTGTCCCGTGACAATTTGCATTCCGTGCATCCCGAACTTACTCGAGGGAGGGAAGGTTTATCCACTGCTGTATCCTTATCAACTGCCCTTGGTTTTACTGGTTTGGTTTGGAAGAAGTTAGAAGAAGTACTGGTTTGAAAAAAAATCTGGTTTTGAAAGAAAAGAGTTTGAAATAAATCTAAGCTTGAAAGAAAAATTCTCATGGTTCACAACGTCTTCTTGCCTTAACCAAATCTAGCTCCTTGCTGACTTTGACTGGTGTACCTCCAATTACAGAGGTTAGGCTATCAAGCCCTTCCACGGTTATGATGATCCCACTTAACTTCGTGGTACTTTACCAAGTACTTTGTAGTAGTTAAAACTTTCCCGACAGCCCTGTTATAGCAGCACTTGCCATGGCAAGGGCGTCATGCTAACTGGCTTATCGGTTCAACATTTACGGTTGCGGTATTGTTTTTATCTACACTGTCGTCAGTGGCCTTGTTGGCCCTCACTTGATCTTACATTCAAGACATTAAATCCTCTGGGTGACTTCTCACTGTCTTCACGTGTTAATCAATAACTAGGGTGTCTCCATCCTTGGAGTCCCCTTACTTAGTATTGTATCTTCTTCGTAGCCCGTTCCACCATTTGTCGTGGTTACTGAGATCTGTCTCTTGTTTGGGTACTACGTTGTAGTTCCTTAGCGGTTGGTATACCGTGGGTGTATCATTTAACAACTGTGGTCCGTAGACACTCGTCTCGGGTTTCATTAATCCACTTCCTGCTGTTGTGCACGGTTGGTGCGTTGCAAGCTGGTTGTACTCGACTGCTCAGCATGTCGACCCAGGTTGCCGGAAATTCCATTCTTCTATACACAAGATTCTTCATCTTCGCCATTAAATAACGGTTAACATTGTTCAGATGGAAACCGTCTCCGGGATTCCCACTTTTCGGGATCTACCGTATGACAGGTTCTTCGTACCTTAGAGGTACTTAAAACAGCAGATCGGGTATTCCCGAGTATGAGAGGACTTTCATCTCCCTGGCGTTGTTTCCCAAGTTATAAAACAGGAAATTGTGGAGGGGCAGGAAGGATATAGTAGGTTTCCAGGTACACACTGGTAATTCCTAACTAGCGTATCTCTCACGCTATCACTCAACCCTTAACCCAAAGTACTTAAATCCCAACTCGGTACTTCCTAAGCTCGGTAATTCAGTCATCAGAGCGATACTTCGCTCTGATACCACTTTTTGTAACACCCCATCCAACAACAACACACTTAACAACAACCTGCAGCGGAAAACATACTTCATCACATTACTTAACTCGTTGGTGTTACACGCTGTTAACCACCCATGTGGCTAACAAGGCTATTACATAAACATTGCACCGGTCTGATGGACTAGATTCCCGAGCGACTACACATTATTGTCCCTTTCCAATGACAACAACAACAACATCCACCTTTCAACTGTACCGAGTATTCACAAACTAATGCCGATGACAATTTCGGTCTTACTACACCTATTGTACATATATAATTTAAAAGATTACCCATGTACAAACGACCACCCTGTCCTACTCTCGAACGGCATCCAGCTCCTTGTACCTGAAATAGGAAAAAGAAGATAAAAGGGTGGCCCCCCAGGGGCTCAGCACCTTTGCTGGTATGGTAATCCCGCAGCCCGCATGCTACCGGGCCACGCACAACTAATTGTCGTCTTAGCATACGGTTGATTATATTTGAATCATGCATGTAAACGATCAACACACAAGACATAACATTCCACCACGATGGCTCAACAAAACAGCCAACGCATCTATACTTAACAAATCACTCCTTGTTTTCCTTAACCCTAGGGTGTTTCTCCTCTGAGGGAGCTACTTCCTTAATAGACGTTACTTACCCATTAATCGGGTTATCCTTAAACGCCTCTTACAATAAACTGGAATTCATATCCATGATCCACATACTCCACATCTTAACAACATATCACATCACATCGCAATAATAATTGCAGCACAAAAATAATACATACATAGCGGGAACGGTTCCCTTTATGAACCGGGCCAAACATAGTCAGTTCACTTGTAGCCTAGAGAATGTTGCCAGACTCATGATAAGCTTGTTACATAACTCGTTACCGTCTCGTTAAATGAACGGATAACTTAACACAAGGTGCCTCGGATATAGTGATCCAAGCACACAAACAAACATAAACATAGTATGCCCCTATGGCCCGACGTGAGTCAGTAAAGTAGCCTTGGTTAAGCTAAAGGGAAGGTTGGAAACCAAATTGGAAAACAACCATAACATTCAAAGAGAATCGAACCGGTTATGACATCGACTCCCATACTCACACGCGTGGCCGGAACAGACCGGACTCCTCACTTCCCCTTAGCACTTGTTAGAAGTTCAACATTGAACTCAATAAACAATCACAAACATTGGGTTAAGTCTTGTTAGACACACACACAAGGGAAGAGAGAGTCATACATTCACACACAAACATCACATGACTAACTCATGCATAGCCGTGGTTAGAACGTTCCTTGGGTCGGAACGTTATTACCGGATACCGTTCTCTTACGTTTACCTAATAATGGTTAACTAGCCTTCTGTGCGCATTCGAGGTTACCGGTATCGGTACGCAACATACAACAACAATAACGACTGTAAACTTGTTTCATGATTTATCTTATAACGTGGCAAACATACAGAAAAACACATTGGCATACAAGCCGGTGTAATCCGGTAGGACACGGGTTGCAAGAAAACCATACCTGTCACCGGAGTCCACTCTATCATGTCCACTTATGTTCCTCGAACCATTCTCGAACAACTGGTAATATTGCATTTACTTTTATTACATCAGGGTAACATGGTTGTTTAAAGTCTAATGCTCATAACTTATCCCCGTTAACTAGTTAAATAACTTCACATTTTTAACTTTTTTTACTATACATTTTAATACAACTTTTCCCCCACTAAATTGTCATTATAACTCACTTAACATGTCCTTAACAATCTTATAACATCATTACTTAATAACCCCCATCATCCTATAACCTTAAACAATGTTTTTGGTCCGACCGACCTTACACAAGGTCGGTCCATTCCAGAACATATTACCGTCAAAAATTCTACTCCGACCGACCTTGCAAGTTCGGTCCACAAGGTCGGTCTATTCCCGAGAGTTTTTCCCCTTTGAAAACTCAGGCCCGACCGATCTTGGCAAGTTCGGTCCCAAGTTCGGTCGATTCCAGGGACTCAATTCGTACCCAAAATACAAGCCCGACCGACCTTGCAAGTCCGGTCCCCAAGGTCGGTCCATTCCAGAAACTCTTCCCGGTAGTGTAAACTGAGCTCGACCGACCTTGCAGGTCCGGTCCCTAAGGTCGGTCGGCTCCCGACCTTTGTTTCTAAATTCCCATTTGACTCCAAACTTCACCTCATGTATCCTAGTATGTTCTAACCTCATTTGGGCACCACAAATACACCTTTAGCCATGTACTAAACTCCTTAAATCACACACCAAAACCATCTTTATCATTCCACAAATTTCTTCCAAATCCCTAGCACTTGGAATGTTTTCTCCCTAGGATTTCTAAGTGGTATTTCACCTATAATGACCACTATACCAAGGTGTTTCCTCTACACCTTAACATCATCTCCCAAGCATCTTTTCTTACTAACTAAATTTCCTTGTTCACACTTAGCCTTCACAAGGCATTATTTTTCCTTTGATCACCAAAACTTGCACAAGACTTAGCATTTCATACAACATAACTTTGGTGTGTTTACAACACCCATTTGATTTCTAAATCCTCCAAGACTATGCCCAAGGCATCATAACACTTAAGAACACCATATTTCACTTGTTTCACCATCTTAACACTTAACAAATTCCTAATACTTCCTAGTTCACTAAAACTCATTTAAGCACTTAGAACTTCTTATACATTATCCAAATTTTTTTGCCATGGGTTCTCCTAGCATATTGTCATACCAAAACACATTGTTTTTCGCCATTAAACATTCAATAACACCCAAATCCATCAAGAACCTTCTCACACACAAAACTTCGCCAAATTACACTACATCACAATATAGTGCATAATCAAATTGCTTGGCACTTAGGCCCTTAAATAACATGGCTCTTAGGCCCTTAAATTGCATAACCTTAAACACTGAATTTCCCACATATATATTGCCTTTGACCTGCAAATACACTCAACAATACATACGCCCTTAACAAACTCCTTGAAAGCATTTTACTAGCTCATTTGCCATTGGCTCCTTAGGTATTTTATTAAGCAAATCAAGCTCATTTTTCTTAGGCATTTAAACCACATTGAGATAGTTTGTTTACCTCTTTTCTTCAAGATTTTTACTTGAACACTCTTGTTCTTCCTTGTTTGGAAATCGGCAAGAGTACTTGGCTACTTGTCAATGCTCTAATCAATACACAAGTAAAACCAATGAGCATTCAAGCTTCATGCTTAAACTTATTTACAAACCCTAGGTTATATATATTGCCTTTACACATTAGAATAGTTGTTTTACCTTGGAATAAAAGAGAGCTTGAACAAGCATCAAGAGAGGACTCCTCCTTGTCCTTTAAAGATTGAAATGGAGCTATGGAAAACAAGAGGAGACACCATTAATGGTGAATTTTCGGACATGTAATGAAAATGAAGGAAATGTTGTTTTCTTTGGTTTCACCTCTTACCTTGAAGCAAAGGTGATCAACAAGGCATAAAAATATAGACTCAAGCTCCTTCCATGGAAGTTCTCCTTGGCACCGAAATGGTGGTTTGAAGATTTGAAAGGAGGAAAATGAAGAGCTTGCTCCAACTAGAAGAATGGTGGTCTTGAAATTGGATTTGGACCATGGAGCTAGAAGATACAAGCATTCAAGGATGGAGATGATATGTTTTTGCTGTAGCAAAACGATTTCAAGAAGGGAGGATGAAGAAGGCTACGGTGGTGAGTGAAGGAAATAAGAGAATGAAGTGAGAGAGTACTCTTGTTTAGATATTTATGTAATAAAGTAGAATAGTACTTTACTTTATGTCTTCCTTTCTTAATTGATTTGCAAATGGTGGTGACTCACCTTACAAAAACCGCCCCCTTATATTACTTAGGGGTGTTTTGTCTTTGTTGACCAATTAACTTACTTATATTGACTTATGTCATAAACTAGCATATTTTGTTAGTTACTATTCACAAAAACAAGGCACATACTTGTGAATTTTTGATTTCCCATTGATTTAGACTTCCAATGTGATACTAAGTAGTACAATGTTAATTAAAGAGTAATGATGGACATTTAGCCATTCAAAACTCATTTACAAGACAATTTTTTCAAAAATGTGCTTTAAGACTCCTTAAAGCACATTTTGTATTTTAACTTGTTTTCAAGCTTGGTTTTCTTTAGTAACTGATTTAATATGTTCATTAACATATTTATAAGGTATAGGTATGACCTTTAGGTCTTATACAAATTTATCCCAAGCTTAGAGCACATTTTTGCCCATATTAACTTTAAGGTATTTATTTGTGTTTTGTTTGGTTTAATTGTCTACCAAGTTTCCTAAGGACTTAATTAGCCTTATTAAATCATAATTGAATATTATTTAGTCTTGGTAGGTTCTTTGGGTCCCAACCAAGTTCACTCCAAGCTTAGAGCATGTTTTTGCTCGAGCTGTGTCTTAGTGCTTTATTGTGTTTACTACGGTTTAAATTGTTCACTGATGTTTCTAAGGCACTTTTAGCCTTTATATACATAGTTTAATGTTTAAACAACATATCAAGGTTTGGGGTATTTCATGAGGTGTCCAACTGCTCACTGAAAAGTTGATTCATTAGATCCATGAATTTTGCTGGTGCGTTTGGCAAATCGAATGGCATGACGGTGAATTCGTAGTGGCCATATCTGGTGCGGAATACCGTTTCTCAATGTCTTGCTCTCTGATAGCAATCTGATGATACCCAGAACAGAGGTCGATCTTGGAGAAGACTAAGGCTCCTTTCAGCTGGTCGAATAGGTCGTCGATACGTGGCAATGGTATTTATTTTTACTGTAACCGCATTCAACTCGCGGAAGTCAATACAAAGTCGGGGACTAATACCGTCCTTTCTTCACAAAGAGGACCGGTGCTCCCCATGGTGATACGCTCGGGCATATGAACCCTTTGTCGAGAAGGTCTCGTAACTGCTCTTTTAACTCTGTCATTTCTGCAGGTGTCATGTGGTACGGTGCCCTAGCAATGGGACCAGTACCTGGCAAGAGGTCAATCTCAAACTCTACTGCTCTTCGAGGTGGCATACCAGGCAGCTCCTT